>SWDC01000145.1:10740478-11340478 GCA_004919715.1 Linderniella brevidens
TAAATAATTACTTACTCATACAATCTTATTTTTCAGCCAACGTCTCCAAGAAATCGCTCGCGTGACGACATCCAAGCCAACGACAAAGTCCGAAAAAGATAAGTCCTTAATACTAATTTCATTTTTTAATGGCGATTGTAAAAAAAAATATTATGATTATTATCTAACTAACTTCTATTGTACATTTTTTTTCAGAAACCGATTATCGACTAGCGTTGGCAAATGGCGAATAAATTTTTTTTTCTTACTTTGTATTTTCGACTTTGTAAATTTTAATTGTAAATGTAACTTCATTTTTGTAATAAAATTAATTTATGATGATTAAAATTTTTAAATCGAAACCCTTGTTATATACCGAAAAAAACATAATTGTGTCCCGAAAAGTCGAAAACTATCGAAATACACACTATAAATTAAAATAAAAAAAATAAAATAAAAAATAATAAAAAATCCGGCGGTTGGTAACCGCCGGACACCCTTTGATCGGCGGTTGGTCAACCGGCAACCGGAGACGGCCAACCGGCATCCGTCTCCGGCCGGTTGTGGCCGGTTAACCGAAACCGGCGGTTGGGCAACTCTAGCTACTATAAACACATATATCCAAGATAATTCATCTCATGGTTTCGGGCGAGATGAATTTCCAATCGACCTTGTTAATACCAAAAAGACCTAAATACCCCCGATTATTAAAATTTTCCCTTCTGCATGCCCTCGATTGTTACAATCAACCCTATTTTTCCAAGAAGGAAATCACACGCAAGAAATCCGCCGCTGATTCTTCAGCTTCGAAGTTCGAAAAGTTGCTAATGTTGGCTACTTCATACACTGGCTTTGCTCTCTAAGCTCGTGCATTTGGGCTCGGATCTCTGGTTGCTAGTCAACTTCCGATCGAGGCTCTGCAACGAAAATCCGGAGAGGTTTAACGTCGACTACACTTCTTATGGACGAGCCCTCGAGCTCGTTACCTGGGACAGGATTTGGCCAATGCGTTCCCACGCCGCGATGTAGCTGAGTTTCTCGGATTGATAGTTGACACGGCGTTAAAATTCAAGCACCTGAGGATGAGGAAGGGCTTGAACGTGAAGAAGGGCAATCAGGATTTTCTGTTAAAGTATAAGGAACTGCACAATTTATGTCCTTACGGGAGCAACTTGAGGGACCTGAAGAAGGAGTTTATGAAGGCGGTGAGGGAGGTTTCTTATGGTAGAGAAGAGGACTTTGGTTGATTATTTGACTCATTTTCGGAGAGAGCTTGGACTACCAACAGGTTAATAGGAATGTTGGTGAGGCCATCCTGAGATGTTCTAATGTCAGCTTGAAGGAGCAAAGAGACTCCTTTTTTTTCGTCGAGGGGTATAACAATAAGGTAAAACTCGTAGACAAGAACGAGCCGTTGGAGATAATAGATGAATTGCAAAACTTGTTAGAGAAGGGAAGAGGATTAGAAGGGAAGGGACGACAACAACGACAATGATGATTTCGATGACTTTTTTTGGGGTTTAGATGATTTGTTTGATATAGAAGAAGAAGGGGTCATTGAGGGTCGTATCCAGAAATATTCTTACGGAAGGGGGTAACATAAATGAATAAATAATAATAATAATAATAATAATACACAAATAAAAAATGTGAATAATCGAATTTAAAATAGTAATTGAAATAAAATGACAATGAATTTAAAAAAAATGTATAACTAAAAGGAATCCGACGCTCTTTTAGATTTTCAAAGTCTTCAATGATGGTTTCAGTACTCACTATTGTAACAAATTCTCTCTCAATATATACCATTAACTCATAAGAGAGAAAGTCTTCCTCAATTTTACTTTGAAGTCTAGTCTTCACGATATTCATTGCGAAAATGAACGCTCTGTAGTAGCAGTAGAAGCTGGAAGAGTAAGCACAAGTATGATCAATCGAAAAACGAGATTGTATGTCGCCGACTTGTTAGTCTTCACCAACCATTGGCATAATTCTGAAATAGTTGAAATTCCTTTATAGTCATCGCATTTGACTATATTGTACTTGTAGTGCTTCAACTGTATCTGCAATTGTTCTATCTCATCCTTTGTAAAATATTGCATATAATACTTTTAAGCTAATCTACATATATCTTAAACTTATAAAACATCCGTCGCATTTTGAGGATTTAAAGCATTGCTGGGAATGAGAAATTCCATAGCAGCTTTACTAAAGTGACCATTAATTTCTTGTAACTGAGAGTCTATGGCAGCATATAAGAGGTGTACGTGATAATGATGCTCAATGGTGATATTATCTGAATGATTACGAACTCGGCCTCGCCCTCATCAATATAATGAGCACCAAAATCGGGAATATCAATATTTCGAACTTCACAAAAAGATTTTACCTTTACTAGCCGATCATCCCAATTGTTATCCCTCGTCTTTTGGAGTAAATTCTTGGTAAACAATACAAGATCCATTGCATTTACTATATCTTGAGACTTGCATTGTAAAGCTTGACAAAGGATATCTGTGATCTCCATTACATCTTTCATGAGATATAAGATAAATATATAATCAAAAGAAGTAATTTCATCAGAAACCGATGTAGCCTCTGCTCGTTGGGAAGGAAGTCCATCATCCATAATCTTAAGCAATACTGTACATGCTGCACTAAACATCTTAATTAGGCCGACCAATGATCTCAAATGAGAACTCCAATGTGTATCAGCAGCTCGTTGTAAACTACAAATCTGGTTAAGTCCACTCCCCATCTCTAGTTCACCAATGGCAATCAAATGTGCAATATCATTTGCATGAGCTTTCTTTAATTCATCGTTACGCTTACACGAAGAACCAACAAGATTAACTATATTAGTTAATCTATCAAAAAATTGATGAATATGTGTCACATGTTTTGGTGCCGAAACTAAAGCCAACTACAACCGGTGAGCAAAGCAATGAATATAATAAGCACTTTTGCAAACTTCTGCGATCAAAGCTTGCAATCCATTAAACTCGCCCCTCGTGTTACTAGCTTCATAATATCCTTGACCTCTAATATTTTGAATGTCCAAGCTATAGTGAGATAAAACAGAATATATAACACATTTTAAGGTCAAAGAAGTTGTAACGGATACCTGAAAAGGCCCAAAAAACGTCCAAGTTATTGTGAGATAAAAAATAATATTTATATAACACCTTTAACAAGTCGTATGAAATACCTGAAAAAGCCCAAAGAAACGTTTCTGAATGATTCATTTAGTATCCACAAACTACCCAATAGACATTTGCTCTCTCTTTGACTCATCACAGGCTTCATCAACAATTATACAATAGTTTGCAACCCCACGTTTTTCACGAATTACATTCTTAACCGTCACAGAAAGCACATGGAGTATCTGCTTCTAAATATCGTGACTCGTATACTTGGCATTTTTTGGAGCTTTTGCAGTCGCCTTCGCAAGTTTGTCATTATATCCAGTTACGAAATCCAATAATTCAAGAAAATTACCACGATTTGATGAGGTACATCTCTCATCATGACCTCTAAATGCAATTCCTTGAAGTGCAAGAAATCGTACAACATCTATATGAGCCTTTAATCGGAGACGATTAATTGAAACTTGGTTAGCATCAAAATTGTCAAACCTCCTTGCTATATGTTGTGGTTGGTTCATCAAATCTTCGCACGCCTTTTCAGCATTACGATGTAGTGAAGAAACATTCTCCTATCCTATGTGGTTTAGAAAAACACAAGCTTTTCCATTTTTAACTTTCTTCCAGTTATCAAACCCATAAACAGTAAAGGCCATCTGATTTGATCACGCTGATGGCTTGTTAAAGATAAAACATGGGAAGCATTACGCTTTATCTTTAGCATGTGAATACTTCAACCAAGCATATTGTTTGTACCATGTGGATTGAAATCTTCAAGGGTGCTTATTTTTATTAAGCGGATACTCCTGAAGAATTGGTTGATATGCCTTTAAACTCATATAAGCTCGACGAACCTCCTCTTGCTGGTTAGGATTGTATTACCAAATTTGCTGACGTATCCCCGGATCACGCTCCAAAGAATTGAAATCAACATCTTCAATATTTGTATTTTTTAATCTTTTAAGAGGAACTTGGGATGGAGTATCATCTTCATTTGATATTGGCGTCAGCGTCGGCGATGCGGGTATCGGGGAAGATATATCTTCATTTGTCCTCTTCTTTTGAAAAAATCTATCAATAGTGATCGCTTTTACCATTGATGTGAAATCTACGATCATAAAATAATTATAAATTCAGTAACAATCGAAGAATAAACTATCAATATTAAAAAGACACTGAAGATTAAAAGACAATTAAATACAACAATACCTTAAATATCTAGGCGAGTTTGTTCCGATATGTATGATAATGAGATTTTCTTTTTCCTTGTTGTTAAAGAGACTAATAATCACGGATTTATGCAAATTGTCTGCGCTAAGGGGGCGAGAACGATCGTCTTTCACCTGAGTTGAGAGCTCCGTGACTGGAAAAAGGGAGAGGTTAGAATCTACTCGATAGATAAGGAGAGCGATCTAGCTGAAACTTCACAAGCGAGCTTTTCATCCTCCGCAAGTCACGTTGAGTTTCATTTTTTTTAATTTAAAATTTGGTTTGGTTAGTTAGAAATCCCTTATTTATATATATATATATATTTGTGCCAGCAGCTCAGCCCAACAGCCCACGGCCCACAACCCAGCATAAAAAATTTTAAGAATAAAAAAAAAAAAAGCAAGAAGAAGGATTCGAATCCAAGCATTGGAAATAAATTATTAAACCCCAACCACTAGGCCACGAACATCAATTTGTTATAATACAAGACGTAAATTATTTATACGTGTCCAAAACTGTTAATGTTGACACCGTTGACATTGATAATATGGACTCAACATTCCAGTCAACATCTATTGACTCGGACTTGGTCCAACCTTAATTTTGTCTTTCAAACCCAAAAACTGTTTTCCCTATTATTGCGGATTATTTAAATGTGTGCAGAGGTTACATACGAAATGGACTTGTTCAAACAACAGTGGAGTGGAGTGAATACTAAACATAGGATGCTTATTCAACCGCTACAATGTGCTTACTAAAAATAGGAGAAGTGGAGGTCGTCGCTGAATAAGTCGAAGCATTATCTCAGACGTGAAGTCATGGACATCATGGAGAACGTGGAGAGGATGAGAGTCGAAGCTATGAAGAGTATAAATAGAAGACTCCAATACCGATCACGTAACTACGACGACGAACAACGAACGAGAAGAAAACAAAAACGAGAGTGCTCTCTACATATATTCGTCTACACAATTCTTTACCAGTGTTTTACCTTCACACAGATCGTAGGTTATCTGTGTGAAAATTAGAAGAGTCGTTAGATTCTTTACTAGGTTGTTTTTACTATCTTTCGATAGTTCGACTTTTTTGTAATCCATTCTTTGTAGTGGAATTTTGCCCTAAAGGCGTGTAGCAAGTTATTTAACTTGCTGCATATTTTAAATTGTGTCTCCATCGTTTTTACTGCTAAGTTTTGAAACTTTCCGCTGTGCTAAAACTTTCTAATCCTAATGTTAGTTTAACATTAGGGACAACATTTCTAATATATATTTAACTTAGCTATTTGCATATCTTTACGGGACCTCCCGCACCCTCTAAGATTGGTATCAGAGCTACCGCTTGATACACTAGCGTTTTTATCCTAGATATGATGTCTTGAGCTCAAACTATTTTGACAAAGTCCCCGTCTTAGACGGATCAAACTATGCCTATTGGAAAATCCGAATGCGACAATGCGTAAAGTCGATTGACTCGCGTGCTTGGGATTCGGTTCTTAATGGTTATACCCCTCCTAAAACACCTCCTGATGCTGATGGAGAAGTGTTTGACAAACCCATTGCCGAATGGACTGTTCTTCAAAGAGCAGCAACCAATTTTAACGAAAAACCTTTACATGCCGTTTTTTCCTCCGTCGATATTTTTATGTTCAAAATCTTCCAAAATTGTACTAATGCGAAACATGCATGGGACATGCTGGAAAGGTACTGTGAGGGTGATGCGAGCATAAGAGATACAAAGTTGCGTCTTTTAAATAGCCAATTTGAAAACCTTCGTATGAGGGACGATGAAGACATCACTACTTATTTTGGAAAGCTTTTGAATATTTCTAGCGAATGTCATAGTTTAGGTGAACCTATTTCTAACAAATTTTTAAATTCTAAGGCTATTAGGTCACTATCCGAGAAGTTCAACGTGAAGGTGGCAACTGTAAAGGAAGCCCACAATCTAGTCACACTCGACTTCAATACCCTCATGAACATTATGAAGAACTACGTGACCAATCTCGAAGTTCAGAAAAATGCTTCAAGGGGTAAAAGTTTCGCTCTAGTCTCGCAACCATCATGTGTTGAATCTGATGTTGATCCCTGCGATGATGAGGATATGGCTGATTGTTAGGAAATTCAAAAAGTTACTGATAAATAAGAGAGAGTTGAATGTTGGTCCAACATTCAAGAATATTCTCAACGCTCAAGAGTCTTCATCTGCTCCGAATCGCTCTAGCAACAAAAGAAACTCTACTGATAAAGCGAAAGCCGACAAACTTAACAGGGACTCCGTCCAATGTCATGCTTGTAAAGGTTGGGGTCATTTTTCAAATGAATGTGCTAACACTCTTCGCAGGTATGGAAAAGGATATTAGGTCAGCCTATCTGATAACGAAGATGACGTGCCAGCAAGGAATACACATCAGGTCGGCCAAAGGACTAAAGTTCCAATTCCAACCTTTTCTAACAACGAAGATGAGAAACATCATACTGGGTTTAATGCGGTAACGGATGTTGATCCAACATTGGATTCAACATTTGAACACTATATTCTTGATTATGATGAATCAAATAATTTTGATGAATCTTTGTTGTTAGATGATTCAGGAGATTGTTTAGAATGTGATGAGGATGGTGAATCACTGAAGAAACGTACAAACAACTGTACGTAGAGTGGACGAATCAAAGGAAGGAGATCTCCAAATTGAAGGACTCCGTTCAAGTGTTGACTGAGGAAAATGTGAACAATGAAAAAGTTAGATACTTTTTCAAAGATTAATAAAGGCAAGTCAACACTTGATGAGGTACTTTCTTTCGTTAATACTTCTAATCATAGTCTAGGATTCAAATCCCATCCTAAAAAATCTAAGCATTCTGCATCGAAGTCCAGGACTATAAGTTTTAAGTGTCGTTTTTGTCTTAAACCTGGACATATTAAACTTTATTGCTGGAAACTGAAAGATGCGATGACCAAAAAGCAAATGTTGACTGAAAAATCATCCAACATTCACTCCAACATTGAGAAATCAGTATTGAAGAAAATGTCTGGAGATAGCTCAGTCAACATTAGTTCTGTTTCTGTAAATCACATGAATACAACTTTTTGGAGTCCATCAGTTTAGAAGAAAGCTTGGGTACGAAAATCACCAATTCTATGTAATGTTGTTTACACGTCCTTGAAAGCTAACATTTCAGGATCTTGGTACTTAGATAGTGGTTGTTCACGACACATGACAAGTACCAAAGACCACTTGATAGACTGCACTCCCTTAAGTAACGGTACGGTTACTTTTGGAGGTGGGGCGAAAGGTAAAATTCTCGGACGAGGTAAACTTAATGTGACTGGTTTTCCTGCCCGAAGGAATGTCCTCCATGTTGACTGACTGATTGCTAATCTTATTAGCATTAGTCAATTATGTGACGACGATCTTGAGGTAAGGTTTAATAGAGAATGCTGCGAAGTTTTACATGACAAAAACTTGTGTGTGATGGCATGTAGAAGGTCGAGTGACAATTGTTACCAAGTTGGTGATAAGGATGAAAGAAAAGAGGCATGTAAGCTGTCCAAAATCGACGATGATATTGTTCTTTGGCATCATAAATTGGGTCATGTCAATTATCGAACCTTAGAACAATTGATTCGGCATGAGGCAATCCGAGCTAATCCCAATCTTAAGGATTGTGGAAAGATTATTTGTGAGCAATGTCTGAAAGGCAAGCAGAAGCATGCCGGTCATAATGTTGATCCAAATGTTGGTCAACATTTTAGAACTGCCCATTGTTTTCAGCTACTTCACATGGATCTTATGGGTCCTATGAAAGTAGACAGTATAGGGGGTAGAAAATATGCGTATGTCTTAGTTGATGACTTTTCTAGGTTTTCATGGATATTTTTTCTTAGAGAGAAATCTGAAACTTTTGATTTTTTCAAAACCTTTTGTGCCATGATCAAAAATAACTTTTGTGATCCCATTTTTCGTATTAGGTCCGATCATGGTAGAGAGTTTGAAAATCAATTTTTCAAAGATTTTTGTGACAAAATGGGTATTATCCATGAGTTTTCTTCTCCTAAGACACCTCAACAAAATGGGGTAGTCGAAAAGAAGAATAGAACTCTTCAGGAAATGGCTCGTGTAATGCTACAATCCAGGAGTCTTTCTAAAAGATTTTGGGCTGAAGCGTTAAACACGGCTTGTCATATCTCCAATAGAGTTTTCTTTTGAAGGGTAGGAAACCTACGATCAAGTATTTTCACGTGTTTGGATGTTCTTGCTATATGTTGAATGATCGTTAAACACAGCTACAAATGCATTTTCTTGGGATATTCTACTAATAGTCATGCTTATCGGGTTTACAATCTTAGATTGAAAACTATTCAGGAATCAGTTAATATTGTGTTTGATGATTCCTCTGACATTAGTAGAAATACTCCTCAATTGACATTGCAGATGTTGTACCGACTGTTGGTCCAACAGAGGATTTGGAAGCTAATAATGTTGAGTCAACATCCGACTCAACATTAGCTCCTGAACAGGATACTAAAGATGAAACCTTTGCCCCCGTAGCAAGGCTAGAATCTATAAGACTCTTACTTGCTATTGCAAGTTGGCTCAACATTACCCTCCACCAGATGGATGTTAAGGATGCGTTCTTAAATGGCTTTATTGATAAAGAAATTTATGTTGAGCAATCCAAAGGTTTTGAAGATCCTTATCATACTGATCATGTGTTTTGTTAGGTCCTAAATAATCAACTAATGATCTAAGCATGAATTCTAGATATTCGAATAAGAATTCTCGGGAGTTACCTTCGGTCGAATATCAAGTTTGAAGATCGGGAGAGAGAAACGATTAGAAAGTGGAAGTTTTCGATTGTATTTATCTCTCTAGAATGTGAATTCTATGCTTTGTGAATTTTTTGAAATTCTTGTTGAGCAACCGAAAGGTTTCGAAGATCCTTACCATACTGATCATGTGTATAAGTTGCAAAAAGCTCTTTACGGTTTAAAGCAAGCTCCTCGAGCTTGGTATGGTAGACTAACGTCGTTTCTATTAGATTTTTTATTTGTTAGAGGCGAAGCCGATAGAACTCATTTTGTAAAAAGAATCGGAAATGATGTGTTAATCTCTCAAATCTATGTGGATGACATAGTCTTCAGATCAACATCTCGATCGATGTCGGATGAGTTTATCCAAGCTATGAATTCTACATTTGAGACGAGTATGATCGGCGAACTAACATTCTTCCTAGGTCTACAGGTGAAACAAACGAGGATGGCATATTTATGTCACAGGAAAAATACGCGAAGAATACAGTGAAGAAGTTCGGGTTAGATAGTGCCAAGGTAATGAGAACTCGTATAGGGTCTACGCAGAAGGTAAGTAAAGATAATGTTGGGGAGAATATTGACCCACATTATATCGTTCTATGATAGGTAGCTTATTACATCTTTCTGCGAGGAGACCAGGCATTATGTATAGTGTTTGTGTGTGTGCGAGATATCAGGTTGAACTAAATGTTTCTCACCTTAACGCTGTCAAATGAATTTTGAAGTACGTTAGTGGTACATGTAACCTAGGTTTATGGTTTCAAAAGATAGTAACACTAATTTGGTTGGTTTCAGTGACGCCAATTGGGCAGGTGATGAAGATGATCGCAAGAGCACAAGTGGAGGCTGCTTCTTCTTAGGTAATACTCTAGTGTCTTGGTTTAGTAAGAAGCAAAATTGCGTTTCTCTCTCTACGGTCGAATATGAGTATGTGGCAGCAGGTAGCTGTTACACAACTCATATGGCTTAAGAGTATGTTGAGTGATTATGGGTTAGAGAGCGAAACCGTGCTGATGTATTGTGATAATCTTAGTGTGATAAACATTTCGAAAAATCCGATTCAACATTCTAGGACTAAGCATATAGACATTAGACATCTTTTTTGAGAGATATAGTTGAGAATGAGTTACTGAAAATAGAGCATATAGATTACTAAGAATCAGCTAGCGGATATTTTCACTAAAGTGCTAGGCTTCGAAAGGTTCTCAAGCCTAAAGAAGTCTATAGGTCTCTGTCAGATTCAGTAAATGTTGGTCCAATATTTGATCAACATTGGCATATATCATATATGATTGTTAGTGTTTTGATATGTGATCTAACGTTCTCTTTGTTAAATTCCTGAAGTGATTTGACTCATCTAGACCATTTTCTGAAATGACCCACTCCCTAGCACTAGTATTCTCATGATCCTTTTCAAGATACAGGTTAAGAATATTAAGATCCTTAGATACACGGCATTCGCGGTGACGATGTACTCTATGCGTGGAAAAATGGCTGAACTTTGATGAAATGGAAATCATTTTAGAGCAGTGCACAATATTCTCTATCAATAATAAAGGTGAGATAAGGGCAGAAATTTGTGATCTAGGGTGTTGAACAGAAAATGAAGGAAATTGTTTTGAGAATGTTGGGTTAAATGTTGAGCAACATTTGTGACTAGTCATTTTGATAATGCTATATTTTTTCTTATGTTCTTTCTTTTATAGATTTAGGAATACATATAAATAATATGTCGTGTATATTATCTATATCTCCCACTATGCATTAGTAAAAGAACGACTATCCTCACTTGGATCATGCGTTCATCGGAACACTTACACGGTTAGTGCACTTGATCTCGACTTAATTATTGTTATGATCATGTTTTACACGATTAGTGATAGTAACATAGATGAGGTTGTTACTTTCATTACCGTGGGTAGGAATACCAAGTGGGAGAAAAAGTTTTCCGCCACTTACTTGACCTCAGTCTACTCCGTGCTTTTTAAAATCGCGATATTCAATTGGTTGCCTACGGCAAACGATAGTAGAGTGACGGAACCAATGGCACAACTCTTGTATGCTTTGGGCCATAACCTCCCCATCAATTGGGGAGAGTATATTCTCAATCAAATAAACTATCAAGCATAAAGAGTTGGAAGAGGCATTCTCCCTTTCCCCTCCGTCATCTGGTCGGTGCTGATTCATGAAGGGTTCAAGCCGCTGAGAAGAGACTACGTGGAGCACAAGAAAGTTCCCTTTACCATCTCAGTCAACCATGTTACGGGGCACAACAAAGTGATCGATCTGCCCTGGATTGGAGATCAGAATGTTGAACCTAATCTTGGCTCAACATCATCCTCAACATCCAACCCGGAGAAGGAAATCAAGTGTCTGGACGACACTATTGCCTTTCTGATCGCTCAGAGAGAAGTTCTTCGGGATTTGCTCTCTTTCCAAAAAAGGGGAGATGGAGCCGGTGCAGAGGAAGGAGATGACCATGGAGCTGACATGGATGCTGGAGCTAGAGGATCGAATTCAGGGGGAGCTGCTGGAGCTAGGGCTGAGCAAAAATATCCGGAATCCGATCCGGTATCCGGTTTATAAAATCCGGAAAATCGGATATCCGTTTTTTAAACCGGATCGGATATCCGAATCCGAATATTTTAACATAAGCCGGATCGGATACGGATACGCTCGGTACTAAAATCCGGATATTCGGTATCCGTTTTATTATTTAAAATAAATAAATTAATTAAATAATAGCCCAAAAACAAAGAATAATTAGGCCTAAAAAGAGAAAAATAGCCCAATATTCTAATTTGACCCAAATAAAATATATCGGATTGAATTTATATCATTTGTGAAAATAAATTGAGAGTTGAAAAAAATTCGAATACGTTACAATCAATTTTTTTCAAAAAAAAAAATAATCGAAATAAAAACCGGATCAGATATCCAGATTTTCGGATATCCGAAATCCGAATATCCGATTAAAACCGGATCGAATACGGTTCTAGGTTTTCGATATCCGAAAATCCGGAAATCCGGATTTCGGATATCCAAAAATCCGGATATCTGGATTTGCTCACCCCTAGCTGGAGCTGGAGCAGATCAGAAAGAAGAAGAAGTTGGTGTTGGTGCTGGTGAAGAAGAAACTGTGCTGATGGAGTTACAACATGAGAAGATGGAGCTATATCAGATGACTCTATACAGAGTCTTCAGTTTTAGCTTTTTTACTTGCTTGATTGATTTCCTGTTTTTGCATGCAGACTTCTTTCTATGTTTTGTGTGTGATTTTGTGTTTTGCAGATGTGACGAAGACCTCTAAGTGGCTATGTATTAATGTTTCCTATTTTGATCAATTTTTTGTTCTAAGTTACTTGATGCTTTCAGGGGGAGTTCTATGGATTTGAAGTTCTACTGATGGGAACTTCTTTGGATTTAGCTCAGCACTGGTTTTGGGAAGAAAGACAAAAAGGGGGAGATTGTTAATATTGACACCGTTGAAATTGACAATATGGACTCAACATTCCAGTCAACATCGATGACTCGGACTTGGTCCAACCTTAATTTTGTCTTTCAAACCCAAAATCTGTTTTCCCTATTATTACGGAATTATTTAAATGTGTGCAGAGGTTACCTACGAGATGGACTTGTTCAAACAAGAGTGGAGTGGAGTGGATACTAAAAATAGGATGCTTATCCAACCGCTACAATGTGCTTACTAAAAATAGGAGAAGTGGAGCTCGTGGCTGAATAAGTCGAGCATTATCTCAGACGTGAAGTCATAGACATCATGGAGAACGTGGAGAGGATGGGAGTCGAAACTAGGAAGAGTATAAATTGAAGACTCCAATACTGATCACGTAACTAGTACGACGAGAAGAAAACGAAAATGAGAGTGCTCTCTACATATATTCGTCTACACAGTTCTTTACCTAGTGTTTTACCTTCACATAGATCGTAGGTTATCTGCGTGAAGATTAGAAGAGTCGTTAGATTCTTTACTAGGTTGTTTTTACTATATTTCGATAGTTCGACTTTTTTGTAATCCATTCTTTGTAGTGGAATTTTGCCCTAAAGGCGTGTAGCAAGTTATTTAACTTGCTGCATATTTTAAATTGTGTCTCCATCGTTTTTACTGCTAAGTTTTGAAACTTTCCGCTATGCTAAAACTTTCTAATCATAATGTTAGTTTAACATTAGGGACAACATTTCTAGTATATATTTAACTTAGCTATTTGCATATCTTTACGGGACCTCCCGCACCCTCTAAAAAACCTTTAAATGCAATATAGTACTAAAAATTTTGAAATTTTTCGAGGGCACACCCGGTCCTACAGTAAATCCGCCACTGCCCATAACACATGCTACGATCCCAAGATATTTGAATTACAGCAGCCCACAACATCAGACGATCGCGAGCTAAAAGATGGGGTTTTGAAGATTCTTCTGAGATCTTTTCTCTACAAGCAAAGTTCGGCCCATTAAAGACTAGGTCGGTGGAATAAGTTTTGAGCCCTATATAAAGGGACGAGCTGAGAACGAGAAGAAGGACCTCAATTCCAAGCACACATCTCCCGCCTCGAACGTGTCTCCCACAGCCGAAAATAAGATTTCATAGGAGCAGGTAGCTCTCGACCCTACAACCACGCAGCCGCTACAGCTCTCGAACCCTTCGAAGCACGCACCCCCGTTTGGGAAGAGGAAAACGACAAGCCACACGAAGGAAACGACGTGATCCGTTCATCGTGATAAGCGAAGTTTTATATTGTTTTTAATTGTCTTTATTTCTACGTCGAATATTTTGTGTTTATCGTTTATTAATATGTTAGCGTAATTTCTTTTGTGATTGAGGCCATATTAGGCCGGATTATGAATTCGTATTATTGTTATTCGGATTTCATCTAATCGTATGAGTTGAGTTACGTATTTCTTGTTTGCGTTTAATGTGTGCGTATGGTTGATCACCATATGTTTGATTCTTGATAGGTTTATGAGACTGTATAAGTGATTAGACCGGTTAAAACAATAAACAAGGAATACCACGACGTAAAATCGACCAGAGATGGAATTCGGTTTCGTATGTGTGGTTTTCGAGACCTTAGGTGTCGAAAGCGTCTAAACTCGGGAAAATTCATAAACTTGAATGCGTGCGGAGTAACTACAGGCATACATCAATATAATTTATTGGTTCACTCTCGCATATGGTTGCTAGATCGTGGATGACGGTAGCACGTGTGTTAGGAATTTCTACCTTAACTAGATTAATATTTATTAGGTAAAGTCGATTGCATGAAGATGTAAGATTAATCTGTGCCGATTATGTGCTTTAATCACGCTTGTCATTATTTGATTCTCACTAGGTTTATTTTATTTGTTTTTATCATTATTTTTGTTTTTATATCTTTTATCCAATCATTCAAAAATATAAAATATCTTTTTAGTCTAAATTAGAATTAGGAATAATATTTTAGAATTAATCGAGCTGTCTATGTGGATTCGATACTCGGACTCACGTCCGTTTTATACTTGCACGACCTAGTACACTTGCTAGTATTCGAGCGTGTCAAATTTTTGACGCCGTTGCCGGGGACAACGGTATTATTAATTTTGAGATTTATTCTGAATTCATTTAGATATTTTATTTCATTTTACTTTCTTTTACTCTTTTACTTTCATTTTATATATTTTTCACTATCAGGTTACATTGATTCTTCATCTTTGATAGGGTTTCTTGTTGGTGCATGACACGGAGCTCAAGAAGCGAACCACTACTATTCGACGCAGAAATTAAAGCTACGTGTCGACGCAACAATCGAAACGGCAGACAAAGGATGGAGAATCAAGAACATGATAATCGGGATGAGGTTCCTCCACGACCCACTCTACTAAGCCGAACACTTCCAGGACTCTTTGATGATAATGACCCGATTGTCATTCCCGCCAGACCACATAACCAGTTCGAGATCAAATCAGCTACTATACAGATGGTTAACGACGCAGTACAGTTCCACGGGCGGAAAAACGAGGATTTCAATTCGCACATTTTAAAATTTACTTAAATTTGCAGAACTATCAAATATCCTTGAGCCTCTACAGAAGCAATAGGGATAACATTCTTCCCTTTTTCTCTGACAGGTAATGAATCGGAATGGTTCTCTTCACTTCCACACGCATTTATTACCACCGGGGAGCAAAAGACAATATTATTTCTATGCAAATATTACCCATTATCAAGTCGAGCGAGATTCGGAGCCAACTGGTGAACTTTAAACCGGAGGGTGGTGAATCTCTAAGCGTTGCATGACACAGATACAAAAGTCTTTTACGACAATGCCCAAACCATAGCATACCCCTAATCGTACAAATGCAATCATTCTTCTTGGGGCTTAGCACACATAATAAGAGGACATCGACGGAGGGTGCACACAAAAGTTTATGGAGTTAGGCGATGCAGAAGCACTCCAAGCTATCGAGCGGATCGCTGCTTATCCAGCAAGATACAATGAACAAGATCTGGATCGACGTACAGCTGGTGTGCACGAGATCAGTAGCTCATTGGAGACACAATTTGATGTTATTCATCGGAGATTAGACAAGCTGCAAGGTAAAGATTCGGAAACGGTGAATCATATTCACAATAGACCAAGAAAACCGTACTCCGACACATACGACCCAAGCTGGAGAGATCACCCTAACCTATTGTATGGGAAGTCACACTACTTGAAGCCTCCAGAAGAAGAGAATCAACAAGGGCAATCTCCATACCAAAAACAATACAGACACCAAAGTGCACCGCCACCAAAGCAGAAAGCTGATGGGGAGATAGCATTCGAGAAGATGACATGCTACCAAGTTGATCAACAACGTAAAACGGATGAGCGACTCAACATGATGGAGAATACTATACAAAGTTTGGCGGCTTCAATGGAAAATCTAAATAGCTCAATGTTCGAACGTAAAAAGGGCACACTTCCGAGCGACATAGAGAAGAATCCGCGAGAGTATGCTAAAGCTATTTAGTTGAGGAGTGGAAAGACGCTCGAGTCAGTTCCGGAGACTAAGAAGACGGAGAAGGAAACTAAGACGAAAGATGTCGATCAGAACTCACCTAAGGTCGACGATATTTCAGACACTCCTCCGGAGAAGAAGAGGGTCGAGCCACTACCACCTATAAAGATTCGACCTCCATTTCCTGCAGTACTACAAAGGGAGAAACCCGATAAGCATTTTGAGTGTTTTATAGATACTTTTAGGAAACTAGAAATTAATATCCCTTTTTGTGAAGCTCTTTTGCAGATTCCAAAGTACGCAAAGTTCATGAAGGAGTTATTATCAAACCGGAACAAGCTCGAGCAACATGGAGCAATAGCCCTTAATGAAGAATGCTCGGCTGTTTTACAAAGAAAACTACACCCGAAGATAAAATATAGGGGGAGTTTCTCTATTTTCTGCTCAATAGGCTCACTCTCATTTACTAATGTATTGTGTGATTTAGGTTCAAGCATTAACTCGTTACCTTTCTTTTTGCTTATAAAGTTAGGAGTTGGCGAGCCAAAACCCACATCTACGATCCTCCAGTTGGCAGATAGATCGATCACATACCCACGAGGAATCGTAGAGGACATACCAGTAAAAGTAGGCAAACACTACTTTCCGGCCGACTTTGTCGTACTAGACATGGAGGAAGACACTGACATGTCACACATACTCGGAAAGCCTTTCCTAAAGAGCTCATATAGATGTCTTTAACGGTAAACTCATCCTACAAGTAGGGGATGAGAAACTTATATTTGACGTTTATAACGTAATGAAACACCCTACGGATGACGATTCTTGTTCCCTTGACGATATTATTGATTCATGTGCGTATGAGTATTTCAAGACTTTCAGGAACAAGGACGAACTAGAGGCATGCTTAACCGGAGAAGCTACCGAGGACCAAGTAGAAGTAAAACACATTATGGCGAGCCTTGAGGCGAATCCATCTCACCGGAAGACGTTTAGGCCAAAAGTCTAACCCATTGACCGGACGACGGAACCACGACCACGACCATTGATTGAAGATCCTCTTACTTTAGATCTCAAAAGCCTTTACCTAGTTATCTTAAGTATGGAAGAAAAGCTATTAAGAGTACTAAGAGAACACAAGCGGACGTTTGCGTGGAAGGTAGCCGATATCAAAGGTATAAGCCCTACTGTTTGCATGCATAAGATTTTGATGGAAGACTCGTACAAACATGTGGTGCAACCACAAAGGCGTTTAAATCCCACGATGCAAGAGGTAGTGAAAAAGGAGGTAATCAAGCTCTTGAACGCATGTATTATTTATCCTATCTCGAATAGTGCATGGGTTAGTCCGACTCAGGTTGTTCCTAAAAAGGGAGGTATGACTGTGATTAGAAATGTGTCTAATGAGTTAATTCCTACTAGGACAGTTACGAGATGGCGTATATGCATAGATTATAGAAAGTTAAATGACACTACCGTAAGGATCACTTCCTACTCCCTTTTATTTATCATATGTTACAAAGATTAGTTGGACATGTGTTTTATTGTTTTCTAAATGGTTACTCAGGCTATAATCAGATCTGTATAGCACCAGATGATCAGGAAAAGATTACGTTTACCTGCCCTTATGGTACTTTTGCATATAGACGTATGCCATTAAGATTATGTAATGCACCGGCTACTTTCCAGAGATGCATGTTAGCTATTTTCATGACATAATAGAAAACTTTATGGAGCTTTTCATGGATGATTTTTCTATGTTCGGTTTCTCATTCGATACATGCCTCGATAACTTAGCTTTTGTTCCTAAACGTTGTGAAGAGACTAACCTTGTCTTGAATTGGGAGAAGTGTCATTTTATGGTGCAGGAAGGTATAGTTCTTGGTCACAAGGTATCACACAAGTGAATCGAGGTAGATCGAGCCAAGGTTGTAGCGATCGAGCAGCTGCCACCACCCACATCAGTGAAGGCGGTTCGAAGCTTCTTAGGACACGCAGGGTTTTACCGATGCTTCATAAAGACTTTTCCAAAATAGCCAAGTCATTATCTAATTTACTTGTTAAGGATGATGTTTTTGACTTCACGGATGAGTGTTTGCAGGCTTTTCGAACCCCAAAGGAGAAACTCACCACAACCCCCGTGATGGCTGCACCAAATTGGACTTGACCTTTCATATTGATGTGCGACGCGAGCGATGGTGCAACTGGCGCTGTTTTGGGGCAACACAAGGACAAGATATTTCAGACGATTTACTACGCTAGCAAAACTCTCGACGATGCACAGAGGAACTACGCTACCACCGAGAAAAAATTACTAGTTGTGGTATTTGCAGTAGACAAATTCCACTCTTATCTTGTCTTGAATAAATTAATTGTATATGTCAATCATGCCTCCCTTAAATACCTATTTGCTAAGAAAGATGCTAAGCCTAGGTTGATTCGTTGGGTTTTACTTCTTCAAGAACATGATTTATATATGCGCGATAAAATGTGATAGCTGATCATTTATCTAGGTTAGAAACTTCGCATGAGCATGATAGGGGGTCACTAGTACAAATTACTGCATAGGCTGCGGCACTATAAGCGTCGGTCTCTAAAAGAGCGATGCATATATTGCCACGCGCGTCAATTAATTTTAATTTTTTTATTAATTATAAGCATCAATTGTATAGAAAAAACTGAGGCCTATTTGCGAAGTCTTAGGCATCGGTTGTTTTGAGTAACTGATGCCTTAAGGCGTAGTAATAGGCATCGATCGTTAAAATTAACCGACACTTATGTTACGCGACATTAATAGGCGCCGGTTACGTCTTAACAACCGATGCATATAACCTTTAAATTGTCAAAACTCTTCCCCCTTTTCATTTCGCGCAACGGAGCCGAAGGTAAATTACGAACCCCAAACCCCACGCATGCGGCGATTTTCGCTCCGACATATGGCGAATTTCGGCGACGACAACCGCGTCACCGGCGACGAACAGCGACGACACCCACCGACCCACGAAGACCGAGCTACGTTGCGGTAAATTTGTTCAATTCCGTTGCTAAATAGCTCGGGATTCCGAAATAAATTGTTGAATGTTACGATTTTTAGTTGAATTTGTGGATATGTTGTGCAGTTTTGTAGATTTTCGGGAGCTTATTATTCCGTTTTTGGCGATTTCGGACATGATTTCGCTTGGGCAAGTACATTTTGGTGTTTTCCAACTTGATTTCGGGCGATTTAGGTAAAAAAAAAAATGTGTATTGTTTTTGGAAATTGACCTTTGATTGTTTTTTCGGGTTGATTTTGGGGTGTGGTATTTGACTTGATTTTTGTTTCATAAATTAGTCATTGAGGTGGTTTTCTCTGCTTTTAATAACTTAGATATAACCGTTCAAGGTTTGCTCATTAGGAGGAAACCTTGAATGGTCCCCATTTTGGGACCGTTCTTAGACGATCAATATCGCTATAGGTTGTTAAATGTGTGTTTTGAGTTTCGATATTGATGAAAAGTTTGGTTTCAATTCCCTTGAATGTTCTCTGGGTAGACATATGAATTGGATATATATCCTTTCATATTTTTCGTCTACTTGGAGAACTATTGGGAAATGTTGCCGAATTTTTCGTCAATATCGAAGCTGAAACACGTATTTGCTAGTGATGGTGAATGTTTAAGAGGGGTTAGGTTGGAGCGATAAGGACCAGGAAAGCCCGTTGGTTTATTATGTGATGTATGTTGCCTCTGTGAAATTTTTGTTTAAATATACTTGCTCTAGTTTAGATGATATCTTGAAATGGATCGGGATTGGATGCATAGTATGCGTACAACAGCTGAGTATTTGAATGGTCTTGAAGAGTTTATGAAATGCGCGGAGCATACTAGGAAAAAAAAGAGGCAATCAAAGATTTGTTGCTCGTGCCGTAATTGTAATAATGTAAGGTGGTGGGATAGTGAGACTGTTAGAGAACATCTCATAATCACTGGTTTTAAAACTGGATATACTACATGGATATGGCATGGTGAGACTGTTTCTAAATCTAATTATGGGGAGAAGGAACGATTGCGGGAATTAAGCTTAAAAATGTTGAAATTGATAATGATTCCGACGATAATGATCGTATTGAAGACCTGCTTCGTGGCGTACAAGAGGATTTTGAAGAACGACATCTCGTATTTGATTGTCTGGTTATAACCGGCGATTCATGCTTTTTGCTTAAGCATATATAATGCGAGAGCGAACAAACGAGCAAGGAGTTATAGTGGTGAAAATGCTTATGTTGAGATCGACCGTCATTTAAGCTCATATTTTGAGATTAACTTTAAAGATTTCAATCTCCAAAAGTGATGGTCGACAAAAGTGACATCTTTTCTGGTGTTGACGACGATTGCGAGAGAAATATTAGCTTGTCTTGCCTCTACCATTTTCGTTGAGCAATCGTTCAGCGTGCGAGGATATACATTGGATTCGAAGCGAATCGAGATTAGCCGTTGAAAATTTAGAGAACCTATCGTTGCTCGATGATTGGACAAGATGCTGAAGCAAGAATGCAAGAATCGAACTTCAACGATACGAACGAAGAAGGAGATGCCTACGACGAGTGTTCTTCGAACATTACGGAAGCGAAGATTGAGCTCTAACGTACTTTTTTTTTAATATTCTAGGTTTAATAATTTTTTGTCAAATTTTGAAGGTGTATTTCTCTATAAAATTCTAAGTTGGAATGATTTTTATTTTACATTAGTGTAAACAGATTCAATTTTAATGGTCCATTTGGATTGCTGGATTTCGATTTGAAATCCGAAATTCATCCAATTCACCCGTTTGGCAACCGCTCGGATTTGGATTTTGATTTCTTCAAATATCGTGGAGAATTCAAATGCTTGTTGTTTGATGATTTTGAAATTCGACTGCAATTGGTCCTTTTTTGAAATCAAAATCCTCGCCATAATGATTTTCATAAATAATAATACTAACAATAATAATAATAACAATAATAATAATAAGTATGAGTGAACTATGAGTTGAGCCGGCTAGCGAGCTCGAGGTGGCAGCTGCTCGAGCTCGACGAACGACAAGTCGAGCCGACACGACGAACGATGTGTCAAGCTGGCTCGTGAGTTCGATTAACCGACTCGACAAAAGCTCGGCTCGACTCATCGTTCGTCGAGCCGGCTCGGCAAAATCTCGGCTGGAGTTCATTATTGTCGAACTCGAGCTCCATTTTGAAATCCGAATTCCAAATCCTAGCGTTTGCCAAACAATGGATTTGAATTTGAAATTTGGATTTCGGAATGCGTAATTTCAAATCACGTGATTCAATTCGAATTCACGAATCCAAACGCCTCCTTAATTTATTTCAATTATTGCACGGAAAAAGTTCAAAAAAAGGTTTCAAACCGTAAACCGACGGTTTCGAACCTTAACCGAACCATCTCGGCCGGTTACAAACCATAACCGTAACCGTAACCGTGGTTGCCAAGGTTCGGTTACGGTTAGGATGCATTTGAATTCGTGCAATAGAATTAAATTCCGTGATTTCACATGTGTGTTTTGAGCTTCGATATTGATGAAAAGTTCGGTTTCAATTCTCTTGAATGTTCTCTGGTAGACATATGAATTGGATATATATCCTTTCATATTTTTTCGTCTACTTGGAGAACTGTGGGGAAATGCTGCCGAATTTTTCATCAATATCGAAGCTCAAATACGTATTTGCTAACGATAGTGAATGTTTAAGATGAGTTAGGTTGGAGCGATAAGGACCATGAAAGCTCGTTGGTTTATTATGTGATTTATGTTGCCTCTGTGAAATCTTTGTTTAAATATACTTACTGTAGTTTAGGTGATATCTTGAAATGGATCAGGGATGGATGCGTAGTATGCGTACAACAACTGAATATTTGAATGGTGTTGAAGAGTTTATGAAATGTGTGGAGCATATTAGGAGAAAAAAGAGGCAATCAAAGATTTGTTGCATGTGCTGTAATTGTAATAATGATAGGTGGTGGGATAGTGAGACTGTTAGAGAACATCTCATAATCATTGGTTTTAAAACTGGATATACTACATGGATATGGCATGGTGAGACTGTTTTTAAATCTAGTTATGGGGTGGGGGAGGAACGAGTGCGTGAATTAAGTTTGAAAATGTTGAAATCGATAATGATTCCGACAATAATGATCGTATTGAAGACCTGCTTCGTGACGTTCAAGAGGATTTTGAAGAACGACCTCCCCTATTTGATAGCATGTTTAGGGACAACAACACTCCTCTTTATATTGGGTACTCAAAATATACAAAGTTGTCTGCTGTGTTTAAATTGCTAAACGTTAAGGCTAAATATGAAGTTTCAGACAAGTGTTTCTAAACACTTTGAGAAACACTCGCGGATATACTTCTCGAAGGCAATGATCTCCCGACAATAACTTATGAGGCAAAGAAGTTGTTGTGCCCCTTGAACTTAAAATACGAACGAATTCATGTTTGTCCGAACGTTTGCTTTCTTTATAGGGGCGTGTATGGATCGGCGGGTAAGTGTCCGACATGTGACACTTGGCGTTATAAGCAAAAAAGAGAAAGTTGGTGGTGCTTTTGCTAAGGTTCTGTAGTTCTTACCTATAGTTCCTAGACTAAAACGGATGTTCTCCAACCCGGACGACGCAAATAGTTAGATGGCACGATGAAGAAAGAAAAAAAGATGAAAAACTGAGACATTCGACAGATTCCCGTCAATGGAAGAACATTGATACGATTTTTCCTGATTTTGGAGTTGAGGTTCGGAATCTTAGGCTTGGGCTTTGCACTGATGGAATAAACTCACACGGTGACATGAGCAGCCGTCAAAGTACTTGCCCGATACTGCTTTCTATCTACAACATCCCTCCATGCCTCACTATGAAACGTAAATACATCATGCTACCATTGTTAATATCTGGTCCAAATCAAACGGGTAATGACATTGATGTATACCTAGCTCTATTGCTTAACGATCTAAAATAACTATGTCACATATGCGTAGATGTGTACGACTCATACATTAGATCAAGGTTTACGCTTTGCGGTATGATATTTTATACATTCAATGATTTTCCGGCTTACGAGAATTTGTCTAGCTATAGCGTGAAGGGAAAGAATGCATGTTCAATCTGTGGTGAAAATACGGATAGTCAGTGGTTGAACAATTGTCGAAAACACATTTACGTAAGACATAGAAAATTCCTGTCACGTACGCACGAATATAGAACAAAGAAAAGCTATTACCGTTGTTTAACGGCAAGTGTGAGACTTCCAGGGCTACGTTGCCGTAGAAACGCAAAGAAGTGAGTGATATTGTAGCAAACATCAACGTCCAGTTCGGTAAAAAGTGAAAACCATCAAAAGGAAGTGTCTGGAAAAAATGGTCAATGTTTTGGGAGCTCCCATATTGGTAGCACCTCGAAGTGACACATTGCATCAATGTGATGTACGTCGAGAAAAATATATGCTATATCATCGTGGGAACTCTTTTAAATGTGATCGGTAAGACAAAAGATGGACTTAAATCCATGCAGGACACGGTTGAACTTGGAATTAGGCCCATGCTAGCACCGATAGAAAAGGCAACGAGGACTTTTCTTCCCCCGCCTATTATACACTTAGCAGAGCTGAGAAGTTAAGTTTTTGCGAATGCCTTAAACGTATTAAAGTTCCCTCCGGATATGCTAGTAACATAAAGAGGTATGTCTCGTTGAAGGACTTAAAGCTTGTGGGATAAAAGTCTCACGACTGTCATGCATTGATGCAATATCTATTGCCTATGCGATTCGTGGAATAATGTCGAAGCACGTTCGTCACTGCATTTCAAAATTATGTTTCTTTTTCAATGCAATTCGTAGTAAGGTTTTGATCCTGAGGTGTTAGTCGACCTACAAGTCGACATCGTGTTACCTTTTGTCGTTCGAAATGTTTTGTCCTCTGTCTTTTTTCGATATTATGGTACATCTCGTTGTTCACTTAGTGCGGGAAACTAAGTTTTGTGGTCCGGTGTACACGAGATACATGTATCCTTTTGAACGATACATGAAGATCCTAAAAGGATATGTTCGAAATTGATATCGACCAGAAGGGAGTATTGTTGAAGGATACATAACAGAGGAATGTGTTGAGTTGTGTGTTGCATATATTGGCTAAAATGAAAGAGATATGGGTGCCTACTTCTCGCCACGAAGGACGATTAGGAGGAAAACCGCTGACCAAGCCACAATATAAGACTTTATCTAGAGAATTATTCGAGTCATCGCAATTCTATGTGTTCCGGCATATTTCAGAAGTGCATTCATTCTTGGTTGAACATATGGCTTACTTAAGATGTGAAAATCCAACAAAAACTGAGTTATGGCTCATAAAAGAGCATAACCGAGCATTTCTAGGGTGGTTCCGATCAAGAGACCTCTATTCTCAAACTGGCGTTGACTGTAGTGTAATGATTAAGTGGCTCGCTTGGGGACCCGAATGGATTATCGCGACATATGAAGGGTACGATATTAATGGGTACACTTTTTACACCAAGAGGCGAGATGATAGAAGCGCGTCACAAAACAGTGGGGTCACATTAGTTGCATTGTCTAGAGAAAGTATGTCGGGGAAAAGATGCACAGGTCACGAGTAATGAAAGTTCATACTATGTGTTTATCGAAGAAATTTGGGAAGTCACCTACAAAAATAATGTAAATTTGGTTTTATTTCGATGTCAATGGGTGGATAACAGATGAGACATTCAAATAGACTCTGAGTTGGGATTTACGATGGTTGACTTACATAAGATGGGCTATGTGGACGACCCTTTCATTCTGGCGGTTCAAGCTAAACAAGCATTCTATGTTCAGGATCCCACTAATAGTGGATTACATATTGTTCTTCAAGGTAAGTGGATAACATATTGTTCTTCAGGATCCCACTAATAGTGGATGACAAAAATGATGACACAGTCCCATTTCCCACCGGCGTGAGTATCATCCCGCTTGTGGAAGACGGTGCAACTTATCATTTATTTATTCGTTATTTGATATTAATTATTATATATTTCAGGTATATACCGCGATTTCTTCAGAGCAGCCCAGTTCGAGTGCTCTCGGTTCGACGAGGCGTACGAGGGGACCCTATAATATGAAGTCATTACGGAGATGACTAGAGTTTGGGTCGGATGAGTATCCTCTCCAGCTCGACGACTCAGGCGCTGTCATTGGACATATAAGGCTCTTCGGGCATAATTTAGCAATTATATTGGTCGAATGGTACGGCACAAGTGCCCGACTTCGTCACCAATTGGCATCATATCGATAACGGGCTCAAGGATAGGCTATGGGAAGACATTAAGGTATTGCAAGTAATTTTGCTTGTTTTAATGATTTGATCCGATATATTATTAACCAATCACGCAATTGTATTTGCAGACAACCTGGAAGTTGCCCGACAACCCCGTCGTAAAGGCAAGGACCCTAAAAAGGGCCGGAGAGCTGAGGAAAAATTGGAAGACCATGTTTACCCAGCGGGAAAAGGTGAAAGGGCCAAGATTGGATGCTGAGTACGAGCACATCGATCGGCAGGAATTGGCTTCGTGGAGAGAATATAAGTCTAGCACAGAGTTTCATGTAAACATATAAAGTAGCTATAATTTTTCAGGAAGAAAAATATTTATAATGTTGTGTTATAAATATTGCAGGAGATCAGTGAGAAGGCTAGACAAAGTCACTTTCACAATATATACCTGCACCATCTCGACATGTTCGGGTATAGAGGCCGAATGCCTGAATGGGCGATTGGGGACCCCTTAGATCACATAGTCAATTTTCCCGACCAATTGGTTCCTCTGTTGTCCACCGGCAACGAAAAGGACGAAGAATTTCATCCGAGCCCGGACGACGAGAAGGGCCGACGGAGGATACGTCATCGATGGCGGCAATATTTGAGAGATTGTCGAGAAAGTTGTAAGTGTTAAGTTACTTATCTTTCCATAAATATTAAAATATAACATGTTTTTCTTAATAATACTATTAAAAATTTGGGCAGGCACAGTTGCACGCGCAACAAAGTCGGGGGGAATTTGTCACGATCAGGCAACACGAAGCGCTGTCAACTGCTATCGGAAAATCTGGTCATCCCAGGAGAGTCAAAGGTGTGGGTAAACACGGGACGATTCGAAGTGTACTCGGAAACCCGTCCGAGGGATCTAGACGCTCGACTAGTACCTCTATGGATCAAATGACGGTCGAGATAGAGGCTCGGGTGAGGGGAGAGATTATGGCCGAGATGGAGGCTCGGTTGAGGGATCAAATGAGGGCCCTATTAACTCAAATGGGACTTTCAGTGCCCCCATTTGAGCATGAAGCGAACGTCGTATCTCCCGATATTGTTAGGAGTTCTCGGGGTTCGGCCATTGGTCCATTTCCCCCGTCGATGGACATGACAGTAAAATTTAATGTGCTTAAAGTTTAACATATCTCATATAGTATCGGTCTTAACTATATATTTTTAAATCGTATAATATCCTAAGGTACGACTGTCTCAGAACACCGAAGGGTGTTAGAGGTTGTTGTTGTTGGGTCGATCGTCGAGAGACGTTCGAAAGTTCATGGAGTCTCTATTGGGGTGGAAAACATTGTTGTTTCCGTCGATATCATTGCTACCGGTAAGGAGCAGGTCCACCTTCCGGTACCAACAACGGAGATGATGACACTAGGACATGCACATAGTAGCTACTTACAGTGGCCTAGAGAGTTCATTTCGTCGAATGCTTTGGTAAGGAAACAATGTATATAAATATATTGATTCGTTAAAATATTTTTTTGTACTAGAGTTTGTTTCTCATATACAACCACGTCGATCGCCAATAAAGAGTTACGCACGGAAGGCACGACGCCGTTGAAAGCTGGAGGGAGTGATATCACACCTCTTGATCAAAGTGTCGTGGATAGCTTTGGGCGGGCATTGTCGTTATCTCCTCGAGACCATTTCGTCTCTGGATGATCGACGACATTTATCTTTCATGTTCGTTATGGAAGATGTATTTTGTAATCCAAGAAGTGACAATTACCAGACATTTGTCGACGTTAAGGATATTTGCGATCTATTTAATCTCGTGAGCCTGAATTCATGGGTGATTCAACTCTTCATGAGGTATCTTTATTCTAAATTTTATTATAAATCTTTATATAAATTTATGTATAAATATTATTTATCATAACTTATAGGTATCTTCATCAAGAGTCCTCTGATTTCAAGTGCTACAATCCGAGTCGTCTTAGTTACTTGGGCATTGATGAAAATTCCAGTAGCGAGCTTGAATTCATGGTTGCGGCTCTTAGAGATGCTTTTCAGTCGTCGGCTTTCTTTTTTGCCCCTTATTGCGAAGGGTAAGAACATATATATTTTTTATTATATATGTATATTAAAAGTGGTACATGATATTTTGTGTTTAATCAGGCACCATTAGATTTTGTTGGTGATCGACGTTGCTACGAACAGCGTATATGCGTTCGATCCGTTGGCATCAAAGGTTGGTGTTCAGAATATAGCGATTCTGAACGCCTACACACGTGAGTTTTTGTAAAAAATCAAACTTCATTTTAAAACTTTTATTTATATATAAAATAATCTCGTTCAATACCTTTGAATTTCATGGCAATAAAGATGGCTGCAAGTGTCTTGCAGACTAAGAAGAAGGCATCCCCTGTTTATTGGAGAGGATGCAAGGTTCGTATTTTTGTATGATTTTTGCAAGTATTTTATTTCTTAATAAAACATTCCATTGATATCGAATTAAAATGCAATATTTTATTGTTTGTTAAATCTTAGTGCCCACGACAACCGTCCGGTAGTGAATTGTGTGGCTACTACGTCATGCGATAAATGTGTGACATTATCAGACGCATCAGAGACGGGAGAAACAATAACTTGGTAAATGTATGAAATTTCAAATATCTTTCAATCTTTTCAATTGATTCTTCTTATATGTTTTTAATTAGATTTTCTAACATTTATAGATGGTAGATGGCATCCTTTTCAACGATGAGCCGATTAATGAAATTCGACAGTTATGGACCGAGCACTTTAAGGACGTTTGTGGCTTGTAAAAATGAGTTTGATGGCTTACGTTGTTAAAACTTTCTTTGATTTGTAATGAAAGCGGATAATGTATATGATTTGATGTAGTATGTGAGAATCATTGTTGTTTTACGTGCAGTTGATTCGCTTGTATTTATTGTGATATTGGTTGGATGAGGAGGAAAAAATATATAAAATAATAAACAAAACAGCAAACTAGGCGCCAGTTATTAACAAATAATCGACGCCTATTACGTAAACAAGCGCCGGTTATTTTATAACAATCGATGCCTATAAAATGCAAATTTCAAGCATTAGGCATCGGTTATTATAAAACAACCGACGCTAACAATTAATTTGCATCACTCATTAACCGACACTGTTTTTGTCGTATATGCGCGTCGATGCTCTGAGCGTCGACACATAAGCGACGCCTATTATCCCTAAGAACCGGCGTCTATTCGCATATTTGTACTAGTGGGTTACCTATTGCTGAGTGTTTTTCGGATGAACAATTATATTATTATTTCATTACTATTATTATTGTTATTATTATTCTAATTATTATTATTATTATTATTATTGTTATTATTATTATTATTATGTTATAGTAACTTCAATAGAGTACATTATAATACAATTTTACAATATAAATTAATATATGAAGGGATATAATCATATAGATGTCGGCTTACCTCATAGTGGTATACCAAAGATGCCTACATGGACTATTATTTAATTATTTTTATTAATTAATTTTTTATTTATTCGTTTTTTATTATGTATGTTTTTGTTGTGACGTTTAATTGGAGGAAAGAGAAAATTAATTTGATCATCAAATTCCGGACTAAAATTAGATTTCTAGATTAACTTTCTTGAAATTTCTTTACTTTTGATACTTACGGGACTAAAATTGTCACTCATAACTTTGTCGGACTTAGGCTTGTCAATGGGTAAGGATTCTCCGCCCCGCCCCAAATACGACGGGGAATCCCCAGGATTTTATCCTCGTTGGGCGGGGACGGGGAGAGATTTTTATTCACATCGTTCCCCGCCCCATTATAATATTTTAATCAATATTTTTTTATACAATTTATATATTATAATAGAAATAATATTAAAATAAAATCTAATTAATATTAAAATAATATAAGTAATATAAAATATAGTTTAAATAATATAAAAATATTAAAATATATTAAAAAATATTTATATAATATAAATAATATTTAAATAATATAAATAATATTTAAATATAGTTTATGTTATAAATAAGATATATTTTTTAAATAATGTCAGGGCGGGGAATCCCCGTGGGGCGTGGATCCCCACGGGGACGGACGGGGACAATTCTGTCCCACCGCCTCGCCCCGTTGACATCTCTAGGTGGAATAAAAATTCCACCCCATTAAAGATACGAGACCAAAAACAGATATAGATCTTGCTTAATACTAGGTAACCGTAACATTCTATATTTTTTTAGTAAGAATTATTCTATAATTTTTTTAGTAAGAATTATTCTATATTTAATTACTCATTATATATTTTTTATGAGTAAGTATTACTCATGACTGATGTGTATGTTAGAGAAAACATTATTATTATTATACTATCATTATTCGTATTATTAATGTTATATATTAGTATTACTACAACTATTATTACAATTTAAAAGAACATAGCAAAAAAGTAGTGTAACTTTTACATTATTAAAGAACACAAAAAAATGTAGTGTAACCTCTACTGTTAGGGTTAATATGAGTTGAGATATTTTGGCGGTGGATAAACAGGATTTCTATGTTGGCAGGTCGACGAATGTACACCTTTGATTGAACCCTCTGAGTCTAAAATTGTTGGTCCTGTTAGTGGCGGTGTGGAACAAAAATATGTTTTGTGCCCAGACGTTAAATACTTATTACAAACATTACATTATACTTACGTTATTACTATATATTACATTATATTATTAATATATATTACGAATATCTAGAAAATAGATAAATGGTAGAAGAAAAAGAGAAAAAAATCCAAAAAGATGGTTACTTGAAATTCACGCATCTAAACTAAATGATAGAAGTTTTTTACTACTGGTACTTGTCTTCATGTAGGCTCTTTACCGCCGTGAATATATGTGAATGCCGTCGCTTTCTTCAACTTTTTGCAAGAATTGAAAGTCTCCTTGTTTTTTTTTTTTCCCATTCTCGGTTACAAGTTCTCTCTATATATATCTCTCTCTCTTCATTTCTTTCGAGTTTATAAAGCTATACACGATTAAAGGCAAAATTCTAAGATTAAGTCACTAAGTATACACGTTTTCGTTTTTTGACACTATGTTTTATAATTGCAAAAGTAAGTCACTAATTTTATATGTGAAAACAATTTTGGGTCATGTTTTCAGTTTTAGGTCACTATGTATATATTTTTCGATTTTGAGTCACTAAGTATACATGTTTCAATTTTGGGTCACTATGTTTACAAAGTTATTTACGAATGAGTGATCCAAAATTGAAAAATTGTATACAGTGACCCAAAATGGAAAAATATATACTTAGTGACCTAAAATTGAAAACATGACCCAAAATTATTTTGACATATAAAATTAGTGACTTGCTTTTGTAATTATCAAACATAGTGATCCAAAAACAAAAAACATGTATATTTAGTGACCTACTTTTGTAATTTTCCCAACGATTAATTCTCAATAGTTCAAGGCAACTAAAGCGTTTATAAAGCTATCGACGTCTTGTGTTGAATATCAGTAAAAGTTCCATCACTTTTTTTATCTTTACTATTTGTCTAAGCACATCTTGTATTATATATTTAATGTAGTTTTACAAATCTAAGAAAGTTGACGTTCTTTTTAGAAAGTCAACCCGGGTTTTTCATATTCAGAAAAAAGTCCCATAATAGTCATTGTGAATGTTATTAATTCAGGCTTTCGCCATTATAAAAATTTGAAACGACAATGAGTAACATTAGAGAAAGCAACCAACAACCAGATACGTCATAAAGCATGGGAGATTCTTCCTCGACTAATTACCGGCTCCAAGTGACAGAGGCCAACGATGTTGTTCATCATGAAATGGGCGACCATGCTCCTCCGTTAGAGCTGAAATTGGATCTTTCACTCAACAGGAGGTTCAGAATGGAGCCCTCGAACATTGATCCGATGCCTTCAGGAAGTGCAATTCGACTAACCGACTATTCATCTGCACGAGACAAAAATAATACAAATAATCTGCCAAATGAGGGTATACAGACATACCAAGCATTGTCCATTTTCACATATATCCTTGTTTTAATGGTTCTCTCACTCATTGATGATGATTAATAATCGTGTTATGTTTTTTATTACATACAATGGTGTTGCCATGTTGATAAGGTTGCTTGATTTTTTGTCTTATCTATTCCAACCAACGGTATATTTTCGACGATAAGTAGTCGTTTGTTGCCAATTATTGATTTCCCGACAAATGATTAGTAAACCATCATTGCGCAGTATCGCTCGAATTCTTCGCACTCGGACAAAAAAAACTATCTTCTTATAATGCATCTCTCTCTCTCTCTCTGGGTTTCATTGACATCATGTTTATGACCGCAACAATTGCATAATTGGATTGATAATTGTCTTGCCAGCAAGAGAAATTGTTCTTGCCTCTCCGCTAGATCCAAACACAAATGTTAGAATGGGATCACCATCATCGCCTCCTCCTCGGATGCCATATGTGTACACCACGAGTGCGAATGGGAGGAGAGTCTATGGTTTTGCATACCGTTACACAGAGCCAGGATTCAAGATAATGTGCGTCTGCCACGGCACGTTTCACACGCCGGAGCAGTTCCTGGTGCATAGTGGCAGTGGGGAGGCAGGGAACCCCCTCCGCCACATTATAGTTAGCCTGTTTCCCTTTTCCGATGAGCTGACTTGAAAGGAGGAGGAGTTCAATGAATGAAACTTTATACACGTCATTATTTTCGTGTTCACCATATTTGATGTGTTGGATTGAATCGTATCTTGCTTTCTTTACATTTATTTTGTCAAAATAATGAGTTCCAACTTGTTAACATAACCAATTTAGCGACTGACTTTATGTGCAATTTCACTAAGGCGATAACCGTATGAACGCAAAATTATAAAATTAGGTCACTAAGTATCCAAATTTTTGTTTTTGATTCACAATGTTTGATAATTGCAAAAATAGATCACTAACTTTGAATGTCAAAACAATTTTGGGTCATATTTTCAATTTTAGGTCACTAACTTTCTATTTTTCGATTTTGGGTCATTAAGTATATACATTTTTCAATTTCGGGTCACTCATTTGGTAACTAACTTTATAAACATAGTGACCCAAAAATGAAACAGTATACTTAGTGACCCAAAATCGAAAAAATATATACTTAGTGACCTAAAATTAAAAACATGACCCAAAATTGTTTTGACATACAAAATTAGTGACCTACTTTTGCAATTATCAAACATAGTGGCCCAAAAACAAAAATTTGGATACTTAGTGACCTAATTTTATAATTTTGCCCCGTTTGAAAATGACAATAATTAGATCAAGTCCAACCTAAACTCTATTTTTATCTTTTACAAAAAAAAATACAGTGGATCTTACTTCCCATCCAAACTTATATTCAACACCATTAATGTGTTATCAATGTTACTATATTTTCAGTGTGACACTATTCATCAACATGAAATTCTCGTTAGAATTTAATTTTACTTATTATTTCTTTTTCAATTTTAAATCTGATTTTATTTATGTTTAAACATTTTATATCATTATAATAAAACTAAACTTGTACGACATGGTATTTTTAATTATTTGGGCGCGGATAACTAGTATCAATCAATCAATGAAACAATAGGATTGAACTCAGTTCAATCAGAAATCGGACATATCCCAAAGTTCCCAATCTCCATTGGCATCAGCAGGTCGTGTGAGGTTCCAACGGTGAAGAATGTTCGAAGCTGAGCAATGACGGTACTAATGGTCAGTTGATAGGTTTGATTGAAGCTGAGTAATTAAAGGAAGTATCCTACCGGAGCTCGTCCATTTTCTGCTATGTATTGGGGGCGAATCCACTGCTTTTTGTGACAAATGACTCTCTTCAAACGATTTGGCAATAACCAAGAATACAGAAGTTGATGCAGGTGAAGCTAGGCACATTTTTGGTTAAGTTACACACTGTAGAACAGATGATCAGATCTTTCAAGGTTACATCCTTCATTTTGATAAGAAATCGATCATTCTGAGTCCTTCGTCTATTGATACTTAATTTCGTTGAATAAATTTCCGATATGGATACGTTTGCTACAACTTCACTTGAAGTATTGGGTGATAAATCTCTTAGTTGACTTGTCAGCCTTGTTGGATGTCCAATTATAGTCGATAGCTTTACGGCTAGAGAGGATCAATTTGCAAGATTATTGGTGAAAGTGGACAGGGAAAATGAACTAAAAGAAAATATCTATTTTACTAATGAAAAAGACGTTTTGACAGAGTAAAAGGTTGTGTATGAGTACAAACCTATCTTGTGTTCTTTTTGCAATAACTATGGGCATTCTGCTAATATTTGACAGAGGAAGGAGGGGATGAAGGTCTAGAAAGCTAAAGTCAGCGAGAAGGGGGCTCCTAAAGATAAGGGAATACATAATAAACAAGGAATGTCACAGACTATGGTGATCAATAATTCGGATGAAGTGCTTTTACCAGTTACTGGGGAAAATGATACTAACAAGGGCAGCAAGGTACTGCTGACAGAGAATATTGATTCAGAAATAAGACGCAAACCTTCCAATCAGAGGGTTGAAAGTCTTCCTCATGGTTGAGTTGGGAATGTCGAACATTAGGGAACTCAATACCCCTAATAAGTAGAGTGAGGTGAGTCTATTCTGCAAGAAACAAAAGTTAAAAATAATCTGTCTAGTAGAAACAAAGTTGAAGAATAATAATATGGAAACAGTCATGAATAAGATATTTAACGGGTTGGTCCCTCTGACATAACCTTAATCAATATCATACGGTCCGAATCTCGGTTTGTGGGGGAAGGGTGTTCATGTTTCAATTTATTTTTCTCGGATCAACTGATATATTATAAATTACCAGAGATACTTCTCAGCATTTCATGGTCACTTTTGTTTATGCACAAAATCTTGGGGTGTAAGGAGTCCTTATGGAGGATCTATGTGAGATCAGTAAATCCATACAACAACGGTGGGTGTGCTTGGAGATTACAACTATATCATCAATGAGGATGATAAAATGGGAAGTTAATCTGGCTGATGCAATGAGCTTCTCAAAATGTATTACAGATTGTGGGCTAGTGGAAATGAGAAAGAAAAGTTGTGATTTAACTTGGAATGATAGAAAAGAAGGGGAAGAAGAGTATGGTGCGAATTGGATAAGATATTTGTCAATTTGAAATAGATGCAAGATTTACCAAATGTGGAATCCTAGTTTATGACCGTAGGAATATATATCAAATCTCCTGTAATACTCATCGATCTGAGCATCAACCTCGAACTTTAGAAACCTTTTAGGTTTTTGAGCATGTGGCCTTTAGCTCAAATGTTTCTTGAGACTGTACAACAAGCTGGTGTGGAGATCAAAATGGGACCAAAATGTGGAGTTTGGTGCAAAAAATAAAGTGTTGCAGAAAACCTTTGAAGGAGCTAAATACTAAACAGTTTTCTGACATCATTAACAATTCTGATATCATGAGGGAATCTCGGATTCATATCCATGAAGCTTTATACCAAGACCTATTGTTTGAATGTCTGATCCTGTAGGAGAAAACCTTGCAGCAAGAATTCAAATATGGTAGTGCGGCAGCTCATTTGTTCTTGCAACAAAAAACCAATGTGAAGAGGTTGGTTCAGCGGGCTTTAACACAACATATGTCCATTCGGTCATCAGACAAATGGCCTACCAAAATAGAATTTCTGCAATAGCAGAATACCATATTGTCTGAACGGCATGAGATCCTTCATCATCTCACAGAATATTATAATGGAATTATTGGGGTAGAAGTGAGCCAAACAAAGAAAGTAGATAACTCATTCACTGATCTTGTTGGGCTTAGGCCCAATTTTGTGCCTTTGTCTTATCCCACATCATGTAGGATAAAAGAGGCACGTGGGTTCTCCTCCTATTTAAGGAGTGGTATACCTATAATTTGAATACACCAACACATGAGAAAGTTAATTAATGTCAACAATTAACTCTAGAAAAATTCCCTTTGGGTTTGAGTTCAGGTTAGCGGGTTGAATTACTTTCGAGTTGTCGTTGTTGGGTTTTGGGTGTAAGAGAGGTAGAAGAATTGTGTGATTGAAATTGTTTACATAGTGGATTTTCTACCATCTTCGTTGACAGAGGGTTTTCCACATTAAACTTTGTGATCTCTAGTTTTATTATTTCTGGCGGATTTTGGACGGAGTTTCGGTGCAGTCGAAATTCCCAAGAAGCAAGTTTGTAGGATTAAAATAATCTTTTAGCCCAAGCTCAGAAGCCCAAACTCATAAGCCCATGGAGTTCCACCGAAAACCAATCGGCAATAGAGGGAGTAGCCCACAAGCTTATAAGTTGGTTTAAATTCTTTAGCATAACTGATGTGGGACATTTGATTGATACCCAACAAACCTCCTCTAAAACATAGGACCACCAACCGGGCCTCCCCTTCAACGATAATAATCTTGTAGCGCCGTTTTTTGTCGAACGGGACACGCCGCCTGAACACTTGTCAGGAAGAATTTCGACACTAGGTCCAAATCGAATTGAACATAATCTGCATGCTCTCAAGAGCACATCAATGCAAGGGTCGGATCGAATTTAGGCTAGTACCTTGCTCTGACCCCAATTTGTTAGGAATAAAATCTTCCTTTAGTCCAAGCCCAAAAGCCTATATTCATAAGCTCACGGGGTTCCATCCTAATACCAATTAGCAATAGAGGAGTAACCAACAAGCTTATAAGTTGGTTTAAATTCTTTAGCATAACCGATATGCGACATTTGTTTGATACCCAACAGATCCGAGGCATATATTGAGCACTGAGGAATAACGAGCCTAATTAAGCCTTTCTCTAAAGCATATATTCATAAAGCTATCCATGATATCCGTGACGATTCAACACCTGGCTCGAATGACTTTGGGATTGGCTTCTTTAAAAAGGATTGGCGAGTGGTTGAGAAGGATGTTCTAGATGCACTCCATGAATTCTTCATATCTAGTATGTTGCTTAAAGAAAAGTAAGGCAACTACTCTTACCTTGATATCTAAAGTTGATAACCCTTCAACAACAGTGGATTTTAGGCCTATATTATGTTGTAATGTGGTTTACAAATGCATCTAGAAATTCTTGTGGCAGCCTTTAAATGATTCTTCCAAAGTTAATTGGTAAAATTCAGAGTGTTTGTACAAGGGAGGTCCATTTTTCATAATACCTTAATTATTACAAACCTAATGAGACTGTATAACCTTAAGCATGCATCCTCGACATGTTTGATAAAGGTGGATCTTAGAAAATCCTATGATATGGCCTCTTGGAGGTTTATCAGAATTTAGTTGGAGCAACTTAGATTCCGTATTAAGTTATGTGGGTTATGAAATGTATATCTTCCACTTCTTTTATAATATCCTTAAAGGGGCAGCCTGGAAGCAGGTTTAAAGGGAGGAGAGAGCTCAAACAATGAGATTTTTTGTCCTCTTTAATCGTTGTCATTGCAACAGAATACCTCTCTAGAAGGTTTCAATTTGAGACAATGCATAAGGAATTAAGATTCCACCCATTATTATGCAAGGAACGCATGCTGATAAACATATGCTTTGTAGATGATCTTTTAGTTTTTATTACAGGGGAACACATTGTGCAGTGACTGAGGCTAAAAAAAGGATGCTTGATAACTTTTCGGCTATTTCAAAGCTGCAAGCTAATCCTACCAAATCTAACTCGTACTGTATTGGGGTGTCTCATAAGGTCGGGAGGAACTACAAAACAATAGTGTGATTTCATGAAAAAAATCATATCAAGAATAGTCGGCGTTGAAGGTCGTTGTTGAATACTTTGGTGAACTTTTTCGTTCACAGTATCCCTCTTTGCTGGACATATACATTGCCATTCAATTGATAACTCCGACAATTACGAGTGAAGAACGACATCCTACTTGCAACATGCACTTCGAAAGAAGCCCAAACGGCCCTTGTATGTACGCATACCCACGCCATGAGAGTTTTCCACCTTTCTTTACCTAACACTGGCATATTATTGGTGATCGATCCATGAAATATATTCTCAAATTTTAAGACCATGGAATTTTAGCTTATGCTTTTCATCATACTCATATTGTCCTTATTCTAAAACGTAAAAATCCTGAGAGTATCGAGCAGCTTTGACACATTATTTTATGTAATGTTCTTTATTTCACTACATCGAAGTGCCTTACTGATATGTTAAAGCAATTTTTGAACTCGATTAAAATGAAATCGGGTGCGTGTAACGTGTTAAATTCCCTCAAAACATACGATTAAATTAACCGGCGACCAAAAATGTCCAAATTCGGTAACATTGGGGACTGAATGTAACTCAGAAAATAGGAGAACCAAAAACGCCAATAAACCAAACATCGGGGACCAAAAATGTAAAAATCCCAATTAATTACAGATGATATCCACATTTGAGAAGCATACGCTATGAAAAAAAAAAAAGAAATGTGTGAGAGGGATATGTCTCCCTTAAAAACTAAATTTGAGTGAGGTATACAATAGTGTTAATGATCGTTTTTTGAAGTGCTTGTAAGTTTGGGATTTCATGTTAGTATTCTTGATAACTTTATAAAATATGCCACATGAGTTCAATATTAGTTCATACTTAATGCAACTATTTCGGTCATGTTTATCCTCATAGAGAGCCCTAACAATGAGACACGTTATCACCACGTTTGTTTATATTTTGCACAGGTGTTTACTGGTTTTTTGGAGAATCGGTATTACATTCAAATTAAGCGGTGTTTATGTGTCAAGGAGCTCTTAAGGTATCAAACTTTTTTTTTTCTGACGTACATTGATAGTTACGAAAGCTCGAGCTAGAATTGTGAGTAGTCAAAAGTATCCATCCCGATGGAATGAGGATACGCATCCGGTCAACTCATAAATTGGATGACAACTTTGGTATTTTTCTTTCTGAACGTTGTAGACCCGACGTTCGATAATCGGAGCCTCACTGAATAACGCACATGACATGTAAGGCCTTCTTTCAGTTACAACCAGGAACAAGCGAGATGTTTTCTCATTTCTTCATGAAAGAATTTACAATAATATATACGGATGGTCTGATGTTATCTCCAACGGGTCGAGAGGTCGTTTTTAAAGCGGTGCTTTAGGCTATCCCAATTTTTGTGATGAGTTCGCTTTCCAAACTTTTTTATAAAAAAAAGTATTTAAGTATAGATTTTCCTTATTATTACATTGAGAAAAATAGGCAAAAAAATCATAGGGTTGATCGGAGTTCTCCAACTTGAAACTGTACTATGCGGCGGAAATTCTGACGTAAGAAAGGTCCACTCAGGATAAAAAGAAAAAGAAAATTAATAAATTATATATATCTGAGAAGCTTATTCGGGCTGCAATGGCTTCCTCGGATGTGTCATTCGCCATTTCTTCTTACTCTCGCTACGAAAAGAAACGAAATGAAATGATAATCAAATCTGCAGAACCAACAGTGTAACCTAATTCTCAATTAAATAGCAAATAATCAAAGTTAAAAATCATCGAGGATTCATCCAACGAAAGCCGAGAAAAATATAACTTGAATCAATTCTATATTTTTAAATAGATTGATTCAAATTTCCATATGTAAAGACTTAACAGAAGGTCCTCGTCTCAAACAATTAATAAACAAAAATAATAATAATTAAGGGATGTAGATAATTAAAATGTTAATATCAGCTTCTCGTCTCTGCGTCGTAAATTTCACAATGTTAGCCCGAGATAATATATAGAGCAGTAAATAGATGCTCTTCTGAAAAAAAAAAAATAATTTTCTGGAAAAGATAAACAAATTAATTGACTAAATATCCATTATGGTGTAAACAAGCTGTTACCCGATAACAGCTGTGGCATATGCCATTTAAACGTGCAACCGATAATAAATAAGATTCAAACATAGAAAAGAAGAGGCAAACACTAGATGCATCAAAGGAATATATGTATGTTTTGTCAACCAAACCTAAATGGAAAGTTCATGAAAATTAAATATGTGTCGGTTATACGATTTTTAAAGCCTTGAACCAGACCGGAACACTACATAGATGCCGGTTCCAATTCCGCGAACCACTTCTGTGGTTCAGATTTCGGCCCGGTTCCGGATCGAATGGGCCCGTTAAGCAAATCTAATTAAAGTTGTCCCAGAAATTCAGCTGGTCACACGTCTCGCGTGCCTGTCCCCACATGTTGATAAAATAAGTTTTTTTCTTTCTAACACATAATTTCGTGAATTCTATCGTGGTTGTTGGAACTTGGAATCGAAATCCATGGCTCTGTTGATTTTTCGATAGTGTATAAGAGTAATATAAAGGATTTTCAATAATAATTCTCAATATCTTTTTTCGTTACATTATTGGCCTTTTTATTGAAGGATGAACCAATCTATATAAGGTATATAGCTGTTGTAAACAATATCCTAATTTTGTGGTTGATTTATCTTGTGCATTAATTGCTTGATCGTTGCTTGTTTGGAGCAACTTGATTTGATTTTGGATTCCTTCTTTAGCTCAATCTTCAACACTCCCATCAAGTTGAGTTCGTAGAGGTCGATAGAGCCCAACTTGTCTAGTATATTCTGGAAGTTTTGGTTGTCGATTGTCATAGTGAAGATGACTGCCAGCTGATCTTCACTTCTGACGTAGGGAGTCTCAATCTGCTTTGCTTGTAGCTTCTCACGAAGGTAATGACAGTCGACTTGGATGTGTTTAGTTCTTTCATGGAACACTAGATTTGATGTTATGTGCCTTGTTGCTTGATTGTCACAAAAGAGTTGAATTGGCTGGTACTGGTTGAAGTTCATGCCTTTCAAAAGCAAGCTGGATCCAATGTTGTTGGGCTCCACACAACTTGGACTGGATATGATGAAGCGACCCACCGATTGATAAATTTGTTGTCAGATCAATTGAGTCTGCCATGTAAACACAACCAATATGAATTCATCAGTTATTTCATAAAATTATAATACAAATCGGTGAATTGTATTTTGGATGACTGTATTATTGATTCTGGGGCAACCGATCATATGGCGCACAACCCCAATAATATGAAAAAACAAAAAATCTCAAATATTAATAAATATGTATTTTTTTTAACGGAAACAAAGTTCCAATCAAAGGAATTGGAACCACCAAATTTTTTTCATAGAAATTCCAAATATACTTTACCTTCCTAGTCTTACCTCAAATCTTCTATCAATCAAACAAATATAACCCAAGAATTAAACTGTAATGTGATCTTCTCACCAAACACAAGTAATTTTTCAAGATCGAAGGACAGGGAAAACGATCGGTGAGGGAAGAATAAAAAATGGTTCATATACTATAGAATCTCAACCAAATTTCTGTCAACCATCAGCCAATAATATCTTTCATCAAAGATTCAGACAACCTTCCGATAAGACTTTATCCAAACTATTTCACATGTCGTCCTTAAACTCGAATTATTGTGATGTTTGCAAATTCTCAAAGCAAACAAGACTTTCTTTTTCTTTATCTAATAATGAAGCTGATAAAATTTTTGATTTAATACGTTCCGATGTATGGGGACGAGCTCCCGTTGACTCATATGAAGGGTTTCGATACTTCGTCACCATTATTGATGACTTTTCCCGTATTACTTGGGTTTATATACTCAGACATAAATTTGAAGTATTTTCAAAATTTCGAGAACTTTTCAAACCTAATTAAAAATCAATGTAACGCAAATATCAAAGTATTTCGATCCGATAATGGCACGGAATACATTAACAATTTTTTTTTGAACTATTCAAAGAAAAGGTATTATACCCCAAACCCTATGCGTTAATACTCCTAAACAAAATGGCGTATCAGAAAGAAAAAATCGACATCGTCTAAAAGTCACTCGATCATTATTATTCCAAAGTAATGTACCAAAAGAATATTGGTCAAACGCAATTCTCACAACAACCTATCTGATACCATGTTGATTTTTCGATGGTGTATAAGAGTAGTATAAAGGATTTTCATTAATAATTCTCAATATGTTTTTGCAGGTAAATATCATATAATCCACCTGTCGTTTGAAAAATAGGCATCAAAACCCCTATATTTCAAAATAGCGTAAAATTCCTTCCTTGTCATTTTCACATAGTAATTGGGGGGTACAATGCTATGTTTTAAAAAACACAGGGGGTACGATCCTAAGTTTTTGACAACACAAGGCGTATTCTGCTAAGTTTTAAACAACACCAGGGATACATGCTAAGTTTTAGATAGCACAAGGGAGTTTCGTGCAATAAAAAAAACATAGGGTAGTTATGTATATTTCAGTATAACCACATGGTATGAGGATATTACATAATTTGCCCTTTTTGCATTATATTGTTGGCCTTTTATTTAAGGATGAACCAATCTATATAAGGTATATAGCCGTTGTAAGCAATATCCTAATTTTGTGGTTGACTTATCTTGCGCTTTAATTGCTTGATCTTTGCCTTTTTGGAGCAACTTGATTTGATTTTGGATTCCTTATGTAGCTCAATCTTCAACATGCTCAGTCTCAGAATTTGTAATATTCCTATGTGTTGAAATGATTCCCGACAGTTTCTGTGAAAATATTCAAACTCAGACACGAATAACCGACCAGATGCTAATATGAGTTATCAAATGATACAGATTAAGGTAAATGAATAATAGAAGATTAAGGAGAGATACAGAGAATAGGGAGAGATTGAGAGATCGAGAGAGTTCAGAGACCAGGGAAGATACAAATGAAGAATTAAAACAAATTGTATTTCTTGCTTACAAAGCATACATGCATCTAGAGGTGTTTCATAAGGTTTAAAAAACCGTAATCAAATCGAAACCGAACCGTCGCCGTGGTCAACGGTTAAGCTTAAACCATAACCGGACCGTTATTTATAACGGTTCGGTTATGGTATTCAGTTTTCTTAACTGTAACCCACCGGTTATAATTGGCGGTTTAACCGGCGGTTAACCTCCGGTTATAACCGGCGATTCATGCTTTTTGCTTAAGCATATATAATGCGAGAGCGAACAAGCGAGCAAGGAGTTATAGTGGTGAAAATGCTTATGTTGAGATCCACCGTCATTTAAGCTCATATTTTGAGATTAACTTTAAAGATTTCAATCTCCAAAAGTGATGGTTGACGAAAGTGACTACTTTTCCAGTGTTGACGACGATTGCAAGAGAAATATTAGCTTGTCTCACCTCTACCATACCATTGAGCAAGCGTTCAGCGTGCGAGGATATACATTGGATTCAAGGCAAATCGAGATTAGTCGTTGAAAATTTAGAGAACCGATCCTTGCTCGATGATTGGACAAGATGCCGAAGCAAGAACGCATGAATCGAACTTCAACGATACGAACGAAGAAGGAGATGCCTACGAAGATTGTTCTTCAAACATTACCGGAAGCAAAACTTGAGCTTTAACATACTTTTCTTTTAATATTCTAGGTTTAATAATTTTTTTTTTGTCAAATTTTGAAGGTGTATTTCTCTATAAAATACTAAGTTGGAATGATTTTTTTTTTTTTACAATTTTGTAAACAAATTCAATTTTAATGGTCCATTTGGATTGACGGATTTCGGTTTGAAATCCGAAATTCATCCAAATCACCCGTTTGGCAAGCGCTCGGATTTGGATTTCGATTTCTTCCAAATACGAGGAGAATTCCAATGCATGTTGTTCGATGATTTTGAAATTCGACCGCAAGTGATCCGTTTTTTAAATTCAAATCCTCGCCGTAATGATTTTCATAAATAATAATAGTAATAATAATAATAATACTAATAATAATAAGTATGAGTGAACGATGAGTTGAGCCAGCTAGCGAGCTCGATGTGTCGGCTCGAGCTCAACGAACGACAAGTTGAGCCGACTCGACGAACAATGAGTCAAGCTGGCTCGTGAGCTCGATTAACCGACTCGACAAAAGTTCGGCTCGACGAACGATGAGTCGATCCGGTTCGGCAAAAGCTCGGCTGGAGTTCATTATTGTCGAACTCGAGCTCCATTTTGAAATCCGAATTCCAAATCCTAGCGTTTGCCAAACAATGGATTTGAATTTGAAATTTGGATTTCGGAATGCGTAATTTCAAATCACTGGATTCACTTCAAATCCACGAATCCAAACCCCTCCTTAATTTATTTCAATTATTGTACGGGAAAAAGTTCAAAAAAAGGTTTAAAACCGTAAACCGACGGTTTCGAACCTTAACCGAACCACCTCGGCCGGTTACAAACCGTAACCGTGGTTGCCAAGGTTCGGTTACGGTTAGGATGCGTTTGAATTCGTGTAATTGAATTGAATTCCGTGATTTCAAATTATGAATTTCAAAATTTTAATTTCAAATCCAAATTCATTGTTTGGCAAACGTTAGGAATTCGGATTCCGGATTTCAAGATGGAGCTCGAGGCTCGTCGAGCTCGAGGTCGAACTTTTTATTAAAAATTAAAATATACAAAAAAATAAAATAAAAATAATAAATAACAAAATAAAATAAGCTCGCAAGTCGGCTCGCGAGTTTTCGGTCATCAATTGTCGTTCGTCGGGCTCAAGCCGCCGGATCGAGTTCGCGAGCCGGCTTGAGTCGTCGTTCGTCGAGCTCGAGCCGGCCCGACTTGTCACTCGTCGAGCTCGAGCCACCTCATCGAGCTTGCGAGTCGGCTTGTCTCATCGTTCTCCCATAATTGTTATTTTATTATTATTATTATTTACGAAAATAATTACGGCAGGATTTTGGATTTAAAAGAACAACTTGTGGTCGAATTTCAAAATCATCAAACTAAAGAGTTTGAATTTTCATCGGATTTGGATGAAATCGAAATCCAAATTCGAGCGGTTGCCAAACGGGTGAATTGGAGGAAATCCGGAATTCAAATCGAAATCCGTGAATCCAAACGGAGCAGAGATTTTTATTAACCGTATACCGGAGGTTCATAAACATGAACCTTCACCGAAATCAGATGAACACGTCTACATGCATAGAGATTGTTTATAACAGCAAAATAGCAATTTGGGCTCACTTAAACATATAGTCCGAAATATAATTAAAACAAAGATAGATGAGGCCCAAACAACTCAACCCACACTTTCAGACGTGTTCCGAACCAATTTAAAGAAATTTTAAAATTTAAAACCGAATATCGTACCGAATATTTTTTGTTCGGTTTGATTTGAACTGAACCTTCTATTTTTTGGTTGTTCAATCGGTCTACGGAAATGTGAACACTCCCAATTTCAATACCCAATTTAATTATGAACGAAAAATCCAGTTCTTTAATTTATCTGTATCTTATATTCGTTATTTCATTAAACTTGGGGAGAAAATATTGATAGGCACGGGCCCAGGCCCGATCCTACTTGGGCAGACCCAAACAACGGTGGTGAGAAGATTGGTGTGGGAAGCTTCGAACCGCTTTTCTATTAAGAAATAAATGTGAAGTTTTAGTCGGTACATATTTCTTTTATTTTGTTTTTATGTTTGGCCAGGGGCAGTTGCGAAAACTTCTGGATAGGTATCCTACATCTGAACCGAATTCCTTCTCGATATTTTTTACCATCGCGTTGCTCTACTTGATATTAAATTTATTTGTACAATTTTTTTTAACATGTAAATCATTTTTTTTTTGCAAAAAAATCATTATAATATGTATAATCTATATAATATATGTATATTAACATTTTTATTACAAAATATGTGTATCATTCCGGACCGTTACGCCACAATGCATTGTATCTGAATCGTTTGTGCCTGCATCAGCGTTCGCGATTGCGGTTGAGCGGAACTACTCCGTGATGAAGGTGATGGTCTGTACAATCGAGGAACATGACATGATAATTATATTAGTTTGGTATATCGGTAGTGCCGAATTTACCGAATTATATTTTAAATATTAAAATATATTACATTATTAATATTAAAACAATGTCCCCCGATTATGGTTGGGATAATCGGCAGTTGACTCCGCCGGTTACGGTTGAACCGGTGGTTGACCGTCAGTTTTTTTATTTAATTCTGTTATTGTGGTTGACGGTTAGTTTTTTTATTATTATTTAATTCCGTTACTGCGTTGCATAAATTTTCGGTGTATTTTTATTTTTTTTCGATACGTAACAACTTTGAGGTACATGAATTTTAAGAAACAAAATTCCATTACAAAAATTTAGATACAATTAGAAAGTAAGGAAAAAAATAAGTCAATGTAATTCGGTGTGTCGGACATGCGTCTCATTTCCTTGTGACAAATTTGATGACGTTGAGTCGGTGCCTGATAAATAATGTATAAACTATAAGTTATCTTTTGCGGGCTTCGTCGTCGGAATCGGCCTTTGGAAATTTTAAGGTGAACTAAAAAATAAGAATGTAATAGTTAGTAATACTTAAAAAAAATAAGAATAATTTAATTTGAAATAAATGAAATTATTATTAGAGACTTATCTTTTTCGGGTTTTGCCGTCGGATGTCACCGCAGTCTTTGCGAGCTTAGATGTTGGCTGAAATAACATTCGTAAGTGATTATTAAAAAAATATAAGAATGATTTAAATAATAAATTTATACGATGAGAAATACTTATCTTTTTTCAGACTTTTTTGGAGCTTCCACGTCGGCAGCTGCTAGATCTCTCTACTCGTACTCGTCGCCGCCACCATTTCCACCACTGCTAGTCTCCGTGTCGATGGTGTCGTTGAAAACTTCGTTGTCCGAATTGGAATTCGGGAAATCTTGTGTTCGATGTTCGACTCTCATCCAATAATCGAGAAGGCATTGGAAACCTCGAACGCCTTTTGCTTAAAGTTAAACCGCCATGCTAAAAGCATGTTCAACCGCAACGGTTGAAATCGGGACGACATAGATTTCTCGCGCGATCTTCGTCAACGTTAGATATGTTGGCGACATCAAGGACCACCATCTAAGGACGCTGAAATAATCATCGTCCTCGACGAACTCAAACGTGATCGTCAAATAGTTATCTATTTCTATGAAGGAGTTTTGGGACGACCTTTGGCGTTTGTTTGTGTGGATGATATCGTAGTAGGATACTAAATATGATAATGGTCGACCACTCCCACTACTAGAAGAGGATTGACCCGAAACCCGATCTAGGTGGATCTTGACCAAAATAAGTCTTATACTCTTTAAAGATTTCCTTTAAACATTCATTTATCCCTTACTTGACGAGGGAAGTTTTCAGGGATGGCACGAGAACCAGACGAAATCGACTGGTAGTATAGTGTCAATACACCTTCGGTACCATCTAGATGCATTTTGGGTCCAATATATTCGTTATAATGAAGATATAGGCAATTTCCAAAATATTTGAGCCATTTAGCCTCATGGCCTCAACAGCTGCGCCTGCAAAATCATCCTCTAAGAAAGCACTAAGAATGCACGGGACTTTAACGCAATGGTCTAAAGCTAAGATTGATACCGGGTAATATGTTCCCAGCATCTCCTTCGTTGCATCGTACTTGAGGTATGCATAGACCGTTGCATCCATCCCACATTGATGGATGCATTGTTACGGCAAATCCGGCGTTCTCATCGTAGAAATTTCAAACGTGTTGGGGATATTCATAGAAGTAACCCAACATCTTGTAGGTGGAATTTCACATGTTGGATACGTCTACCGCAAAGTTTTGGGCGTAACGCACACACTTCTACAGTGACGCTTCCAGATCTTCAGTACAGAAGAGTGTCGTATCATGTAACATATTGCTGTTCGTATTGGCATAACATGTGCCTTTAGATGAGTGAATGCGTCCTGAAAATATAGGTTAAGTATGTGACAGAAGCATCGAAGATGGAAAAATCGACCGCCAAATGACGGTCGACAATATCTAATTAAATCTTCAGTGCTCGCGGTATTAGTGCTAGCATTGTCGTACGAACCGAAAAAGTCTTCTAAGTGTTTTATATTCCGATAAAACACTCCTATATTGGACGAGATGTTTTGGGTTGTGTGTTGTCTGTCGAATTCCCTATATCCACTTAAACGTTTTTGTACTATCCAAGAGTCATCAATCCAATGGCATGTAACGCCTCTGTAATGATGAACTTGCTAGTGATCGCTCCATATATCAGAGGTAATGGACACTTTACAGTTTAATTTTGCTAATTGATCTATTAATTCACGTTTATACGCGAGTACGGTCTTCCTAATGTCTCACGTAAGGGTGTTGCGTGACACTTTTTTCCCTTGAGGGTTATACGACTTTCTGATCCACTCTACGAAGGCTAAATCATTGCCAAACCGAAAGAAAAGATGTGTCGCGCAAACAAATTTTGCTACTTGTTTGTGTGCGACGCCTTCGTTGTACATAAACAGTGATGTCGGACACTGGGTCCTTGTTCGATAGAGAACGAACCCGTAACTCCGTGCATTTTGCTTTGACTTTGTCTAATTCCTATCTTAGTTGGATTTTTCGACTTAATATGACCAGTGAAATTTTCATATCCGCCACCGTTCTTAAAGGGATAGTCTTTATACCAATAATTACATATAACTCTGAGAAAATCTTTTGTTGACGTTGGTACCTTCTGGAAGTGTCATCCGAAATGTCCAAGCGTAGTGAAGTTGCGGTGCGTGCCCGAGTCTCGCTCGGCGCGGCCCTGAACCCTCATGCTCATGTTGCTTGGTGTCTTCCTTGCGTTGGCTCTCCTCCGTTCCATCCATGTCCGAGCCGAATACGTCATTGAGATCGATGAACTACCAACAATTTATTTCCCCATCGATTTCAATGCTCGACGACGACTATCCATACCTAAAATGTCGAGAAAATAACGTTAGATAAAATGTGTGTAAACTTATGTGAACCAAGGTGTGTAAAATTCTGAGTGTCCTATTGTGTGGGCCGGGTTAAATATAAGAGTGAGTGTAGAGAATTGAGGATAAGGAATGATTAATATTTTAATTAGTTTATTTTTAATTCGCGGAGTAGAGAGATCGAGGCTTGAGAGTGAATAATTGAGAGAGATATTGAATTGAGTTGTGATTTTATGAAAAGGGGAAGCGAGTGTTTATGAATTTTTTTAGAAAACTAAACGTTGGAACTGCCGGTTGGCGGTTGGAACGGTCGGTTTCCGTTGAAACCGCCAATTCCAACGACTATATTTTTTTTTTTATCTAACGTATAGTAACGGTTAGATTTTTTAACTTTTTTTTATATCTAACGGTTAGGTTTTTATTTATTTATTTATTTTAATTCCCACATTTATATTATATAAATTTAATATATGTTTATTTAATATATAATATAAACCGTCGCTTGAACCGACACGGCGGTTTACAATCGGTGATTTGCTGGTCGTAATCGTCGGTTCCGATTAATTTTGGGCAAGACAGCTCGATCGAGTCTTGTCTCACCAAGATCGAAAACAATCCATCTGAGGAAGAAAGTTACCAGGTGAAGTTTTTTTTACACTTACCATTGAAAATTACCGGGTAAAGAAATCTAATCCAGAAGCTGACATCAAGGAAATGTCCAATCTAATGTACGGAAAGTGGAAAACAGCTCCCGAAGAGAAGAAGCCAAATGAAGAGAAGTACGAAGCCGAAAAAGAGCCGTACTTGAAGGTCATTGGACATAGAAGTGAGAGAAAGATGTCGTGAAGCTGTCTGACGAAGAAGAAAGACAAAAGACGGCTATGGAGGTAACTCGCGTTCGAAGCTTTTTTTCCTGATTTTTTTTGCTGAAATTTCGGTTAACCGATGGGTTACCAAAAAATAAATTTAAAATTCGGAAAATGGAACCGTGTATTTGGTTTGATATGCCTTTTCGAAAATTATCATAGCGAAATTTCGGTTGACCCAAACACCAAAATTTCGGTTCGTTTGGGTGCACATCCCCTGATATTTTTAAATTAATTTAACAGTCCAACAATAAAATAAAACACCAATTTTTCAAAAGCCAACGACAGCCTAATTAAGAGAAACAGAGTTGTCCTGTCGTCTTCATCTCCTTGACAGCCGCTCGACAAGGAGTCTATGACCTCAAAACCACCATCTTACCTCAACGCGCCGTTCCCGTTAAGCTGAAAAATCCGCCGCTATGCTCCGACTCAGCCGAAATCACGCTGCGACGCCGAGATAATGGCCGCGACAGAACCAAAACCGCTAAAACCTGTGTGTCTGTCGTGGTGAGGGCCGATTTCTATCCGGAACGGCCGCGACTCCCGAAATTTTGCCGCCATGACGAACCATGGTTCCGCTTCTTTTGTTCCTTTCAGAAATTCCAATTTATTTCTCAAATTCGGAAAACCCCTCAAGTTATCTATTAGGTCTGCTTCTGTGGAAGGTAGCAATTTTTACTGCTTTTCCTTCTTAGTTTGATTGCATAAATGTGTTTAGCATTAGATTTTGGGCTTGTTAACCTTCTGGTTAAAATTGCTGGGCAGCTACATGAGAGTGAATCGATTGCCCTCTTTATGTGAGTCTTTTTTTTACTGAATAAGTGATTCAAGTTCTGGGCATTTTGTTCTAGTTGGTGGTTGATTCATTTAGTAAATAGTTTGTCAAGAATTGCTCAATTTGTTGAAATTAGTAAGGACATCTAAGTATGTATGTGGAGAATTAATCATAACTGTTACCACGATAATTTCATTTTCTTCTGTTAAGCGTAATTATAGTAACTCGACAACACACCATTTGATTAAGAGTTTTGGCTTCGACGGGAAGGTTTAACTCGGCCTTCTCAATCGTTGGAAGATATGTTGTACTCTGATTATCATTAATAAAATTTGAATCTCTCTCGAAAAAAGATGTTGATTACATAGAAGCAGCTAATTTTTTGTACTGTGAAATCGGTGATTCAACACCAGTTTTAAGAAAATTTCCGATTTGCGTTAAGTGCAGGCAATTCTACTCATAATGGTTTGATGAGAGAGGCTGTGTGCTACTCGATATGACCCAAGCACTAGCCATCGTTGCACTGCCGCCGCAAGCTCGCCATCTCATCTCCTCTATCAGACTAGCCACCGAATTAAAGAACGTCCCTGGTGGCCAATCCCTCCACGCCAACCTCCTCAAAACGGGATTACTATCATTCCCATACATCTCCACCACACTCCTCGCTTTTTACGCCAAGTCCCAACAATTCCGACAAGCCCACCTTTTATTTGCGGAAACCCCGCGCGGAAACGACCCCGTGCCATGGAACATACTCGTCAACGCGCACTCTCAAGTGCATTCGCCCAAACACTCATTAACCGCAATCCAAATGTTCAGGGAGATGCTTAGAGATGTTACGTATCCTAATTCGCACACTTTCACCGGATTTTTTGCTTCGGCCTCCGAATTGTGTGATTCTGATTCGGCTTGGCAGGGGCATTGTGTTGCCGTGAAGTTGGGTGGCTTCGATGACGTCTTCGTGTGCAGTTCGCTGTTAAATGTTTACTGTAAAGTCGGACTCCTGTGTGATGCTAGGAAGGTGTTCGATGAAATGTCCCTCAGAAACTCAATCACCTGGTCGACTATGATTTCAGGGTATGCTTCGTGGGGTATGTCTGTTCAGGGTTTTGCAATGTTCAAGGGAATGATGTCTGAGTGTGGAGGGGTGCAAGTGGTTGTGAATGAGTTCATCCTTACAAGCGTTCTGAGCGGGCTCGTATCATCAGAATTTCTGATCATGGGGAGACAGATCCATTGTCTAGCAGCCAAGAGAGGATTTTCAGGCGTTGTCTCTATTGGAAACGCTATGGTGACTATGTATTCCAAATGTGGGAGCTTGCACGATGCAGCTAATGTTTTTGAGGAACTGAGCGATCGGAATTCGATTACTTGGTCTGCCATGGTTACAGGGCATGCACAGTGTGGGGAGGGTGACAAAGCATTAAAACTGTTTGAAGAGATGCATCTACGTGGTATGAAACCCAGTGAGTACACTCTCGTAGGGGTCCTCAACGCTGCAAGTGATGTCGGTGAGATCAATATTGGGAAACAAGTGCATGCATATCTAATAAAATCTGGATTTGAGTCTCAGATATACATCATTACAGCTATGCTCGATATGTATGCAAAATGCGGTTGTGTGGCAGATGCTGAGAAGGGCTTCGATTCTTTTGACAGCCCCGATCTCGTGCTGTGGACATCCATGATTAGTGGATATGTACAAAATGGACACAACGAAACTGCAATTAACTTGTACTGCAAGATGCAGAGGCAAACTATTCCGCCCAACGAGTTAACAATGGCTAGCGTCTTAAAAGCCTGTTCCACCCTATCAGCTCTAGAGCAAGGGAAGCAGTTCCATGCCCATGTGATCAAGAATGGGTTCACCCTCGAAGTCCCCATTGGCAGCGCACTCTCAACAATGTACGTGAAATGCGGCAGCCTCATCGATAGTGACAAGGCATTCACAAGAATGCCCTCGAGGGATGTGGTCTCGTGGAACGCGATGATCTCTGGTCTTTCTCAAAACGGGCTCGGTGAAGAAGCCCTCAAGCTCTTCGAGCAGATGCAGATCGAAGGTGTAAAGCCCGATCACGTGACATTTGTTAATGTCCTTTCTGCTTGCAGCCACATGGGATTGGGACAGAAGGGTTGGGAAATATTCCATTCGATGTCGGAAAAATTTGGCATAAATCCGAGGGTTGAACACTATGCTTGCATGGTGGATCTCTTGGGTCGTGCGGGGAAACTTCACGAGGCGAAGGAGTTCATCGAAGCAGCAGACGTGGAGCACGGGCTCTGTCTGTGGCGTATCTTGTTGAGCGCTTGTAAGAACCAGCGAAGCTATGAGTTGGGTGCCTATGCTGGTGAGAAGCTGATTGAGTTGGGATCGGAGGAGTCGTCAGCTTACGTGCTGTTGTCAGGTATTTATTGGGCTTTGGGGAGATTAGAGGATGTGGAGAGGGTGAGGTCGATAATGAGCAGTAGAGGGATAAGTAAAGAGCCTGGGTGTAGTTGGATCGAGATCAAGAATAGGGTTCATGTGTTTGTTGTTGGGGATATTTTGCACGTTGATGTTAATGAGATACATGAGGGAATCTTAAGTTTGGGGAAGACGATGAAGCATGATGAGGAGGATGATCTTGATATTGAAGAAATGTCGGGAAGAATATGATTTCTTTTTAGTTTATTTCGTCGTCCTGATTGAAATTTATGAGTGCTGATGTATAACGCCAGGAAACCCTAGGAGACCCGAATTTTTTTTCCTCTGAGAATTTCCAATATATTTCTCAAACCCAGGAAACCCCTCAAGTTGTCCATCAGGTCTGCTTCTGTTGAAGGTATCAATTTTTACTGCTTTTCCTTCTTGTTTTGATTGAATAAATATGTTTACCATTAGATTTTCGGCTTGTTAACCCTCTGGTTAAAATTGCTGTGCAGCTCCATATTAGCCAATTGATTTTTTCCCTATGTATGCGTGATTCAAGTCTTTTTTTTTTCACTGAATAAATGAAAAATCAAGTTCTGGGCGTTATCTTATGGTTGGTGGTTGATTCAATAAGTAAATAGTGCATCGAAGAATTGCTGAATGCGAAATTCAGTTGAAATTGAAATTCGTAAGAGGACATCTATCTATGTATGTTGAGGATCAATCAAGTGTTACCGAGCTTCGTGGTGATGCTTTTACTACGTGTATATTGTTTTCCTGTTATCTTTCCAATTAACCACAGCGACAATATATATCAGTGAAATAGTTTATGTTGGGGCGGCCACAATAGTTTATTTCATCGTCTGATCATCAGTTAACAACCTGTCACTTTCTAACGGAAACACTTCAAATGCCATCATTTCACATGCTTATTTTACCTAACGTATTCATTATGGTTTCTTCTGACTCTTTTATGTTGTTTCCATGTTATAGCACCGCCACCTACGAGTGGAGGGCCTTAACAGATAATGCTCTAAGGCATTTGAACAAGTTGAGGTCAGTGAAAAGCCGAGGTGGGTGCTCGTGTTTGTCTTACACCGTGGATTTCGATCGAGAGCAAGGAAAACGCAAGACATGTTGATGATACTGTTATGGAATAGAATGGCTTCACTATAGGTATAGAAAACAATGCTCCAATTCTTTATTTCTACTTGCTTGTTTTCCATTTAAAATAGTATAAACGTCAAAGTGTGATTTTGCAGTAGGTGACCCGAGGGGCTCCTCTACGTTTTCGGGATGCAACTCATTGGTGGAGGGTTCAGCTCCAAGAATCCAAATGCCTCTCAAATTTGTGGTTGTGGTAGATCGTTTGCGGCAGATATGTGAAGAGGAATGCAGCAGATGCTTTTATTATTATATAACTGTTGAAAATTGACCCAGTTTTTGGGTCCACGACTTTGGGCCAATATTCTGTCAGCCCATAAACCGATAAAGCCCAACACTACAATTGCTGGGGTATATCTGTGTTTTATCATAATTGAGTGGGCTAAATAAAAATGCCTAAAGATCAGTGGTTGGCTCAGTAATAATCCCGGGGTTGATTCCTAATTTCTGAAAATTAACCCTCACCCAAAAAGATCCACCAGCCGACTTCATTCTTAGTATCACCATTCCAAGCAACGATCATAACTCTCTCCTCTCTGAAAAATATTCATCGATCACCTACTTCCCAAAAATCTAGGGTTCATCATATATCTTTTTTGTTTCCTCATCCGAGTCTATTTTCTTAGTTGTTCTCTCGCCGATCTGCTCCGTATCATCGTTTTCTCTTCCTTAATCACATACGAAGCCGACCTCCTGTTGACTTCGTGATATTACAGCCCCGGATATACGACCAACAGATCTAGAGGCTACATTTTTTGTTCATCGAACAGGTAAGTTCTCTTTACATTGTTATTTGTGATTTTGTGAGGTTTTGTGACTAGATCTGTGTTAGATCTAGGTTTCTTTCGTATGTGAAATATTTTTCTGTGTGATTCGTGTTACTCTACAGTTTTTAACAATAACCTTGTTGTGGTGTTGGGTGTTGGGTGTGTATTGTATCGAACAATGTATAAGCGGTGGCCTTCTTCTCTGTTGCCGTAGTTCTTTATGGTTGGTGTTGTGAATATAGACATGCATAGCATGAGTCAATTATTTAAATTATTAATGCTTTTATTCTTTTTACATAAATAGAGCTGTGTGTGTAGGCTTTTCACTAGCAAGATTCGCCATTCGCACATCTGTGTGAAGCTTCAACTGTTAAGTGAGACCATTGAAGTTTAAACTGTCAATATTGGTCTATTATGAAGTATTATGCTACCATTTTAGTAAAAGCGCGACTTCTCTCAAAATTGCTGTGTTAATGAAAGTTTCATAAACATATGTATGTAAATATAATGTTCTCTTACTTTTTAAATATCATAATTAATTTTTTTGTTTGCCCCTAAATACCGGTGTCAGCTTACGCAACGCAGACCTGCAGAAGCTTTAATTGCGCCACACATTTCACTGGTCGGACTAATCCACGGTGCAAGATGAATACGTCTCAATCCCACCCTAACAATGATAGTCATTGGAATATAAATCCCATGGGGAATACTCATGAAATTGGGGGGGATTTGATCCCACGATTATACCCTCAAATTCTTAAGACCTTCTCTTTGATCACTAGACCATAACTTAAGTGGCTTCATATCTGCTAAAATTCCCATCTCAGCTTTATATTCTTGTCATTAATGTGTTAGTTAATACCCAATCCAATCCAATCACTCTTGCAACTTGCTCAAATTTCACTCGGTAAACCCATCCCAGTTTGTTCGGACAAACTTCATTCTCTCTTGTTAGAGTTTGTTCGCGAATCCTCATGTTGGCTTTGTTTTCTAATAGTTTTGGCTTTTCTTGTTCGCTTATAGCCAGCCAGCCAGTCATATGAGCTTTGAGCACTAACTCTTGAATATGTATGCAAGTAACTACGATTATTATCCACGAAAAGAACACAATTGAGGTCGTCTGGATTTTTGAGCAATAATTTCCCTATTAGCCCATCTAAGAGTGCAAGTATTGATACAAATATCCTATGGAGTGTAGAATTTTGTAAGAAAAAAATAGCCAGAGTTAAGCGCAAGAGAAAATAAATATTTGAGTTTATGATATAATACAGAAATCTAATTGAATTTTAAGCTTGTGCAGTCTTTGTTATTTTCACTCAAGATGGCAAACCTATGACAATTCTTTTATAGATGCTCGTTGGTCCCAACTGGGATAGCCTTTAGATAGTCTTGAGTTCTGGAAGAACTCAACTATGTCCTTATTGTTGAAGCATTCTCCGGTAGGTTCATCCGATGAGGAAAAGGCAAATTATCTTACTTGGAGCAAGGAGCAAAGTCGGTTCAAATGGTGCATTTTGGGCTCAATGAATGGAGATCTCCAAAGATGGCATGCGAAAGTGTTTATTGAGGATTCTATATATTAAGCAGTCCAACACTATAGGACGGATTATCTGACGAATTATCTGACGGATTATGTTCTTGAGATGATTTCCATGATCGAGAGATTAGAGCGTCTTCACATGGATTGTGACCTTTAGATTGACATATCTTGCAGTCGCCCACGGATTCTTTCTCTCTGTTCATTGTGCATTCTCATATGGACGAAATTGTGTGCACGTTAGCTGGGCTAATGAACAGGCTTAAGTTCAATTGAACGGGAAAGGGAAAAGTCATCTCATTACTAGAGTAGTTCCCATGGGGTTTCATCTCATTACTATCGTTGTCAGGTTGGTTTGGGATAGTCTCACCACAGAAGTGTGCGGCGCAATTAAGCTTCCGTTAAGTCTGTGTGGCACAAATCCACGTCGGTATATAGAGGCTAGCTCATAGTCAGATCGAGTGTGGATACCTTGAACAAAAAAAAAGGGCGATAAAAGAAAAAATAAAAAGTAAGCATTGCCGCACAAGAAAAGGACAATTCAAGGTCAAGAGTCAAAGCCAGCCAAAATGACTGACCAAAGACAACAACATGTACCCAAAAGAAAAACACCTTCAAAGTGGGCAGAATGGGCGTTGGGTTAATGATTGTCTTCAATAGGAAAAAGGAGCGTTAGGAGCTACGACTCATATTAGTTCCATCTCCGTTTATTCTCCTTCATGAATTCTTGGCTCAAGAGCTACCGCTAATAATTAAAATATTCTTTTTAAATAAAGAAAAGATATCTCAACGAGATAAAATGTCAACCATCAATATTAAGGTGAGGTCGAATTTTATTAATACCCTAGGCTAGAGCTGGGCAAATGGGCCGAATCGATAGAAACTGGCCCGAAACCAGCGTCCGGTTCCGAATCTGAAGCTGGAACCGGAGTGATCAGTTTCGTGAACCATAATCAACCCACATTAAGTGGCACGTGTCGGTTCCCCATTTTTATACCCGTAACCGGCCGGTTCCACTTCCATTTCCAGCCAGTTATCGGAACCGAACCGAAACCGGTAATGTATTAATATAATATCTATATTATACATATTAAAATTAATATATATTAGTAAATATTTATAAGGCGGTAGTCAAGCCAATCAAGTTATAATTAATGTTTTACATTAAATGTCATAATTAATGCATATATTAAAAAGAATTAATATATGTTTTACTTCCATTACCATAATTAATGCATATATTAATTAATGACATAATTAATGAGATTTTTACATTAAATGTCATAATTAATTATAAAGAAATAAAATAAAAAATATTAAAAAATCAAGGGAGCCGGGCCCGGAACCGGTAGGAAGCATCGGTTAATCGGCACGTTATGGTCCAGTTCTCGCGGAAATTGGTTGGTAGACGGAACCGAAAGTGGAACCGGTAAACCATCAGAACCGGTTGAACCGAAATCGACGGGACTTGGACCGACAGAACCGATTCCCAACTCTACCCTAGGCTAGGGTTTCAGCCACCACATGTTAATCTTGAGGAGAATTCGTAAAACACAAAGCTCAGAGTAATCTCTCGCCGGCAGTGACAAACGCAAGATCTGATGATCGGGGGCCCAAAACCTATTTTTTCGTATACATACTAAAGAAAAGTTAACATCATATAGAAATAAGCAATGCATTTCAAAATTATATTTACAATAAGACTTATTGTAACATAGTTTATAGGGATCTATGTTATCAACAAGAACTAACACGGCGGTAACGAACGATTACGTAGTAATTGAACTCTACATATCGCTATCCGCTGAAATTCTTGCAATATAGCTTCACTGTCAAGCTTTACGAATATTTCTTTCTCAATGTCGCACATTAGACAATCTTGAAAAAACTCATCTCTCATCTCGTTATGCAAGTCCGTATGGTGACTTCCGGTAAAGATGAAGATGAAGATGCGATGTCAAGATTCGTTACACAGTAGTCATCTACTACTACAAGGGTGTACTTGGCTCCACCTAGGCTTAGCACTGGTATAGGACCGAAAAGGTCCATATGTAACAAATCTAGATAGTGACTAGATGTTGTCCTTCCTATGCTTTTGAAGGTAGATCTTACTTGCTTGCCAAGTTGACAAGTCGTACACATTTTCTTTAGAGTAACTTAGCTTGGGTAAACCATGTAGTAAATTATTGAAATTCAGATGTCGGTGAGGAACCCTTGGCTCCCTGTCATGTGCTTGCAGCAGCCGCTGTCCAAGTACCAACTGGATTGGCTGACCTCATTCTTGTGAACATGTAGAAAATGGGTTTACGGTACCCAATATTTGTCTGGGTCCTTGAGGTGGTAAGTTTTTGGGTAGCCAAATTTGGACGACCCTGAAATGTCTCCCAGTGTATGGGTCTATGAGTACTTTAGATCGAGGGTTCCCCCTATTGGTGCATAGGCCCCCAATGATGGGTTTTAGATGGGTGTGGGCGATTACCTTGAGTACCAGAACTTCCCTGGTACCGGTTTCGGTACCCAAGGTAATTCCTACTTGGTTCCTTGGGTAAGGGTTCTTTTCGATATCTAGGCCTAGGCTTCCAAATCGAAGAATACCCTAGTGACTTCCTAATTTTTTGGGAAGTTCCTTGTACTTGCGTGTGTATGTGTCCTTCGAAGCTTGGTTTATATCCAAGTCCAAATTTTCTTCTATCCACAGTTGGTGAGTACCGAGGTTCCACCACCTCCTCTACGTTGGAGGATTTGATAACTTAATGGGACATTTGGCATGGGGTAGTTTATTTTGGGGTTCTGTGGTGTATCCTAGACATGTTCTGTCACTATGACTTTTTAACATTACCTGCAATTCCTTAAGTTTCTTTGAGGATTCTGTCCAGGATGGTAACTCATTCTCGAAATCCGGGGCCTTTAACTTCAATTTCTTTGAGTCCTCTTTGGGATCTCGTTCTCAGTTCTAAGTGATATCGCCTCTGCTTTAGCTTGAGATGGCATCACTTTCAGCAGAACCGGTGACTGTTGAGACCGTTTTGTGAGCAACTTTGATTTGAGTGACATGCATTTGGTATTCCTTCGTCATCTCATGAAGATCTTGTATTAGATCTTCACGTAAAAACTCATGTTGAGAAAAGTCGATATCTCATCGTGATCGACGTCAGCCATTCCTCTGATCCTGGCTCTTCCGAGTCGGTTTCTGCCCACTTTTGTCTTGTTGTCCTCTTCCATGAGGACTTTCCTTTTTCGCCTGAACTTCTTTCTGTTTGCACCTTTGCCCATGTCGTTTCTGGGCTTCTTGCAATCCGCAATGAAATGACCTTTCCCGCCACAATTAAAATATGTGTCATTCTTTTGTTCTTCTTTTGTATTATTTTTTCTTTACCCATATGTGGTGAGTAAGAGGACTGGTTCCTCTTCATGAACCGCCCGAATGTTTTTTGATGAAGTGCCATGGCATCTTCACGCATGTTCTCTACGAACTTGGATGTGCTTTCGGAGGCTTCCAGCGCCTTCACAGGTTGTATGAGGATTCCTCCGTACGGGTTTGCAACTCGAACTCGTATGCCTTAAGGTCCGCAAAGCGATCGTGCATCTGTAGTTTGAGGAGATCCTTAACATCCCTCATACTCATGGTTTTGACATCCCATTCTCTGGGAAGTGCCTTCATGATTTTAATAGATATGTCTTTGTTCTCGAAGATCCTTCTGAGTGCGGAAAGATCGTTAATAATGGCGGTGAATCGGTCCTCGAACTCCATCATTGTCTCCCCAGACTTCATCTTGATGGAGTCGTACTTTTGAATGGCCGCAACGAGTTTACTTTCCCTCGTTTGGTCATTTTCCTCACATATCTGGCACTGTTTTTTCTAGACTTCACTTGCTGTATTGTACAACATCACTTTTTGAAACGTTCCGGTATCCAGCGTCTTGAAGAGAGTGTCTTTGGCTACTTTATTTAAGTTCATCAGCTTCTTCTCAACATCTGTCCACTCACTCTTAACTTTTGGAATCTGTTGCGACTGAGAAGGATCGACAGTGTGAGCAGGGTTTATTTTCATGAGGGTGGGAGGTCCATCAGTGACTATATTCCACATGTCTTCATTTTGGGCAGACGGGTGGGTTTCCATTCATATTTTCCACTACATGAAATTTTCCGTGCTGAAAATTGACATTTTGTTGTAGGTACTCATTTTGATGATTGAGAATAGCATGTTCTGATACCACTTGTTAGGACCGGGAATAATAGGTTAAGTGTTTATAGGGGGTGAATGAACACTTATAGATTTTTGTTTCTTTCTCTCAGTGAGTACCGTTTTTATCCGGTTATTCTGGTCCTCACTAGTTTCTGTCAATCTTAGTAGTAACGTGGAAGTAATTACTACTTGGTATCGGTGAGTGTGTGTGTGTGTGTTTGTTTGTAAATAATGCACAAGTGTTGTTTCAGGAAGTTCGGAGTGTTAATAAACTCATACATTTCCCCTTCTTCCTTCAAGGACGGTACTATTAGAAGTATTGTTAACTTTTACACAAGTGTAACCTACAACTATGTGTAGCTTATACTTCTACTTACAATTGCTTGTTAAAGCCAGTTGATTACAGACGTTCTACAAGAATGATAAACTTTGAGTCACGAGTTTTCTCTTGTTTTCGTTTTCGCTAACTTATCTCTTGTATATCTTCTCGTTCAGCTCTTTAGCTATTTATACTACTCGCATATTGAAACTAGTCGTTGTGCCTTGAACGTTTGAATTAGCCTTAGCAACAATAACTTCATTTACCGTTTTGGGTTCTGTTGCGCCAAGTGTCTGCTCTGTGTCTGAGTACTGACTTTTGCCACTTTGGGTAATTGACTCTCTCAGTCCCAGTACTCACTGCCTTGCATTTAATGCTCATCTGTCGCATGTTGTCCTTTAAGTCCCACCTTGACTCCTTATCCTCTTTGCTCTGGTACTTGCCCTTGCCTCCGGTCTTCACCGTTGCTTCCGGTCTTTGCCCTTGTTTCCGGTACTCGGCTTTGCTTCCGCTACTCGATTCAATAAGCAAAACTTAGATAACACATCACCCTTGAGTCCTCCCTATGTATGTCACTGCTCGCCGGTCGTAATCTTCTCTATCCATCCAAGGAAGATTTCGGACCGGACATACCACGGGGTCGACAAGACTCTCTTGTCACCACCAAAGCATGTGCGAGCCAAGGCCAAGATGAGGACGAAGTTCTAACCATCTCGAGTAGCTCGATATCATGGTTGTAACACTTTCCTCTTTGTGGTTTAATGTTATTCACAATGTCCATGTTATGTGTATAGCTGAGCGGTTCTTCGAAATTCAGCGTCGAAATTATATATTGAATATTTTCTCGGGGAACACGGGTTTCGAAAATCCACCGGTCGATACCCAAACTTTTGGATTTGTGGATCACTTGATAAAGATGAAGAATAGATCGAATGGCTCGCGATCAAAAACTCATACACGTTTTTACAAGTAAAGAAAGCTGCAAGGTAGAATCCGATAAAGCCACAAGTGCTCATCAAGCTATTAAGTTGAAAAAGGTTGTTCAAATCATAGCGAACATTTCTTCTTTAAATATTCCGATTTTAGTGAGCTTTTTGTGAGGTTCATATCTTGCACATAAGGGTTATAGCACTTATTGAAAAGTAGAAATTTGAAAAGGAAGTTTATACTTGTAATATCAGTTCATCATCAATAAAATCAACCTATTCATTCATCCATTGATGTAGGTCAACTACACTTGCTTAACGGACCTAGAATCGCGAGGAACGGCTCAAGAAACCGGAACCAACACATATGTAGCGTGTTCGTCCTGGTGGAGGATTTAAGAACCACAGAACCGCAGTTCCTTCAAGCGGTTCCAGTGCCGTTCCGGCCCAGATCTGGAACTACAACGACTATAATAGCCGTTGAGAGCATAACTTCGATTATAGCCATTGGTTTTAATTTATCTTTCTCTTTTTTTGCATGCAATCTTTTTCTTTTTAGACCATACTCGAAAATTCTATATTGGTGCCTCATTTTCAACATTTATCATAAAATATCTCAAAATCTATCTCAAATACACTACTATTGTTTCGTTAATTCGTCATAGTTACTTAAAATAGTATTTTTATTACACAGTACACACACAATTTTACTCACTTACATACATATTTTAATACACATTACACATACTAAAATGGCATCTTCATTGAGAAACGAAAACAAAGATATTTTTTATTTTGTAGGTGCTTTTGGCGACGAAGATACTTTTTAGGGACGGATGAGGACGACGATGTCGAAGCAGTCCAACCGACACCTCCGATGTCGGAAGAGCTACCAAGCCAAACATCAACGGCGGAAATGGAGAGCAAGAGAAAACCTCTGCGCCGGTTTCGTTCATCAAAGGTATTGAATTTTTTCGACCTAGTATAAGTAAAGAGGACCCCGAAATCAAAACGGTATTTGGTAAAAATTGTCGTCAACCATACAAATATAGTTCTAAACCCGAACAGGGTGGGTAGGGTTCAATGTTGAAACTCGAACTTTCATAAGTTGGAAAAGGTAATGTTACAACCTATAGGAAATGAACCTATGCACAAATTAGTGTCCATATCACCTTAACAATGCAAGCGTTACAATGTAGAGATCGATATCCTCCGAAGTTGTTTAAGGTTACCCTTAAACGGACAACTTCTACAAGTAAGTATTTGATGAAGTTTTGGGGACTATCACAGAAAAATGTAAGGTCACATGGAAGCTATTACGTGAACGACGTCACGACCAAAATTGGAAGCAAACCATTATTACGGTTGGCCTGCCATGTAGTGAAATTGCTGCAAATGTATTACGTTGTGGCTTTGTGGTTGAAAGCCGGGTTTTTTAAGACTGGACTGGACCGGCCAGTTCGGGCCGAAAAATCACAAGATCGGTCATTTTACCGATTCGGGTCCGGTCCGGTCTAAGTTTTAATTAAAAAATAAAAAAACAAAACTTATTTATATACGTTTTGAACAGATTTTAGATAAAACAATGGTTATGTTATGTCGTGGTTAAGTCGTAACTTGTTCAATGGACTTGGGTACAAATCCTAGGCAAAATATTTTTTTTTGATGAATTTTTTTATTTTAAAAGAAAACTATTAAGTTATTTTATGGGCATTCTAGGCCGAACATAATATCTTTTACTTTTACAAGCTCAATTTCTTTTATTTGATGAGTAACTTTATATTTTAATAATTTGTATATATTTTTTATTTTGAGGCACATCGGTTTTCTGATTTTATACCGGTTAAACCACTAAATTTTTCAGTTCGATTCGAAAACCCGTTTTAACAAACCATGGTTGAAAGTTCCATCAAGTGAAAAAATAAAATTTAACAATATTAGTCTTTTCATGGGCGGGTTGTGCAATTTCTAAATTATATGCTATTTGGGTTTTTTTATATAACTTTGAAGTTTCGATATTCATTTTCTATGGCAAACGTTCAGATATTAAACAGAATTAAAATAACAAAATAAGACAAAAAAAACATCTCTCTTTCGTTCCACATGAGAATTAATTCATTGAACGATAAGGTCAAGCATTAAGCAAATATATGTAATATAAATCCATTGATTATCACTCCGTATTTAATAGTAAAGAAAGAAGTGTATTGTTTGCATAGAGACCGATAAAAGATTCCCACCATATCGTGTCTCGAGGAAAGCCACGTGAAATTCCCGTGAGGTTGAAGATATTAGGAAAGGTTATCTATATTGTTATCATTTAAAAACTGTAATATAGTGTATTAAAATTGACCAATCAATTTTTTTAGAATTAATATTTTCGAAAAAATAAAAAAATAAGTAACCCAAGATGGTCTTTCATGATTTTTTTTTATTAAATTAATAACTAAAAATTATTATAAAGCATAATCACCAACTATTATTATGGAATGATTCAAATAAATAAAAATCAATTAATTTTTTTTCACACACATTGGATGTGTGTATAATACTAGTCTAGATTATTAGAGAAAGGCCGCTTTGATGTTCGCATTATTGCGAATATTTTTTTCTTTATGATAATTTATTCCATAATATTAATTGAACAAATTTTATAACGAAACTGCTGAAGATTACGAATGAACATAAAAAAAGGTAAATACTAGTGTCAACAATTCCAATTCCTTCGTAGTATCCTCAATTACAATCTTTTCTTCAAGCATGCTTGACATCATCCAATCAAGCTACATAAGTCTATTGTTTGAATCACCAATACTAAGTACAATGTCCATCTCTCATATCTATTTTATGATCATTGCAAACTCTTATTTAAGAAAAAAAAACTTCATACGAGAGAATAAAACTCTCATTCGAGAGAAAATAAACTCTCATACGAGAGAATAAACAAAATATATATAAAAAAATTAGGAAAGATAATGAAATTGATCATTAGTACTACAAACTGATTCCGGCAACAATAATTGCAGTGGATGTGTGACCGTCGACGCAGAAAAAAAAACAAATTAGGATTTTTTTTCTGTAAAAGTTTTTGGAAGGTTGAGAAACCGGGTAGGCCAATATCAGTTTTTAGATTGTATTCTATATGCATTATTGCAAAGAATATTGATCTTGATAATTGGGGCAAGCCTTTGCTGTCCACAAGGCACAAACCATAATGTTATGTATTAATATCGACATCTTCTTAACTAGTAATTATTATTAAATAAAGCCACTGAAAATGGATTATTTCCCCTGAACAGAAATTTAATTAAAACAAGGGTTTATATATGTACAACGATGCACTTTGATGTTAAACTACGTATTGTTCTCATGCGCAAAGGTATGTTTGATAAATGAAATTAATCAAAATCGCGACACTTGTGCCATCAATTACCTTTCGCTACAAGACAGTGCATATGGGTGGTCTTTGAATTATATATATATATATATATATATATATGTGTGTGTGTGTAGTGAACATAGCAACATTGCATTGCTAGTTTATGTTTGGAGTATATACATCATCATCTTAAGTCTTGACACTGCATGCTATGACCTGATATGTCTGCATGTGCCCCCAGACAAATCCACTAATATGCTGTTTTCATCTCCATCCAGCTATCTAAATAAGTTAAATATTGCAATATTATTTATACGATGTTTATTTGAACGCCTACACGAGAGGCATCTGCGAGATTAAAAAAATTAATTGAAACATATTTAATTAACGTACGTACACCAAAAGGGAATAAACGTCATTATTGTTAGTTAATTTGTCGTATATATTGTATATTGTATATAATATGTAATATGCAGAACGTACATGATGGACGCAAAATTAATATTACCGTCATTGCTAGGTTACACTCTTTATTCTTAAAACTATGTTTACTAAGACAATTATTTTTTAATACAAAGTGTGAAATTTGGAGCACTCCAATTTCAAAACTAGCGAAGTTGCGATGCATTTTGTACTCGAACATGAGTTTGGATATATGAACGATATTTTACGAAGAGAGACGAAAGAAATATTCTACGATATCTACGATGACATGACAGAATGGAATGCTGAAAATGAAGGACCCATATCTACAAATTAAGGTTAAAAGTACAAAATACGCCTAAGGGGAGGAGTTGAATGAGGCTTATAAAAAAAATCTTTCTTTAAAAAAATATTCTTTGAGAAAATAATGTAGTCTATATGTTATATCCAAGGAATGATGACGTATTTAAAATAAACACTTGTAAATCTTTAAACGATTTAGGGTTATCTCTTGCTTAGTTTTTAAAAATTTTGCTTTAAGAAATAAATGACTGAAAATTAAAGTGATCAGACCGAGATTTTTGTAGAGGTTATATCTGCAATCGGGGTTTACTCATCTCCTTGAGGTTTGTTCCTCAAAAGTTGAATCAATGACTATTGTTATTGTAGTTGGTCATATTAGCTGGTTACAACAATGATTGAAAAACCCTTACCCAATCGAAACACGATGAATACTAGACCGCGACTAGTCTGTCTTACGTCGAGTTTCGTTCCACGTCCTTCTCATGGAATCACCACTCTCAGACTGGACACAACTCACCATTAAAGGACCCCCGAATCTGCAAATTCTTTCCTTACTCGTCTTTTCTTGTGCACACAACACGCCCGAAGACAAGTTTACATTAGAATTTGGAGGTTATCGCTCAAGGGTAGGCTGAGAGCGCAAGTGAAAGCTCGTGCAGAATTATGAACAGATTGGAAATGAAAGCTCAGCTCAATATGAATTCCTTTCTTACGCTTTTTAGTCTGGTTAACCTTGGTCTTTGTGTGTCGTCCTATTTATAAGCCAACCATGCTCTACACTTCACATGAAAGTTAAAACACAAAATATACAATGATTTGTGCAAATTCCACGCATTTTAAAATAATATAAATCATGCTAAGAATAAATCTCTTCAACAAAATGGTCATATTAGCGAATTGGATGATTTCATTCCATATAAACATATAAATTTGAATCAAGGTATAATTCCACGTATAAAGATATGTGTTTCAGCATATTCCATAAAAAGTTTCAATCAACATCTTATCCATAGTATACCCGATCAATCAACACCTTTCCGTTTTATAATATCATAATCATCCTAAAGAAAAGATCATAATTGCTTTCCTTGTAAATGATTAAGTAAGATGCATTCTAAGAGATTTCTTTCTTAAATAAGAACAAGTTCCCAACAGATATCTCATCCATATATATCTCATAGACTTTTCATATATAACACATTACAATAACGCATAGGATTTTTCATGTATTGACAAATTACTTTATATATATATATATACTAACTGTTACCCTTTGGGTTTTTAGGTAACCAAAGAATACTCCGCACGATTTAAATAACCGATAAAAAAGGGAAGGGAGAGAGGAGCTCCCTGCTCAGCCACGAATATTTTCCCTCGGGATGTTTTCATCATAAGGAAAAGAAGGTAAGCTCGGAGAAGCCCGTTCAGGACCCTGGGGAGTTCCCCTAAAATGATAAACTACCGACCAGAAGAACCCCTAGGGAACCCCCTCGAGAAATCTCAGTAAGCTCAGGAATAGAAGCTCGGGCGGCTCGGGAGAGGTAAAGAACTCGGGTGAGGTAGTCGTCCTCAATCCTGTGTAGGAGGACATCAGAGGCTGAATGAAGAACTATCGCTAGTGGCCGAGGAAGTAGAGGCCGTGCGAATGTGAGGATCGTCGTGAGAACGTGATGATCGTCGAGTGAACGTGGGACACGGAACAAGAACCTCAGAGGCTGAGGGAAGAACTGTCGCCCGTGGCCGAGGAAGTAGCGGTCGTGCGAACGTGAAGATCGTCGTGCCAACGTGAGACACGGAACGAGGAGGTCAACGTGGGTAGTAAATGCCGGACATGACGATCGTGGATACAGTTCTATAAATAGGAATGATACTCAACCAGACTCAGGTATTGCATTCTTGATCTTTTTCTCCGATATACGAAAAACTAACCGCCACAACGAAGAGGAACTAACTTGAGCGTCGGAGTGGCGTTGCCGAAATGACGTCCACCCTTAGTTTACCACCCTTTTGTTTCCTATTTCCAGGGCAATCGACAAAAGCATCCGTGTAATTTACCTTCATCGGGAACCTTCTCGCCACTTTCTAACTGTATCCAGGGCTGCGAGCCGTACGTACTCTGGAGGGGCCATTCTGAACGCATCAAATTGGCGCCGTCTGTGGGAAGATATATATTATAAGTATGGTGAGTGTTAGAGATGATCCACCCTTACCCGGAGGCAGACCTCCGACTATGGAGGAGATGTCTAGAATGATGGCGAACACAGTGAACATAGCGTTTTCTTAACGCCTGGAATTTTAGAAAATCAGGAAGATAAGGAAAGACGTGGAATCTCTAACGGCCAAACGGCCAAAGAAGAAAGGACCTGCCACCTTTCGAGACCAGCCACAAAGGTTCGGAGAGGATGATAGTGCTTCCAACCATATAGATCAGGAAGAGAAATACCACGAGGACGACGGACGGCCGGAAAGAACGCTGCAAGAAGATCTGGACGCTTTGCGGGTAAAAAAAGTCTAACAGCACGTGGAGAAACAAGCAACTGAGTTGGAAGTAATAAGGGCAGAGATAGAGAAGCTAAACGAGCTCGCCGACCCTCCCGTACCAGTGCCGTCCCTCGAAGGTCTCTCTTCTCAGCAGAGATACTCGCTTTCCCTCTCCCTGATCATTTTCGTTTTCCATAAATGAGCTGATAAGATGCCCGTGGCATCCTGAGGACCATTTGGCAAGCTTTGAAGGAAACACGACTATTTATCAGCTGGATGATGAGATTAAATGCCGAGTGTTCGTCAGTACGCTCGCTAGGGGGCCCCAACAATGGTTCACCATGCTACCGGCTGGGAAAATAAGAAATTTTCAAGGCCTTACGTATTCCTTCTTAAAACATTTCTCGAGACCCTCTTCTGCTGTCAATCTGTTGAACATGAAGCAAGGCGATCGGGAAAGTCTTCGGGATTATCTCAGGAGATTCATTGATATCACCATGGAAGTTTCGGCGGCCACCCCAGACTTGTTGATCGGTGCCTTTTTCACCATGGGCTTAAAGAAGGGGAACTATACACGTCTCTGGTGAAAAAAATATCCAGCGTTGGTGGATGAATTGGTAAATCGAGTGGAAAAATATGTGAGGGTGGAAAAAGCACAGGAGTATAGGAAGCCCAAGAAGACGTGAATCGTGAATTCGTCACATGAGGGAGCGAGGATCTCAGCACCCAGAAGGGAGAATTCCCAAAGAGAAGCCCTCACCAACCCTAGGTTGAGGAACACCAGATGGAAGGTCAACAAGATCCGAGCCTTGGAAATCTGCGATGATCGATACCCCATTCGAAGACCAATTCGTAATAAGGAAGGGCCTAAAAACCTAGTGTCAATGGAGTACTGCAGTTTCTATCGGGAATATGGTCACACCACGGATGATTACTATCACCTCAATGATGAATTGGAGAGATTGGTAGAAATCAATCAGGACGCTCGAAACGAGTTGGTCGAGGACGAGAAGAATCTTGTCCCAAGGATAGAACGGAAGGATCCACAACGAGGCTATCCGCAAAAGCGGCCATATCCCCCTCCTAGCTTCCCTCGTCAATGAGGGAGGTCCCCTTACCAAAGCAGGAGAAGGATCCCCGAGGGTCTTAGAGAAAATCGCAGGCTAGTCGGGATAGAAGGGAACGCGAGCAAATGCGATCTTCTGAGAAGCAGCTACCATCGGTAAGGAGGATCCACATGATATCGAGAGGAGCTGCTTGCGGTGATTTCAATCGAGCTAGAAAAGCGACAGTCAGGAAGTTACAGATCTGCAAAGTAACGACGGTAGCAAAGCGCTCAGGCCCCCTAGTTGGCTTCGGACCTGAAGACTTTCACGCAGGGGATGACTCTCACGAGGATGCTCTCATGGTACGGGTTGAGATAGCAAAACACGATGTATGAAGAGTATTTGTCGACAATGGGAGTTCGGTGACTGTCCTATACAATGAGGCGTCATATGGAGCTCGGGAAGTATCAGATGGATATTGTAGAGACAGCCTTGTTCGGATTTACTGGACATGTCATCGAAGCAATGGACGTAATCCAGCTCCCAATAACACTAGGGAGTGGAAACCTGAAGAAGACCCGAATCGTTTCCTTCATGGTAGTGCAAACGCCTTCTTCCTATAATGCCATCCTCGGGAGACCTCCCCTTAGCTCCTTCATGGCCGTGGCTTCGGCCTTACACAAGAAAATGAAGTTTTCCATGGGTGACAAGGTGGGAGAAGTGCTTGGAGATCGGAGAGTAGCTCGGAAGTGCTATGTAGAAGAGGTAAGGATGGAAATAAAGTATCTGAAGCTCCAGAAAGGAAGTGGTTATTTACATCCACGTAGGGAAGTAATCCGAGCGATACACACCGTAAGAGACAAAAACACGATGAAAGAGGAGATGGTAGAGGCCGCAAAGGAAGTAACCTCCAAGGAATGTTTCCTTGGGGAAACGGTTGAAAAAATCCGAATAAGGGACTGAGGAAGTGGTGATAGACCTTCAGGAACGGTGAGAATAGCTCAGGATTTGAAGGAATAATTAAGAAGAGGATATGTTTGCCCGGTCGGGGAGCGATTTAAAGGTTATTAATAGGAACACCGTGGATCACAAGCTGAATGTTTCCCGAGATTCCCTACCGGTGTTCCAAAAAAGGAGGCACCTCGGGCCTACAAAGGACTAGGTTGTCAAGAAACAAGTGGAAGGGCTCATAGCGGCATGACACGTAAGGGAGGTACAATTCCCTACTTGGATTTTAAATGTTGTATTGGTCCCCAAGTCGTCGGGGAAGTGGCGCATGTGCGTGGATTTTAGGGACCTCAACAAAGTGTGCCCCAAATATTGTTATCCCCTCCCCCGAATCGACCAGTTGGTAGACTCTACTTCGGGGCACGAGCTAATATGTTTCTGGATGCCTTGCTATCACCAAATTGGAAATGCGGAGAAGATCAGCCAAGACAAGTTCCGTGACAGCAAGAGGAACCTTCTGTTATGTGGTAATGCCTTTCGGGTTGAAAAACGTCGGCGTCACATACCAACGCCTGATGGACAAAGTATTCGAGCACCAGATAGGGAGGAATGTGGAAGTATACGTGGACGACATACTCATCAAATCTCGGGAGCTCGCGTGTTTCTTGTCGGACGTTCGGGAGACCCTCTCTACCCTCAGGAGGTATGGCGTGAAATTAAATCCTGAAAAATGCACTTTTGGTGTTCGAATAGGAAAGTTCCTCAGGTACATGGTAACTAGAAGAGAAATTGAAGCTAATCCGGATAAAGTAGAGGCTATCATGGGCATGGCCTCCCCTAAGAATCTCAATGACGTACAGAGGTTGATTGGAAGGACAGTCGCTCTATCTAGGTTCATTGCCAGGTCGGCCGAGCGGAGCCTACCCCTTTTTAAGGTGTTAAGGAAGATTAAAAATTCCAATGGGGCTCTGAATGTGAAAAAGCTTTTCAAGAATTAAAAGAGTATATGAAAGAGCTACTCGTGCTAAATAAAGCCAAGCTCGAGGAGATGTTAATGGTGTATCTTTTGGCTACAGCTCGCGCAGTTAACTCGGTCCTGGTTAGGGAAGAAGTGAAAGAGCATAAACCAATTTATTTCATGAGTCACGTTCTCAAAGGAGGCGAAATTGATACAACAACTAAGTGAAGCTACTGTTATCACTCGTAGTCACCACTCGAAGACTGAGGCCCTACTTCCTTTCTCTCCCAATCATGGTATTAACCAACACCACGATGGAGAGTATAGTTGCAAGACCTGATGCTTCAGGGCGAACGGTCGAGCTAGGAGAATATGATATACAATTTCGACCGAGAACCACCATAAAGGCTCAAGCAAGAGCAGACTTTATGGTGGAATTGGGTGAAGAAGGACATTCAGAAATGTGGAAAATGTTCGCCGACGGTTCCTCATGTCAATATGGAAATGTTGTAGGCTTGGTTATCATATCCCCGTGGGCAAAAGAGAATAGCCTCGGGATAAGATTGAATTTCTGAGCCTCTAACAACAAAACAGAGCTCAAGATGGCTAGGAGGCTTGGGACATCAAGATTGACTCCCCACTCGGATTCTCAATTAGTCGTTCAGCAAGTTGAAGGAAACTTTTCGGTGAAAGGAGAGAAGCTGACAAAGTACGTTAAAGCCTTTGAAAAAATAAAGAAAGATTTCAAGGAGCTTAAACTGGTAGTGATATCCCGAGCGAAGAACGGGAAGGAGCACAAGGTCGTTAAGTGAGCTAGTTCATTGAATCCTCCCGAGGAAGGAACCTGTGTGGAGATAGTCCCCTCAGTCCATCAGATTAATGGAGGAGAAACTCCCTCGGGAAGATTGGCGATACGACCTCCGCCAGTACCTATCAAACCAGACACTGCCCGAGTATATGGTACGTGTCAAGGCCATCTCGAAAAGATCATTTAGATTTACTATGGTAGATGGGATATTATTCAAAAGGTCCTTCTCGGGACCTCTATCAAGATGTCTGTCAAAATAAGAGGCCGAGGAAGTCCTTCGGGACATCCATGAAGGTGCTTGTGGAGGACACATAGGAAGCATGGCCTTAGCTCGGAAAACCTTGCTTACGGGATTCTTTTGACCTACAACGAAGGAGGATTCTATCAAATTGGTACGAGGGTGTCTCAGGTGCCAGAAACATGTCAACCTTCAGAGAGTGCCAGCAGAGATGATGAAGTCGTTAGTATCCTCATGTCCTTTCGATTAGTGGGGGATGGATATTGTGGGACCCTTCGAGGGTACCACATCGCGAAAGAAGTTTTTACTGGTGGTCATTGACTATTTTTCGAAATGGGTGGAAATTGAGGCTCTCGTGCGCATTACGGAGGCAGCTATCATGACATTCCTTTGGAAGAACATCGTGTGCAGATTTGGAGTCCCGATAAGATTCATCTCGGATAATGGAAGGCAGTTCAGCGGACGTAAATTAAAGGAATGGTGCAAGGAGCTGGGAATTGAGCAAGTGTTCACCTCCGTGGCATACCCGCAGAGTAACGGCCAACTAGAAGTGATGAACTGTAGGATGGTACAGTCGCTCAAAGTACGACTGGATGGACTAAAGAGGGCATGGTTTAATGAACCGCAGAGCGTTCTCTGGTCTTACCGAATAACTCCGCGATCGGGGACAAAAGAGACCCCCTTTAGTTTTGTATACGAAAGTGAGGCGGTTCTGCCAGCGGAGTTGGGACAAGAAAGTGCTCAGATACTTGGGTACTCTGATGAGAATGATCAGCTTAGAGCTAATGAACTGGACCTGATCGAGGAGATCTGAGAAAAAATTGCGTTAAGGATAGCCGCATACTAGAGAAGAATCACCCGAGCATATAATTGAAGGGTTTGCTTGAGAAGGATCGAAGAAGGAGATTTGGTCATTAAGGAGAAGCTGCGGAGAACCGAGGGAAGTTGGAGCCGAAGTACAAGGGGCCTTACAAGGTAGTTCGAAAAGCGGGAGAAGGTGCTTATTATCTAGAAGACCTGGAAGGGAAGAAGCTGAATCGACCTCACAACGCTAAACATTTGAAAAAATATTATACTTAAATTTGTTATTTCATGTTTAATTTATTCAGGAGTCGTGTTCACTTGTTTGCAAGTGTCTTTGGAATCAATGAAGTTTGCTTTCTGTTCACAAAGACCTCATGATATCATAACGAAGGCTGAAGAGTCACACGCCTAATCCTATAAATCAAGAAAGCCCTCGGATTGAGGCATTAACACTCCGATTGAATTGGGAAGAAATCCCTCGGATTGAGACACTAACACCCCGATTGAATTGGGAAGAAATCCCTCGGATTGAGGCAAGACACCCCGATTAAATCGGGAAAAAAGCCCTCGGATTGAGGCAAGAACACCCCGATTGAATCGGGATGAAAGCCCTCGAATTGAGGCACGAGCACCTCGAGGGAATCAGGAAAAAAGCATTCGGATTAGGGGATGAGGATAAAGGGTCCTCGAGGGAGTAAGAAGTGAAGCTACCCTAATGTATTACCGGCGTTACACTATAACTCGCCCATCGTTACAAAGGACGGATACTATTCGAAAGGAAAAGGGTTCAAACACACGCATTAAACAACATCGAAAAGGAAAGAATGTAATCAAAACACAAGACAACCATATACGACATTAATCTCAATCCCTCTTCGCCTATTGATCCTTAGTAGCTACATCTTCCTCTCCTTCTGACTCATACATATTGGCTTCTCGTAACTTGGGGACGACACAGGGAGGAGTGCGGTTAGCAACCGCATCTAGAAGAGCTTGATCTTGGTCGAGAAAATCAAAGGGATACTTAGATATGAGAAAGCCATTAGCTCGGATTTGAGCGAGACATCCTCGGAACCCGTAGTCAACGTACAGGTTAGCCGCTTCCGGCACTCGGTCGGCGAGAACGAGGCCCTGAGACAATATCTCCTCCATATCCCGATACGCGCGCGCTCAGATTGAAGCTCCACCCTAATTTTCTACATTTCCAAAAGAGAATCGGCGAGCTGCTTCTTTAAGCGACCCGCTTCTTTCGTTCCCTCGAGTAGTTTCATAGTCGTCTCTATGTTGTTGTTACGAGCCGCACCCGCCATCTCGCTTATGGCTCTAAAATGCCTAGCTCTCTCACAAGAGAATGAATATGTCTGTCAAGAAAACCACTAGTCCTGGAGAATTCCCGGAGGACAATGAGAACTGATGCGATACCTAACTCTGAGAAAGGGTCCACTTATCCCAGAAATCTTTATCAGGTACTTTCGCTATATAGCCCCTTTCTTCCGAAGTTAGAAAAGTCCTCATGAAGGAGTAGGACGCGGTTCCTTCGGTCTCCAAGAGGAAGGAAGGGTGCGCAGGAACCTCGGGAGAAAGAGGAGTGTGATCTAGATCCAGAGTATGCGTTGAGGAGGGAACCTTAACTCTCTTTGAAAAAAAAAAAGTCACATAGACCTTCTATCGACGATCTCTTCATAGAAGGTGGGGCTAATTTCGCGGGGATGGCCCCATGAGATTTAGAAGATTATGCCCGGGTACGAAAAACTACGACTGATTCAAAGTCCACCCATTTTCCTGGTTAATGAGAAAAATTAGAAGGTGCATACGATTAGCAATAAAATTATAAAATATACTTGAACCCCCTCGGGAAGGAGTATTCCCGAATGAGACACCCCACGCCTTTTCACCGAGAAAGTCTAATCGCCTACCAGGTCCACGAACTCGTCAAGAACAGAGGGAGATTGGGGAGGCACGTCACAATGGTTTCTCCAGGGTAGAGAAGAAAAACGAAGGATCTTGATGAGAGGACGAAGCCTTTATGAAGAGAACAGACTCATCCAACCTTTAGTAGCTAGGAAGTTATCATGAAAATATCAACGAGGGGGGGGGGTAAAGATAAACTTTCTGTCCTCCCTTTCGCTGATTTTGAAAAAACTAGTAACTAGCTCCACCGACGGAGGAAGTTCAAGTTGTCGGGCAACGGCCGCTAGAGCAAGAATTAGGCTGCAATAATTTGGCCAGGAGAGATAAACAAAGTTTCGCATAGATTCAAAAGAAGGTGGGGAATAGAAAATTTGAGCCCCATATCGATCTGATCTGTGTAAAATGTCAAAAAGCTGGGAGGTGGAGGAGAGGCCACCTGCTCGGGCCCAGGAACTCTCAATTCATAATCAGAGGGAATTCAAGCCTTTTCGAGAAATTCGGGTAGTAGAGAGGGATTCAAGGTAGACACTTTAGTACGATACCAAGGTAAGCCTTGCCTACCTTGGATCTCTTCTACCTCGGCTGCCCATATGATCAGGTCTCTACGGTAAATTTTATCATCCCTCCCCTCTTTTGAGGGAGGGTTACGCGCAAGATTGGAAACGTGGTCTGAGCGGTAGGGATGAACTCGTCGGGAAGACGAGTTTGGTACCACCTCCTGAACCTCATCAAAGTCTGAGAAAACTGGGGCTAACTTTTTGGGAACAAGGTTAGCTCTGCGACGAGAACAAGACATGACTTCAATAGGAGAAGGAAGAATAAGGATGTAGAATAGGGGAATAGTAGGGTGTAACGATCCCTTATATAGAGCTCTCAAGGAGAACTAAGTCACTTGGCGAGCGGGTCAAGGGAGAGTACGCAATAAGTCTGGACATTTCGAAATTTAGAATGACTTTGTTTGAAATTCATTGACTCAGTGCCCTGCTCAAGGATAAGAATAAGTAAAGAGGGAGACATCGGAAATGTCGAAAAGAGAAGCACACTCTATGTCTGAAGCGGATAAGGGCTAAGTTATCCTTTATGCCCTCCCTCGGGAACCGCTCTGGATGATAATGGAGGAATGATTCGTATCTTTTTAGTTTGTGGCAGAGGCGCGAGAAGATTTATGGGTTAAAGATTTTAGACCAGTGCAGACAAAAGCAGAGATGGGGAAAATACGAGAAAACAGGAAGGTTATATTCATTTAGCGCTCGAGGCGCATTTAATTACAGCTAGGCGCCGATAGTGCGCCGAAAAAAAAAACGAAGAACATTCTAGCTACACAAGCTCTAACTAGGATTATCCTACAACTACTCGGCCTCGTCGGGTGCGACCGTCGCGTTCTCTTCCGCCATGTGCTCCTCCGCTTGCACTGGCACCTCCACCTGCTCAGCCATCTCTTGAATCGGAGCCTCATCAATGCTCTGGACCCACCGCACCCGCCTCTTTTTGGCCTCACCAGCCTGCTAGAGACTCTCTCCTCTAACGGACTTCTCAACACCAACCACCTGATCGGGAACCTCGCTCGGCTCGAGGATGCGCTCGGCTGGGATCTCCTCCTCTTGGATCCCCCCTTTCTCAGGGTTGTCAATCGTTGTGGGCTCAGAAGAAAATGTCACTCGGGGATTCTTCCTCAGAGCACAGGATTCGGGGAGATAGCCGGTGTCAGGATTACACTCAGTAAGGGCCCTCTCCGTGTCAAGGAAGTCGAAGGGAAAGTCAGCTTGGCTGGAACCGCCGCCCTGAGCTGCGCTAGACACCCTCAAAAGCCGTAATCGAAGAGGGTGATCATTTGAGCCCCATAAGCTTCAATCAGGGTATAGTCCCAGGAGAGCTTCTCTTGCAGCTCACGATGGAGCTTCTCCTCCCGAACACGGGCAAACTCCTCTTTGACTCGGGCCGACCTCTCTTGGTTAAGCTTGCCCTGAATATCCCTCACCTGCTTCCGTAGCTCTTCCTCTCTACTATAGTTTGGGCGCCCTCTTGAACCAGCTCCTGGATGCGTTGCTGCAAATCCCCCTCTGTCTTCTGGAACTCCTCTTGGTTCATATGATATTCAACCAACCGATCCAAGGCCTCGAAATGGTAAATAATACCCTAAAAAAAGGACAAAGACATTAGCAAAAACTAAGGCAAAATACATACGAAGAGATAGAAATTTACATGTCCTGCGTTAAGAGCATAGGCACTGCAGAACTCCTTCACGGACATCTTTTGAACATGTTCCCAATTATGTTCGTTCGGAAAATCTTGCAGGAACCCCATGCAGTCTCGGGATCAAGGCGGCTGAAAAAAGCCGATTGTTCAGGATGAAAGGAATCCGAGGGAGGATTGCTAGTTGCAGTTGCGCTCGGGGCGGGAGGGGTCGCTTTGGCCTTTTTGGAAGAAGGGCCCTCTAAAGTTGGGACCCGCCGCTTGTACGTAGGCTTGCAATTGGCAGAAGAAGGCAAAGGATATTTTCCTTTGACCTTACTCCCGGAAGGAATGGTGGGAGTCGAAAAGGCATGAGGAGGGGCGGCAGCAGTGTCGGCCCCCGTTTTCTTCTTCTGAAGAGCGATATTCGCGAAGAGGTTCATCCGTGATTCTGAATGAAACGCAATAATTAAAAGAGAAGTCACTTAAATACGTTTACAAAGCAAAAAGTATTATGCTCCCGAGCAAGGGCACCTCCTTCGGGTAGAAGCCATAATAGCAAAGGAGGTTATCTTTGACAAGCTTGGGAGCACGGAAGCTTATGGCCCCCACGGCCTCCCTGAATTTCTCCACCGGGGCGGGAGGGCGATTAGCCGAAGCAGAGTCATGCCATTCAGAGATCATGTCTATCTCCACACTCTCGGGTGAAAAACGAACATAGAATTTTTTTTCATCCACCCCTAATGAGAAGTGGGATTACCAACGATAAACTCCTCGACAAAGGTGGAGGAGAAAAAGAACTTTTCTGGTTCCTTACGATTTATCTTAAGGAAGAAAGCTATAAAGGACGCGGAAAGGGAGAACTCGTAGAAATTGAGGAGAATAGCCAAAGATAGGAGAAGACTGAAGGAATTGGGAGCTAACTGAGAAGGGAAAATTTGAAAATAACTACATACATCTAGTATAAGGGGAGGGATCAGGAATCTAAGACCCATGTCCACTTAATGGAGAAGAAGGTGTGGAATCCCTCGGGAGGGCCGCTCACCACCTCCATGATCTGAGGGATCCTAACTTCATATTCCTCGAACAACCCAGCTTTTTCTTTGAGGGCTGGAATTTGGGCATCCGATAGAGAAAACCATGGTTTCGTGCCAGGGTAGCTCATGCATCTCTCGGTATGCCTCGAGGGTGAGAACCTATTCCCGATGGGCCCTTGAGAAAGCCACATCATCGTTGAAATCCTCCTGAAGGGGATGATTATGGGAATCAAACCCAGAAAAGTTGCAAGAAACTTTCTTTTTACGACGGGGATGTTGTGGGCGGGACGGCACGGCGGAAGGAGAAGTATGAGAAAGGGAATCGTCGTCGTTCGGCCGCACGACGTCGGTGGAGCCGGACTCTGGGTCCTCGACAACTCTCTCCGACGCGGTGGGGGGAGCACAATAAATAAGCTTACAAAGAGTAATGAAAGGATGAGCTTGAAGAGGAAGATGAAGATTCGGCAGCATTTCTGTAATTATAAGGATATGCATGTGAAGAAGAAGAAGGAGGATGTCATTTATATATAAGGGGAAAAGGGAACACGAAGCGATGCCTCATGATGAAAACGTGATCATGGTGCAAAGAGTCCAATCATGTCAATAATGGACGCGAGACTCAAAGGGACAAGTGGCAAAAGTACCGTCAAAGAAAATGGACGCGTGCCTAGAACGGAAGATGGCCACGACATGCAAGATTTTGGGGAGTCACGGTTTTGCCTTAAAAGAAAAAAACTTTACTAAGAGGAAGCTGGCGCGAAAGAGAAATGCTCGGATACTACGTCTAAAACTTGCGCTGCTCTTTTTAGACTAGTCGAAGGGGAGACTAATGTTATCCTTCGAGTTTTTAGGTAACCAAAGAATACCTCGCGCGATTTAAATAACCGATAAAAAAGGAGCGGGAGAGAGGAGCTCCCTGCTCGGCCACAAAAATTTACCCTCGGGATGTTTTCATCATAAGGAAAAGAAGGTAATAGAAGCCCGTTCAGGACCCTCGGGAGTTCCCCTAAAATGACAAACTATCGACCAGACGAATCCCTAGGGAACCCCCTCGGGAAACCTCGAGTAAGCTCGGGAATGGAAGCTCGGGCGGCTTGGGAGAGGTAAAGAACCCTAGTGAGGTAGTCGTTCTCAATCCTGTGTAGGAGGACATTAGAGGCTAAATGAAAAACTTTCAGCCGTGGACGAGGAAGTAGAGGCCGTGCGAAAGTGAGGATCGTCGTGCGAACGTGGGACACAGAATGAGAACATCATAGGCTGAGGGAAGTGTTGTCGCCAGTGGCCGAGGAAGTAGCGGTCGTGCGAACGTGAAGATCGTCGTGCGAACGTGGGACACGAAAACGAGGAGGTCAACGTGGGTAGTAAATGTCGGACGTGACGATCGTGGATACAATTCTATAAATAGGAAAGGTACTCAGCCAGGCTCAGGTATTGCATTCTTGATCTTTTTCTCCGATATACGGAAAACTAACCACCACAACGAAGAGGAACTAACTTGAGCGTCGGAGTGGCGTTGCCGAAACGGTGTCTACCCTTAGCCACCTTTTTGTTTCCTATTTCCAGGGCAATCGACAAAAGCAACCCGTGTAATTTACCTTCCCTAGGAACCTTCTCGCCACTTTCTAACTGACTCCATGGCAAAGAGCCGCACGTACTCCGGATGGGCCATTTCTGAACGCATTATAAACAATTTCGCATGGGAAAGTATTCAATTTGATTTACTCGTTACCTATCAATCACGATTCAGTCTCACAGATATCTCCATGATTTCTTTCCTAAAATAGTCAGATTCCTAACAGATTACATATTTTCCATTCTCAGCAGAAATGTTTTTCCATGTATAGTACAATAGGAGATTCCAATCATACGAGATACTCATAACAAGGTGATCATAGTAATATATCAACTAAACACGTGATCACAAATATTCAACAACTTATCATTAACACACATTTATACATACTTGGTCGAACATTATTACATATATAAACATACATATTGAATTTATTAAGTTATAAATCATATTTAACATAATTACTTGGAATCTTAAAAATTCTGACAAAAAAGGTCAACGACGGTGGAATTTATTGAAGAGTCGTGTCTTTTAATGAGTGATAACAGTCGTTCACCTTCCAGTAACCGGACACAAATCATCTCGTCTTGGTCAACTGAATACTTTACTCTCGGAAGTGTTGTTTTATCAAAGCTCTTCGAGCGAAAGAATTGCAATAATAGTTGCTTTAGATTTTTCCAACTCTTCCAATTGTTGGACTATGTAAGAAAAGAAAATGAGAAATGAAAACATGTGGATGACATATGATAAGGACTTAACGACCCTATATAAGTTTCCTTATGCATCTTATTTGGTGACTCAGATAGAAAATCAACTATGATTGTTATTTGTCGTGTGAAAGGTGACGTTTGAACCTCCCTACTCTTCCTTCTCCTTTATATCGGAAACAATGTCTCACAAGTCCAAAACGCAACAACTAATAATATTTGAATATTAGGAACCTCCCTTTTATCATCTTAACACAATTCAGCAAGGCCTCATTATATGGCTTCTGCGCCCACAAAGCACATCCTCGTAGCAACCCTTTTCTTGGTTTGTTTCATCACTTCAAGCACTCAAGGTAAGAAAATCATTATTCCAATAGTTTCATCTTTTTTTATTAAAAACCCTTACTTTTATATACCAACCAAAATGTTTATGATTCCTAATGTTAAAAGTAAGTTAGGCACTTACCTTATATGTTAATCTCATGGGCGATTCTCCCTCTCTTCTTTTCCCCATAGATATGAGAAATTTGAGGGTATTTCCAAACGACGATCCTCAGCCTATAACACTGGTGAACAATAACGGGAAACAAATGGGTGCAACGTTGATTAACAATGGCAACGAGGTACGAAAAAGCAATGAGTTTGAAGAAGTTGCTGCAATGGATTACTCTCCGGCTAGAAAGAAAACCCCAATCCACAACTAGGGCCATATGTTGATCGTCGTCGGTCTCCATCATAACCATATCTAATGCAGTGCACCGAAATACTTTAGTGTGAGTCTCAATATATAAAATATATGTAAATATATCATTATAAGATAAGATAGCTAGGATGTTGAATACAAGAGTACAGACACATATAAGGTTCTCGAGCAGCTAGGGCACAAAGATGTACCCAGTCGAAAAAGAAATTAAACCAAGCTAGCTAAGTTATAAATGTGGCATAAACCTTTATATTTCTTTATATATTAATAAAATGAGTCCCTTATATATATATGTATATTATAGATTCATTGAAAGGTTTAACAGGGGTTGATTTTGTATATTCAGTGGCACGCGAGAAAATCAACTAATGGCAGACTGGATATTGTATATATTTTAACTCAAAAAATTTTAAGGTGCGTATTTAAGATCAAATAATCTTTTTATTATGATATATCTGCGAATTTATAACTAACACTCCGTTGAACTGAACTAGTGATATATATCTGCGAATTTATAACTAACACTCCATTGAACTGAACTGGATATAAATATATACTTCAAATGAGGAAACCTGAATTCATTGTGTGAAATAAGAAAAGGCATCTCAAATCAAAGCCACGTCCTAACAGCCCAAGAAGTAAAAGCCCAGTTGACTATTTTAAGGCTTTTTTTTGTTGATATTTCCGTGCACTAAACCGTATAAAAGCCGCTGTCGCCCAAGAAAGATGTTTCCCTTTTCAACGTTATCGTGAGCTAGGGTTTTCGTTCGACGACAGAACCCCCCCAAAAATCTCAATATTTGCACTCTGCAATCGCAATGGATTTCGACGAGTACGATTACCTCGAGAAAGCTGTTGAAGAAACCAACGGTTCGTCGAAGAAGGAGACGCCTGACAGGGATAAGGACAGAGAGAGAACGGAAAGGAGACGTGAGAAAAGCGTGGATGACGAATTCGACCAGGAGGACAGGGAGACTAAAAGAAGCAGTAAGAAATCGAGGAGCGAAGGCAAAGAAAGAGACAGGGATAAGGAGAGTGATAGGGATAGGGATAGGGAGAGGGATAAGGAGAGGAGCTCGCGGCATCGGAGTCGAGAGAGAGATTCAGATAGACGGAGCTCAAGGGATAAGGAGAGAGATGGGGACAGGGATAGGAGGGACAGGGAAAGAGAGAGGGAAAAAGAGAGAGAACGCAGAGAGAGGGAGAAAGAGAGGGAAAGGGAGAGAGACAGGGAAAGAAGGAGCAGAAGCCGGTCGAGGCTTGAGCGCGAGGAGAGGGAGCGAGGAGAGGGCAGGTGATCTCCCAAAACTATTAATTTTTTTTATTTTTTTTTGTTACTGCAATTTCAGTTTTGACGCTATATTTGTCAATGTGAACTTTGGGCATTTGTCAACGAGTGTTGATTGCGATAAGTATGATCTGTTTTCAGTACTGGGAAAGGTGAAAGTTTATTTAGCTCCATGAAATTTTTACTCAAGTTTATTCTTTTTATTTTTTCCTGAGGAATTAGTTCCGCAGGTTATATTGAGGTTTTGGTCTGGTTTAGTCTTTACTTGTGTTTTCAGTAATACAGGGCTTTGTATGTGTAATATTAATTATCAGAATATCAACACGCCACTTGCATAAAGTATATTTTCACATAGGCAAATATCATAAAGCGTGAGATTGCTAGAAGTGTTAAAAAGTCTGAGTTCATTCGTATAGGATATAGCTTTCTAACTTCGATTGAAATCGTAGATGGGTTGTTTGCACATCTTAATCGGCTAACAATGCGGATACCTCATGGAGTTTTCACTGAAGAAAGTGGCTTTCCGTTTAATGTGTTTGCTAAGGTCTGTTTTATCCCTTATTTTTGGGTATTTGGCTTAGCTTTGCATCCTTCTAATGTTTTTACATTGCTGGATTTTAGGTACTGTCCCTAAGGTGAGATGTTAATCACCTCTATCAATTTTTTAGGTTGGCGAGGGTTGTGGTGAAGCTGTATCAGTTTTCACATGTTTTCTTCACATCCAAGACGATTGTGCATTGTCTCCTTTTGATTGCCATTTTCATTTCTTTTGAACAGGAAATAATCACTGTCATTGTTTTGCCCTTTTATTATAAGATACTCCGATCCGCTCCTTACTTATCCGATATTCAAAATGGTTATATCTGGGAAATACTCTATTTTTACATGTTCTTGAAACCATTTTTTGTGATATAGGATTAGCCTTTAGTGGCAGAGCAACCAAGTTGGTGGCAGGGTGTTTCTGGGGTGAAAAGTACATTTACACCTTTATAGAATGGAGGGTTTAATTTTGACTGGATTCAGTAGAATATTGCCTTGTTTCACAACTCACAAGTGAGTATTTTCTGATTTTACCTTTGAGTCAATGGCTGCAGGAGATACAAGGACAAGAAAGAAGCTGCAGAGCCTGAAGCTGATCCAGAAAGGGACCAGAGGACCGTTTTTGCATATCAGGTAAGGGTTTTAACTATAGAAGCTTATTTTGAGAGTTCTCTTATTCATCGATCTTTTTTCTGCAGATGCCACTTAAGGCAAGTGAGAGAGATGTTTTTGAATTCTTTTCAAAAGCAGGAAAGGTGCGTAATCGATTTGTTTTTAAATCGGTCGTCCATTCATTATCTTCTTTATTTTATTCGTTGTGGTACCTGAGGTGTTGAAATTATATACACATTTTATTACTTACTGTACTATCTCAAGTTCTTCATTTCTCCTTAAGGTGAGGGATGTGAAACTGATCATGGATCGGAACTCAAGGAGATCTAAAGGAGTGGGGTATGTTATTTTTTTCCTCTTATATAAGAAGTTGGGCGCATTATTTGTTTTTTACTATGCACTTGAGTGTTTTTTCCTGATTGCAGGTACATTGAATTTTATGATGCCATGTCAGTTCCAATGGCTATAGCTTTATCTGGTCACCTGTTTCTGGGACAACCTATCATGGTAAAACCTTCAGAGGCCGAGAAGAATCTTGTTCAATCGACTGCTACTGTTGGTAGTTCTGTTGCGGGGCCGTATGGTGCAACAGATAGGAAGCTTTATGTTGGCAATTTACATTTCAACATGACAGAACCTCAGCTTAAACAGGTGTTGTTACTTATTTGTATGCAATATTCTTTTCTTTGCTATTGAGGTTATCCTCTTTTTATTTATGCCTTTCTAATTGCACTTTATTTTTTTGCAATTTCCCTTCTGTAGTTTGTTGGTCGTGCAAAAGATTGGCTTTGAAATTCTTTTTTTGTTAGCTTTTTATTATGTAACTGATATGTTTTTGATAAGGCTGCTACTTTGTCTTAATATATACGCTTGTTTTGTTTTCCATAGTTTTTCTTTGAAGTTGTGTAATCTTTTACTATAATACTTGTCTAGATATTTGAAGCGTTTGGACCTGTTGAGCTGGTGCAACTACCGTTAGATCCTGAATCAGGACAGTGCAAAGGCTTTGGGTTTATTCAGGTTGGTATTGTTTCGGTGTTGGTTTCATTTTGTGATATTATATTATTATTTGCTTATATAATACTGTTACATCAAGTGCTTTGCTCTAATGACCAAATTGTGCTATTCCAGTTTCAACATCTTGAACATGCAAAGGCGGCTCAAAGTTTGAACGGGAAACTGGAGATTGCTGGTCGGGCCATAAAGGTATTTTTTTTTCCTCATTTTAAGATTGCTTGTGCTGCATTTAGCCTTTCCCATATATTATTGCATGCAGTTCATTATGAGTCCTGTTATTCGTTAATTTCAGGTTTCCTCTGTCGCGGATCATGTTAACGCACAAGAATCAGGAGCTAAAACTGCAGATTTTGACGATGATGAAGGTGGTGGCTTGGTAAGTAAAACTAAGCATTTGGTATTATTGTTAAAAGTTGATCGGCTGTATTTGTTTCAAGATAGTCTTCTATTGCCCATTTGTTGGTTGGTTGGAGCTTGGCTGCTCTACTACATAACTGCCAACCCCTAATTTATTTTGTATTGAACCTTATCTAGATATCTAGTTTGAATTTTGTATTTTGCTACTTGGGATTATATTGGCAAAAGTTTGATAACATTTGGAATATTGACTAATTTTTATGCTGTCTGCCTCTTATTGTAGGCTCTGAATGCACAGTCAAGAGCGATGCTGATGGCAAAGCTCGACCGCAGCGGTATTGCCCCAAGGTTTGTATACGGATATGAAATAAAAATACGTATAGATATTATATCTGTGATTAGAGTTTGAAATGTGACACTCATGGTCGTTTTCGATCAGCGTTGTTGGGTCCCTAAACGGGTCTGCACAAGCAGGCATAACAATGCCCATCAATCCAGCAACAGCAGTGTTACCGAACCCAATGATTCCTATGGTTCCTGAACCCATTGGAACCCCCAGCGAGTGTTTACTCTTGAAGAACATGTTTGATCCTGCTGCTGAGGTTTGTGTTGTTTTCTGATTCGGATAATAGGCTACTCTGTGTTGTGGGGGTGTGTGTGTGTGAGTTTTTTTCTTTTTCCTCTTTCCGTTGTCTAAAGCTTCTAATACTGCAGACGGAGCCAGAGTTCGATTTGGATATTAGAGACGATGTAAAAGAAGAATGCTCTAAATATGCCCATGTGAAGCATATACACGTGGACAGGTAGGTATCTTCTTCACGGCTTTTCTGATTCATCTTCTAATGAGTTATGTATTTTTCTAATGAGAGTGACTTTGTTGTCCAATTGCAGGAATAGTGCGGGTTATGTGTACTTGAGGTTTGACAGCATAGAAGCTGCATCACTTGTTCAACAAGCAATGCATAAACGATGGTTTGCTGGCAGATTGATCTCAGCTATATTCTTGGTAAGATATATATAACTAATTACCATTTATATGAATGAAGCCTTTCAGCTTTGCTGCTGAGTTCTCTTTGTTTTGTTTTCTTCTGCAGCAACCTTACGAATATGATGCCAAGTTCAAAGGCACCGCTTGAAGAGAAAATGAGCGAGCACATTGTGTCGATCAAGATTCCTCACAAGTCCCTATCCTGTTTTCTTTTAAAATTGGTTTTTGAATTTCTGTTTTTGTGCTGCAATTCTATTTTGAACTTCATATGCTGTCCTACTTATTTCTTTTAAGAACTGAATTATGATAAATTTCAGACAAATTTCAGGTTGCTTTAACGCGATCATCCAAAATATCACGGTGATCCCCTCCATGATCTCTTGTAATCGTGTTTGTTTAGATTAGGTGTTGAGCCGCAACGTTGGATTACCTAGGTGATAAAAATGATGTCATAAACTGTTTTTGATGTCATTAAATCGAAACTGAACCAGTTTTTTGTATGCTCGATGTAGGTTAGTAGTGGGTTTGCTTGAAATAGCAGGTTTGCACAGCCCAGAGTGGTCTTCATTAGAGATCAAAAGCTTTCCTTATCTTTATCGACTTGCACGTTTTTTATAAGTGAAGCTATGCAAGTTTGGTTGTGTTATTTGCTGTATTTTTTAAGTGTGTAAATGCTTGTACTACTCTGGTTGGTTTTTACTGACAGGCTTTACATATTTGTTATGTAGTACTATTCTTATGTATATTCTGTGCCATACTTGTTGATATCGTACATATTTGCTTATTATGACGTGTCTTTTTACGGTCTGCAACAGTTTCTAGAGCATTGCGGTTAAAGAGCATTCGCTAGTTTCATTTACTACCTCGTGCTCGTGGATTTGCTTGAAATTGTTGGTTTCTGCTCAGTCTACCGGTATCTGCTTACTGCATCGTGCTCCCATACGAGATACACCAGCACAAACTTTCATTGAATTTGAGATACACTAGCACAAACTATGATTTCATTAACAACAATTGCTGAATTTTTGCAGTGAACTAAAAAGCTGTTATGTATGAGTGTGGTTCACGGCTACACATCGTTAGGTTGTGTGCCTATAAGCTTACGTGTTTTGTCTATATTTTTGCATATATTTTATTCCTTTTTTTTTTAACTTTTGTTCAGGTAGTGGTTTATAAGCTTACGTGCTTATAACCATATAGGTTTGATTGCTCGTTCATTTTGTTGGGCCATATTTTTTTTGGGTGTCATTTGATGGATATATTAAGATAAATAATTTTATGCAAATGATATTTATTATGCATGGAATTTATGGTACGGTAACAATGGTAAAAAGATACGGTAACTATGTGTATAAGGTGCAATAAACATAAGTTAAACGGTACGCTTAAGGCATTAAAATGGCATACTATCTTAATTGCGGTAAAAATAGTTGGAAAATACAAAAAGTTGGCTCTTGTTGGGAACAAAATCTGGCAATCTAACATATAACGGCATCTGACATGCTACTGAGAAAATATGAAACAAATTCCTCAGTGAAATATAATGTCGTCTCATTGGTACGTCAACCTACCTGGTACAGTATACATACTTACCTAGGCACAACTTAGATGTTAGCGTTGGTACGAAAAAAATGCGTTACAAAGGTGTTGTCGATTGATGTGTGATAGTACGGTTGTACCGCTATATCCCGTAAACTCTAAATCCTAAACCCCGAACCCTAAAAAAGTTTTGAAGGTTGTAATTAGTAGTCGTATATCCTATTACCAAATTTTTATGCAGACCCTTAATTTTATCACAAAATCCTAAGCTCTAAACCATGAAAAAAATTAAACCAGAAACCCTAGCGCATAAGCTGCAATTTGACAGATACGCCACTAAACGTAACACTTACACACTCTTATTTGGGTAAGTTTCTTCGTGGCCATTCGAATTCTTTTTTCTTTTTTTTTCCGGGAAAGCATATTTTCACATTTATACCACTTATTTAGTTCACGTCGTATAATATTTGACAAAGTAACCTCTACGCTCATGGATAACCCGTACCAACCAGAAAGTGTCACTAGAAGATGATGCATTGCAGAACAACTTCCTACAATATAGTATAAATGTTTTTTAAATTGAAAATGCTCAACTTATTATAGACGTTTTTTGTTCAATTATTTAGTGTTTTTAGGCTTCACACTTATTAGTGGAAGCTCTAAACTAGTAACTTTTATATTACGTGAACCGATAAAACTTGGTACAATAGCCGTACTTATCTTGGTACGATACAATACTAAAATATGGTACGATATAGTGTCAGCCCAAGGTACAACCACAAATCGCTAAATGATATTGCATATACATTATATCTAGCACAACTTATGAGGGTAAATGTTTTCCTTCGCATTTTACATTAGTTTCGATGCGAAAATACTCTAGTATACGTAAATATTTTATAAGTTTCATTTTGTAACATATTTAATTGGTTGACCCTCAAAATCGTGGATTTATTGTTTAAACTCAAGTTTCAATAGCAAGATGTTCTTGCAAGGATTCTCCTCTTATTATGAAACTTGGGTTTGGAATACAATGCGTGTAAGGGTTAATCCATCACTTTTGATTCAAGTGAAGCATATAATATAAATACGTATAGTACAATAGTTTCACATAAAAAAAACTAATTCAAACGGCCACGAAAAACGCATACTCGAATAAGATGTACCAAATATAGTGTTAATAATGTACCATCAAACAACTTGTGATTGTACCATTGAACAACACGTGAATGTACCTTATTATGAAGATATATTGTATCACAATTGGTAGTTTGTTGTATCAAAATTGAAGAACTTTTTGTGGGTGTCAAAACATTTAGTGCGCGTCAGAATTGTTCCATAATACTGCTAAAAATGTCTGATATTGACATTTTGTATTTATATTCATTTTTTTACAGTTGTTAATATACCATATTATTTTTACGCATTTAGCATACTATTTACATGTGTTTCTTGTACCTTGTAGACACGGTTACCGTACCTTGTTTCACATTGTAACAATAACAAAAGTTGTGGGCTTAACAAATAACAATTTAGTCATAACACTATCTATTTTCAGAATAGATCCAACATTACACCAACGCCTAAAACATGCTTGTATTAAAATATCCACAAACGAATCAACCTATATATATGCAATATATGACAAAAAATTATGTAATAAAATATATGCAATACATGGACAAAAAATGAGTTGAGCAAAATAACGAGTGTATTATATCGTGCCTCATTTTTCAATTCGAAAACTTCCACGAACACAACACTGCAAATTACAAGAATGGTCTCCAAACAAATACGCATCCAACACATAAAATTACACTTAGAGTCCATTTGGTTGCAGCGATGAGTTTAGATGTTATTAGTTTAAGTTAAGTTTATATAATGGGGGTATGACTATTTTGGGATGTTTGGTTCATGGGCTTAAATAATAATGTCTAGATGATATCAAGGTTTTCACAACCGGACCGGACCGGCCGGTACCGACCGGAAGACCGCGAACCAGTCGGAATTCCGGTTTGGGTCCGGTCCGGTTCAGTTTTGTTTTTTAAAAAAAAATTGAAACAAAAGGAATAAAAGCAAAAAAGATATAAAAAAGACCAAATATATTGTTTGGGCCTAGTGGTTAGTGGTTTAAATTTATTTTCTTAAGGTTGTCGGTTCAAATCTTTTTTGGTGCATATTAAATTTTATTTTTAATTATTTTTTGACACCTCATTTTACATTTAATTTTTTTTATCCCCCAAATACATAGTACTTTAATTAACTAAACCCCCAATTTTATAAGTTTAACTCTTGAAACACCATTTTACAATTACTTTTTAATCCACCCACTCATATTATTTGATTGATATATTCATAAAATATAATTTTAATATATTTATAGGCACCGATTTTATACCGGTTAAACCACTAAACCTTAAACCACTAAAATTTCTGATCCGGTTCAAAAATCAGGTTTCAAAACCATGGATGATATTAGGTTTAGTTTAACTCAATTACAATTTTACCCTTATGTTGAATTAAAAAATTATATAGATTAGCTTGTAGAACCGCATTGACAAAGATATGCTACCGAAAACTTACTGAACCAAATCAGAAATGCGACAATAATGAAATTCATGTGGACAAAGAAGAAGGTCAGTTAAAGTCGGAGAGAAACAAGCGGTCTACGATCCCTTGTGAGGATTGTAAGCTTTCCTCGTCCCCATACATGTTATCATCGTCATCATATATGTAACCATCGTATTCTTGTTCCACCATTAATTTGGCACCAGAACTAGTGCCCTCATCGAATACTTGGTCGTATGTTTCTTCTAACATGTTCGACTATGATATCTTCTTCCAAATCCTCAAAATCAGATCCAAATTCCGACGAGCCACGATATCCAGCAATGATGCCACTTCAAGATCTAAAGCTTTTTCCACACTATACCTCATTATGTCCTTGAAAGCTCACTTGTCTTTGGAATTTCAAACCTCGAAGCATCACAAGCCTATCAAAATACACATAAGATACCAATTAAGTAGAATATAGAATATAGACATAGAATATAGACAAAAACACAAAAACTTCACATATTTACTATGTCACAAGTACAACATAGAACTGAGGATGTAAGGACAAAAGCTGAATCTGCGAATTCAGAAGTCTCACCTCATGCTAAAATTATTGTATTTAACATCGATGTCAACATCAAAAAATTTAGGACGGGGATGCCAAAACCAAATCCTCACGAAGTTCGCGAAGAGGCAAAAATTGATTTCAAATAACTAAACATAAAATTTTCGCTAGGCATGAGCAAATGCCAAAATAAGATTGTGAGGAATCACGGGCCATTCCAAAAGTGGTTCAGTTGATTCTTTGTTGGGACTTCACGATGGCGAGAGTCTTAGAGTTTAACTGGGAGCATCAGGTTTGAACAATTTGAGGGTTTTGCTGCGTCAAAACCAAACTGACTAATAGATATAGATAAAATAAGAAAAGGTATATAAATAAAAAGGGTAAATTGGAAAATAAATTAATAAATAGGGATAAATTTGTTAACAATACATGGGATTAAATAAAGGGAGGTGATGATGCTTATTTATTTAGTGATTTATGGAGGGTATTAGCCAAATCTCGCCTTTAAATAAACCCCCAACCAAAACCTACTTTAACTTATGCTAATCCATCTAGTACCCCCTAATATCCCCAATCAAACAAGCTCTTATGGTATCATCCTTTTCTTCATCATTTCCCTCAAAGATAAGATAATCTCTCGTGTCTTACCACTACATGACACTCAACAATTCACGAACTCACTTCCATCATGCACTCACTTCTCGTCATCAATCTCATTGGAAACCCACAACCTCAGATCTCTAATAATACGTGCTTGCTCACTTAACACGGCCTTCACCCACTCGATGCGAGCTATCAAGTCGGCCTGGGAAGCACCAATACCTCCATGTACCTTAAACACACAAGTATAATTGAATTAGTATTTCAAAGCAAATTTTATACATCTGACAACATATTGATTTGCTGCACGAGCTTCAATTTGTTCCTTCGTGGATAGAAGGGTGAAACACTTACAATGGGCATCAAATGAACATGATTCTTCTTCACAGGTTCACGTTGCTCTTGACCATCATACCCTTCATCAGCCATCTTTAATCAGAATAAAGAAATATGACATTGAATTTGGATTTGGAGTCATATATACGGAAAACGACAATTACATATAATCAAATTATATTATCCTAATATTCAAACATGCAGTAACAATTTATAAAGTCGGATTGTACCATTATAATGCATATATTATACTAAATTTCCAAGAAACATGTAGCAAAAATAAACACGTAGTGTATCAAAAAAAAGTTGTCCATCCCTAATTGAAAACCTAATGAACCCCATAAAACGAATAATGAAGACCCATTTTAAACTTAACAAAGCCATAATCAAGCAACAAAATATAAAGGCCCTAAGTTAAGCATAAAAAAGGTCATAATCGAGATCTAATAAAGAAAATCGAGATCTAATAATACCAATCGAGTGATTAGCTGAAAGCTAGCTAAAAAAAAATTATCGATTTGGGTCAGATGGTTCGGATGATCGGTTTGAAACGAGAACGGCACATATCGAGATCGAACGAGAGAGAAGATCATAAATCATCCATTGGATGTTGAGATTTTTTGTTGGCATCGATTTGGGAGAATTGCCATCCGATTTGGTTAAGAATATTTGAGTCATTTTTTTTCGTCGATTGAAAAAAATGATTTTCCCCTTTCTTATTTAAATATAAAAATATTGGTAAAATCATAATAATATAAGCTCTAAGCGGTATTTTCGTCAAATTGGTCATTAAATGAAAGAAAAGTTTCTAGTTGGTTCTTACGTGAAATATTTCTCTCACGAGGGAGTTATGTGAAAGAATGTTTGCCGATGTGAATATAAGTGATATTACCCTTAGATAAAAGACTTATAATTAATGTTTAAAAGCTTCGAACTTTCTATGGAAATATTGATCATTATATTGTGAAATAACATCTCAAATGAACATAATAATCCACATTTGCATATCAATATCACCTTGATATGCAAAACTACTTCACAACAAACACAGTGATGACGTGTCACTTTAATCAACATTTTGCTGATACTCACGTCGCGGTTATATGAGTTTCACCATAATATATGATTAGTTCAAACAAATACCCCTTTAAGCGGGTTTAATTAATGTATATGTAATAAAGCGTGTTTTTTAGTGGTGGGTTTTCAATAACACACCTCAAACGTGAGTTCCTCTAAAAGTTGTATACGCGGGTCTAGACACACAAACTCATGTTTTATATAAAGTTACCTCTGTTATAAAACTATTATAATTGGACAAGAACATAAATATAAAAACGGAATTGTAGAGAGATAATAATGTTTTCGATATGATTCAATACAAATACATCGGTCTATTTATAGTAGAAAAAATTCTACTATTTCATCTAACATTTTGCAACATTAAATACATCTTATCTCATCCCATCAACAATCAACTAATTTTTACAACATTTAATAAACCTAATCTTATCAACATTAAAAACTCCAAATCTTAATATAATATTTCATAATAACCTCAAAATATAATAAACATCACATTTAAAATTCTCGAAACCACGTATGTACCACACAATAAGGTGTTATTTGAGGATGAATCTTAATATATGCTACCGTATCTAAGAAACTCAACTCTAGACGGTCTTGTCATTCTTATACTGGTCTAATGTCAACACACAGATCGTCAACTCCAAAAAGCAAATATCGATCCTTACTTTCCTTACATAAGGGAAGCGAGGCTTCTCTTGAAGCTACAAATTTTAGTGGTGCATTTATTAGGCGCGAAGTTCAACCCGAACATCTCCTTGTCGGGAGTTTTATCCGGTTGGAGAAAACCCACGAGCTTGGCCACGAGGATTGCGCTCTCAGTCACGTGATTCCTTACATCCTCCGCGTCGGTCCACACGCGCTGAGCCAACTGCATTCTCCTCCATTTGCTGTTGGGATTAATATCCCACTTGACGAAAATCGTCTCTCTTTCCCCTTCCGTGAACTTCTTCAGCATTTGCTCGCTAAGCATCCTCCTCTCTCTTCTCACGCCCTTTGCGCTGAAAGGCAATGTTAATTGCTATCCCCTACATATAATTACACGCCAAGGAAGAAAGATATAGGAGAATGTGTTTTTTTTTTTTTAAATTATCTATTCTATTATATTATTGACCATGGATGAGTCCAATTTGATATGATATGATGTATCAAAAATATATTTTAATTTGACTTTTTTTTTATAATTTATTTGATATGTATTTAGACCTCAATCTTTTATTTATTATAATCACATCCTCACAGATAATTTTTTTTTAAATATTATTTTATCTATTAAATATTATAAATTAAAAATAACTTAAAATATAAATTAATATTAAATACTAGTGATTATTATTATTATTATTATTATTATTACCTTGAAGAAAATGTTAGGCTTTGTCCGTTGGCGACGGTTTTTTGTCCTCGGTCGAATTTGTCTTTCAAGAACTTCAATCTTCTGAGCTCTACTTGCAAGTATATGGCGTCCGTGGGGTCCCCCTGAAATAGCAGGAAGAAGTAAGTTCTGTGGACGAGGGAAACGTTGCAAGCGTGCCACAGTTGGACTATTTCTCTTTGAAGCCTGTTGAATTCCACCGGCCAACTTGTGATGACGTTCATGGCTTCTTTTTCTTCCACGATCGGATCTAAGCCAACGTCTTTCACGTTCTTCTTCTTTGGAGATCGAATGGGGTTTCGACGATCATCTCTCTCCTGGAAATTTGTGATCAGACAGAATACGATGAATAATTTTGATCAGGAAAATATATTATAAGATGAAGAAGGTTAGATAGCTCACTGCATCGTCTTTATTTACATTTTCAGCACAAGTTGAAAGCTTATTCGCGGGATCAATCTCGATGTCAACTTCGTTTTCTGAAGGAGGTTCACAATCTTTTCCCGCAGGGGAGGAGGAACAATTACGTTCTCTCTCCGACGGCCGAGCATTCCCTCTGCAACTCGCAATCTCGGACCACAGAAAAGAATCTAAATCTGTAGCACCACAAGCACTGAGGCTTTTGCTCCTCGTTAATTTGAAACTTTTACCAAACGAACCACCTTCTTCTTCTTCATCAACACAATCCACTGCTGGTGAAGTTGTTGATTCTTCTTCTTTGTCTTCCGGTACTTGATTTGTGGGCGTTGTTTTGTCATCTACTCCGCTCTCTATCTCATCTTCGTTTATTATTACATGATAAAATGAAACATCTTCGATATCTTGCAGCAGCTCACCACCTCCATCAGTGGACACCCTAAATGCAGGATATGGAGGATCATTTTCCTCTTCCTCCACGTTGGATTCATCAATATTGTTTGCCTCCTCTTTGCCAACAAACTCCTCCTTCGTCTCAATAATGCAGCAGTGAACTTCCCTGCACTGATCTTCCTCAGAAGAATAAGATTCTTCACTTTTCTTTTTTCCAACATCTTTCTCATCATCTTCCCTGCTGCCCGGCACTAACATCTCTTGGAAATGTGGAACCTCAGGCAATTGATATTCCAAAGTAGTCCTACTGTTGGTGTAATAAGAACACGTTCTTGAATCACCGTCAGCATCCGCCAACTCGTTATCATCTGCAAATATCGAGTTTTCCCGTTGTGGGGTTGTAGTGGTATCCGGCGATCTCTGCACTCTCAAGTGAGGGTATTCTCCGGTGCATGCCTTCCACCAAAACCATTTTATCAAAAAGATAAATAAAAATAAAAATTGAAGTAAATTCAGCAAAGGAAAAGGGGAAAAAAGATGATTTTGTTTTGTTTCCACCTGCATCATGAAACCACCAGCACCAGCACCAGCATCATCACCGAGCATCTTCATCAAATTGTGGACTTGGGCTCGAGCGATATCTCTCTGCAAGATCAGATCTTTAACCTCCTTCTCAAGCTGCATGCATCAGCAAATGAAGTTTTCTTTTTTCTTCTCTTTAGAAAATCTTGATAACAACATTTGACTTATTATATGTACCCTTTCGATCTCAGAATCTTTATCCCTCAAGATCGAGAAATAATTCGTCGGGACGAAAGAAGAATGAAACCTCTTCAATTCGCTCTCTGCCCTCTCCAATTCCTTGCGAAGGTGCTTCACCATGAGCTTATCCGACATGACAACGTTCACCTTAGCGTTGGTGGTCACTTCCTTTGCACAGCAGGCGAAGAGAAGTGTGTTCCTCGACTGCTCCACGTGGCTTCTTGCAGGGCTCATCGTGCAGATTATTGCCGTCCTCGCGTTGCCGTTCAATGATGTCTGAAGGATTCGTGTCAGCTTCGAGTCTCTGAATGGGATGTGACCGTTTCGCCCCTTGCTATTGCATTGCATGTAGTAATTAATTATATGATGAGAGAGAAGTATAAGTATGATCATTTGATTTCAAAAAACATATATATATATATATATATATATATATATATATAGGAATGAATGTTGAAGTACCTTAGCTTGCGAATAACGGTTCCTAAAGTTAATAAACTGCGATTAATGTGGCAGCCTTCTTTCAACCTCGCGCCCGCGGATAGCGACTGTGATGCTCGTTCACTCCCCGCGAGGTCAACGAAATTCTGCACCCATCGTATTTTATTACATGGAGATTTAAAGAGCAGAAAGAAAACAAGGTCAAAGGTTTGATTTTTATGTCATTCATTTTTCTTTTGCTTACCACGGCAGATGAGAGTGTGCCTGTGTTGTCCCGTCCCAAGAAATCCCGAGGAGAACTTTCAACCGTCTAAAAAAAAAAAAAAAAACGAGGCAACTAAGTAAAAGGTTGAAAAGGAAAAGACAACATTTTTTTTTTAAATTTACCAGTCTGATAATCTGATGAGATCTTGAGCTCATCTCATTGAGAGAAGTCTCACCAATCTGCCTTTGAGCTGCAACCAACAATAATACAAAATTTCTCTGCTCTTTCTTTGTTTTCTCGGAAATTTAAAAATCTTACTTTTCCTCACCTTTACATACAGAAAGGAGCTGAATGGCATGATCTCGATCTTTCAGTATCTCCTCTGAGAGTTTCTCCACCACGGTGCCTCTCTATTGAAGCCAATTACCACCATATAACATAACATTTTCTAACACTACTATTATGATCGGAAGAAGAAAAAAAAGAAATTAACTGACCTCAGGATCATCTAAAAGCCTCAACGGAGAGGTATCTTCGCTTAGCAGATCTCTGACCGACTCCTTATAAATCTCCATTGCAGAGAACTTCAACACGAAATCCCGCTCTCCATGCTGAAGAAAGAATTCCAAGAAAAACACATAAAAAAAATGAGAATGATTAAAAAGAAAATATACAACACAATAAGCATCATCAGTTGGTTACCTTCTTGTCTATATAATCATATACATCTCCTATTGCATACTCTGTGATTCCTGCCATGGTATACGTCTTTCCACTGCTTGTCTGCCCGTATGCAAACACAGTTGCTGCAAGAAAATAAAGATATATAAACCACACGAAAGTGTTAAAACGCAGGCAAAACATGATGTAATAAGTGATGATTATCTTGACTCACAATTCACCCCACTGACAACTGATACAACAACACCTTTAGCTCCATGTTCATAAACCTCTCTTGTCGAGCAACTGCCACTGAATACTCTGTCTGTATAGAAAGAAATATCTCATCAGTTTCAAGTTCATAATACAAAATAAGAATAAGACAAAAAGTCATACCGAATGTGTAAGAAGTGGGACTATTCTTGTAAGCAATCATCTTTTGATTGATGCATTCCCAATCTGAGACATCGTTGCTCGAAGCTTCCTTGGCGTTCAATGGTCTCAACCTTACCGACACGTGAATCTTTTCCTCGTTGCTCCTAGCAATGTCTCCTCCACCATTATCCTCCATTATCGGCGGCCGATCCCTGACGATAAACACTAGACCGTCGTAATAACTTTAGTTTCCGAGATCATTTTTGCGGATTTTCCTCGTCTTCTTCGAGCAAAAACATCAAACTGGCCTGAAGCAATGCATACGTTGCCGAATGAGCAATAAAATAGCATCCAATCATGCAACGAAATAACTGTTCTGTCTCATGCATTGAATATATATATATATGTATATATATTACATATATATATATTACATATATATATATATTACATATATATATATATATTTCTTATTCGTTTCTTTTTTTTTTTCCCTAATGTCATGTGGCCCTTGTCTACAGGCTGTCAAATGTCATGATCCTCATGATTTTACCTGAACTATGAGTTGGAAGCTTTTTTCTTTATTGCAAACACCGAAAAAAGATAAGGAAGAAACGAAAAAGAATGCTGTTGCTATGTTGGATTAGGTTGAGATTATGGGCCATGCTTATGAAATAATAATCTGTATTTTACCTGGAAAATTTTTCTTGCCACGGGCACGTATCCTTTTTATTGTCTTTCATTGACAAGAGGGGATTTCACTATTGGACGTCTCAAGTTCAACGGTCGTATCACAGGAATCCTTGTTGACAAGGATTTCATTATTAGCTGTGTTAATTAATGATGTTTTCGCCGCTGGAGAAAAAAGAACCTCTCCCCTCCCCCTGTTTCTCCTTCTCTATATCCCTACAGAGAGAATTATATTTATAGATGTTAATAAACGTTTATCTCAAATAAGTAATCACCATTTAATCAGCACATTATCTTTTAACGGTTATCAACGGGTTGGTCCAAGTGATAAGCGATTTGGTATCGCTTAAGCAAGGTCTTGGGTTCGAAACCTTCTGAATGCCGCACCACCCTTTGGGAGCTTCACCTATCCATGTTGGTGTGCAACGCGGGGCGACCAAATTAGTCGGAGACAATCCAGATACCGGCTGTCATCCGAAAAAATAATTTTTTAACGGTTGTCTTCGCGAGTATATAACCAATATAACAAATTGGTAGGGTAGAACATATATTTATAATGTAAATCATAATCATATTAATTGAAAAATGCACAAAGGGGGCAGCCCATGTGCGAGGGGGAAAGAAGAACGTCCTCGTTATTTTCCAGTTTTATACAAGTCCGCCAGTCCAAAGTCTATATTATATATATATTATCGCAAGGACTTAGATAATTTCTTTCGAATTAACATCCTCCGCGCCTTTAACGATCGGCTCGTGCCCCCGCCCTCGAGTGCTTTGGTACCATGATAAGCCTTCATGAATCCCTGTCTTGTTCTAAAGCGGAAACAAAAAGACAAAGATATAAAAAAATAGACTGTCGGATTCGCCTACCCGACTAGTCGTGAACTTTATTAAGCTCAAAGATGTACACAATAGGAGTACACTCAAATCGACTAAGCCGAACACGCCTCGGTCTAGCTTTCGCTCACACGGAAACTAGAATGAAGAACATGACTCGAACTACTTATTCTAACTCATGCGGTTAGCTCCTTAGTCCACTCCGTGATCTTAGTCACTCGCTCGTGAAACCTCGCTCGTGAAACCCTCCTCGGGACCCCTACTTGTTCTCGGTACATTGAGAACACTCGAACCCTCGATGCCTTCGAGAATTCTACTTGCGATGACATGCTTTCGCTCCCCGAAAGGTGCTCTTAATTTTGTCTTCTTTTGTAGCTCGAAAATGACCCTATTTATAGGCATTGGGCTCGAATGGCTAAAAGGTCCCTCGAAAATCTCAACAAACTCGTTTGAAAAGATCTTCATTTGACTTGGCGTATCTTGACTTGTTCTCTCCAAAATATCTCAATTATCTTGACCAAGTCTTTGACATGCTCAAACCATGTCTCGGACGCCTCTTTTGCCATGTTACGCAGCCCTATTCGACCTCGGCACGGCTCGCTGCCCCGCGCACGCCATCACAGCCTGCGCACGCGTTCTGCCCCGCGCTCGCAGCCCGCACACCTTGTGCACCTCTGCGTGCCTCTGTTGCCCCCATCGTCGAGCTCGGCCATCCTTCGTTAGCTCCGTTGTCGACCGCCGCCGCTGTCCGGCACCGCTGTCGAACCGCCGCACCGCGTCCCTACGCTACCACGCATCACCGTGCTTGGCTTGTTATCGTCGGGCCACCGCCCGTCGCAACCTTGAACCTCAACGTCCAATCGTACTCGTAACTGTCGCTCGCCTTGCCTGGCCGCGTCGTGCCACTCGTGCGTGTCTTCAAGCTACTGCTTCCCGAGCCATGTGCCTAGGTGACTTTGCACATCATTGATATCCCGCTTGGTACTGTTCAAACTTGCTAACGTGGCATTGGTAAAGGTGTAACAATCATCCCCCACTTGAAGAGTGTTGACGTCCTCGTCGACGAACCCCTTTGTTGCCGATGTTTATCCCGCATCTCAACATGCGATGTCCCATTTGCTCGCCCCGATCCCCTTGCGCCCTCCCACCTCGAAGTTCAAGTAGATCGCACACACGAACATGCTTAAGTCTTGCTCGTCCCGATCGTCTTGCGCCCTTCTCAACAAAATCCAATTTGGTCGCACTCACGAACTGAAAAAGACCTCCTCGTCTTGATGGCTTAGCCCATCGGTAACCCCAAGTCACCCACATTTTGGCCAACACTGCGGGTTTGCCACTTTTGATTCTCCGAACATATCTTCACGTCAAGTGTATCGCGACTTGGTTGCACGGTTGGTACCCTCGTACCACGCCTCGCTCGCACATGCCATGGCATGGGGGTCACACTTCCTCGTCCTGGGTTGCATGCCTGGCGTTAAAGACTTTGACGAGCCCCTCCTTACCTCGTCCATGCTCCCTTGACTCCATCAGTTTGCACCTACATCAAAATTTTCCGGTGCTCCGCAACGCCTTGCTTGCTTGCGACCTGACTCCGGTCACTCGGCCAAGTCTCTCCCAACTTTCCCTTGGTTTCTCCTCAAACTCGCTCGCTTGCGTGCGCCCTTAGCACGTACTCCCGCCATTTGCCGCGCGCATAGGCTCTGTTGGCGCCGCGTGTGTCAGCCTGCGCCCCCGCAACGACTCGCTCCATACGCGTGCCCCGCCGCATGTTTCAGCGCGCACGACGTTCACTTGCCTCTGTCCCACGAAATACACCAATTCTCCTACGAAAAGTACCTTGCACCGTGTTCAGCATTGTGTCCGGAGTGTCCTCATCAACCACCATCGCCGCTGCCCGTGCGCGTTTTGGACACTATCGAGCCTTGTGTCCGTTTGCTCCACAAACGTAACACCCCCCGCTCGCTTGTTGTGGTTTCGCGGTCTCGCCCGCATGCTTCTCTTGCTTGGCCTTTTTCCAGCAACCCCGCTTCTTGGTCTCCTTTTCATGATTCACATGTCTTTTGTCGGCTACCCCACTCGTAGTTTCGGCTGTTATTAGCATGATCTCAAAGCCGCTCGACCACCGTCTTTGCCGTGGCTAAGTCCTGCATGCCTAGCCTCACCAACTCGATCTGGGCCCAACTCTTGAGCCCATCTATGAATTCAAATAGTTGGTCCTCTTCATACATTCCTGAACATCGAGCATTAGTGATGAAAACTGCTTAACATACTCGCTTACTGTGCCAGTCTGCTGTAACTTCTGTAGTGCCTCTCGCACCACCCACAATGTGTTGCCTGGTAGAAACTAGGCTCTCAACTCGCGTTAGAATTCATCCCACGACGCCACCTCTCGGACTAGCCTGAGAATCCGCTGTCAGTTTCATCCTCGACCACAGCTTCATAACACCTTCAACGTAGATCGTTGACGTGTTCACTCGCTCTTCCTCGGCCGCCGCAGCCGTGTCGAAGTAAGCTTTCATGTCCCATAGGAATTTTTCTAACTCCTTGACTTCTCGCGCTCCTGAGAACACCTTCGTCACGCGTACCTGCCTTCGATTGGGCGCTGACGATCCTCCTCGATTCGTCAAAGCGTCCTTCATATTGTCTAGGTCGCGTTCGATCCGCTTTGCGCACTCCTCGCTTTCCTGGGTTGCAGTTCGATCAGCGCCACACGCTCATCCTTCGCCCGTGCTACATCTCGGAAATCCGCGTTTAGCCCATCGATCCGCCAGTTGAAGCCTGCGATGGATTCCTCCATCGCTGCCACCTAATTTCTCATCTCTGCAATCTGTGCCACCAAATCCTCCATATTTGGCAGCCCTCAAGTTGTGCTCGGAAATTCTCGCACCGACTTTCAAGCTCCGTCACTCTAGCACCAGTCGAAGTCAAATTAGGCTATGATACCAAACTTGTCGAAAATTAGGGAATTGGATAATTTTTTTGAATTAACAAGCCCCACACGTTTAACAATCGGCTCGTGTCACAAAGTCCCCGCGCCCTCGAGTGCTTTGCTAACATGATAAACCTCCACAAATCCCTGCCTTACTCTAAAGCGGAAACAAAACACACAAAGATATAAAAGAATGTAATGTCGAGTTCGCCTACCCGACTTTTTGTGATCTTTATTAAACTCAAAGATGTACACAATAGGAGAACACTCAAACCCACTGAATCGAACACGCATCGGCTTAGCTTTCGCTTACACGGACACTAGAATGAAGACTCAAACCCACTGAACCGAACACGCCTCGGCACGGCTGGCTGCCCCGCACGTGACTGCCGGGTGCGCTGCCCCGCGCTCGCAACCCGCACACCTTGCGCACCTCTGCGTGCCTCCGCTTCCCCCAGCGTCGAGCTAGGCCTCGCCTCGTTGGCTCCGTTGTCGATCGCCTCTGCTGCCAAACCGCTGCGCACCACCGTGCTTGGCTTGTTGTCCGCCGGACCAGCGCCGTTGCTGCCTTGGACCTCAACGTCCAAGTCATTTCGCACGTGCTCGCCCACTGTCTTGGCCTTTTCCTGGCCCGCGTCGTGCCGCTCGTGCGTGTCTCCAAGCGCTTTACGAGCCATGTGCCTTGGTGATTTTGCACATCATTGCTATCTCGCTTGGCAATGTTCAAACTTGATGACGTGGCACTCACAAAGGTGTAAAATATATAGATGAAGTATATAATATATTAAATAAATTAGTTTCCTTCATGCATTATAATTTATAGGGATAATTACACCAACACCCCATGTGATATCGTTCAATTACACATGCATCCCATCTGACTATAGTAATTACACTTACACCCCATTTAGTTTAATCTACTTTACACTAATACCCCTTCAATCTATTTTGGACATCAATTTAAAATTCCGGGCATCTAAATTTACCCTTAGTGGCTATATTTCGTAACATAAACATGTTTAAGAAGGTTTATATATAATGCATTAACATTTAAGGGCTCGAAATATATATTTTAGCATATTTCATGAAATCAATATATCTGGTATATCATGTAAATTTTCATATTCATTTATACAAATTATCTTTTAGACCCCTTAAATATTCATGTATTATATAAACTCGCTTAAACATGAAATATAACCACTAAGGGTAAATTTAGATGCTCGGATTTTTAAATTATTGTCCAAATAGAATGAAGGGGTCTTAGTGTAAAGGTGGATTAAACTAAAAGGGGTGTAAGTGTAATTACTATAGTCAAAGGGGGTGTATGTGTAATTGGGTTATACCATATGAGGTGCTAGTGTAGTTATCCCTAATTTATATCATCTCATATTGCAAAGGCGAAGAAAGTCAGATTGGATTAACCTTTACATTCATTACAGTTTCTAGCCTTAATAATAAATGACTATTATTTTCGATGTTATTTTATTACATGGGATAAATTTACTTACATGTTGTAGATGAACTTTTTGATGCAGATAAAGGTAAGTGATGAAGAGAACGAAGAAGCATTTGAGCCCATCCAAAGTAATTTGTAATAGTTCATATAAATATGGTTGATGTATCCGGGTTGATGTTGGGTCTATCTATGTAGTTGTACAAGAGTGAGTTTGTTAGCCAAAATTTTCTAGTGGAATTACTCCTTGCTGGGGAAGAAGGGAAGACGACGAAGTAGTTAGCTTATGAACTTAGATAACCAAGTTATGTCGTCACCTCATTCTCATATCTAAAATGCATCATTGAAGCATTTATTGTGTTTGATAAAAAGCTTCAACAAAATGATTTTAAGTTGCATAGTTTTGAAACGGGATTTTTACATTTTTGGTCCCCAATGTTTGGCCTATGGGCATTTTTGGTCTCCTATTTTCCCGAGTAACAGTTTCAGTCCCCCAATGTTACCGATTTTGGACGTTTTTGGTCCCCCGGTTAACTTAATCGTATGTTTGGAGGCAATTTAACACGTTACACGCACGTGATTCACTCTTTCGAACTTAAAACATTCCATTTTCATATTACAATCCAAAAAAGGTGCCCAAGTCGACTTAAACGTTCAGAACATCTCATTGTTATAACTGAATCGTTAGTTCGAAACTCTCCTCATTCCACGTTAAAGATGGTTTCTGAGCATTTAAGTCGATTAAAATGATCAGGTGCGTATAACGTGTTAAATTCCCTCCAAACATACGATTAAGTTAATCGGGGACCAAAAACGTCCAAAATCCGTAACATTGGGGACTTAAACTGTAACTCGGGAAAATGGGAGACCAAAAACGCCCATAGGCCAAACATAGGGGACCAAAATTGTAAAAATCTCGAAACGAAACATTCGAAAATGCATAAAATCAATTTTAAGAGAAATAATCCTGAACTTTCTGCTTGATTTATAACCAAAGCTCGCTCAATCTCTTGGTACTCGTATATGTTAAAGAACTCGAGTTACTGCAACTCAATTACTTTTAAAGTATTTTAGAAAATTGAAATACTCAAAGGCTTTTATTTCAAAACACCGATCTATGATTTTAGCAAGTGGTATGAAAGCAGGTTGTTCTTAAAAAGGCATGTCCGACACATATATGCAAAGTCGAGATTTTCAAGCACCTTGCAGCATCTTTGGGAGAAATGGAATAACTTGGTGCATGATTGTCCAAATGACGATTTGCGTTTTGTGTTGCATACTAGACTAGATCGAAATGGTATCAACATTGTTGTCACATTACTTGCAACTGGGATTTGTATTTTCTCTATCCCAATTATTGACAAGAAACATCTACAATAATGAGTTTGGGTAGTTTATTTGGGAAAATATATGTATTGCCAAAAATGCACCACAGATAAAATCGGGTATAAGTTATATTTGTTGAAGTTGACTTCGTAGTATTACGATCAACCAACTTATTTGTCCACTCCAGGTGCAACTGTTCTTGGGCAGTATACGGAAATCATGTACGAAGGAGATACTTTAATTACATTTATATAGGAAAAATCAAGATCTGGTGATATAACCCAGGGGCTTCCAAAAGTAGAACATGTATTACAAGTGCATTCGATTGATTCAATATCGATAAATCTCGAAAAGAGAGTTGAGGGTTGGAATGAACATATAACAAGAATTCTTGAAATGCCGTGCGCATTTTTAATTGGTGTTGAACTAACTATAGTACAAAGTCATATCTCTTCAGTTAATAAGATCCAAAGGTTTATCGATCCACGGGGGGGGGGGGGGGCAGATTCGTAATACGCATATAGAAGTTATTGTACGTCAAATAACATCAGAATTCAAAGGTGTTGGTTTTAGAAGATGGAATGTCTAATGTTGTTTTACCCGAAGAACTTATTGGATTGTTGCGAGCGGATATTTTGTTTAAGGTGGGGTTGGGTTAGAGATATTTTGTTTCACCACAGTAAATTATTTTCTTCTTTTCTTTCAAAGAATTTCCATGATACATCAGAACAATCATTTCTAGGATTTCATGATTCCTAAAAAATGATTGCTAAAAGCATATTAATCTTTTTGACTATTCGTATTTGGTACATTCCTTGAACTTGTTAATCAAAATACTAAGCAATAGAAATGGCTTGTTCATCTATCTACGATCATTCTACGATAGAAAAGAAGGTTCCATCGGAATAATTCTTTATTTCAGTTTGGGGTTTCTCGTCCCTTTTTTTTTTAAAAAGGTGTGAGTGTGGGGAACATGACAAGAAGATATTGAAAAATTAACCTGGAAGAGATTTTGGAGGAAGGAGTTCATTTTGGCCATGGTACTAGGAAATGGAATCCTAAAGTGGCACCTTATATCTCTGCAAAGCATAAAGTATTCATAGTAAAAATCTTACTCGAACTGCTCGTTTATTATTCGAATCCTGCATTTTGGTTTTGATGCAACAAGTAGGGAAAAACAATTCTTGATTGTTGGTACCAACACTAAAAAAGCTGATTCAGTAGCTAGGGCTGCAATAAAGGCTCGTTGTGATTGTGCTAATAAAAAATGGTTCGGCGGGATGTTAACAAACTAGTCCAGTACATAAATGAGACTTCATAAAGTTAGGGACTTAGAATGGAAGAAAAATTGGGAAGACTCAACCGGCTTCCAAAAAGAGATGTGGTTGTGGTGAAACAACAATTATCTCGCTTGCAAACATTATCATCTGGAGGAATATACGGCCCTGCGAGAGGTTATTACTTTAGGAATTCCAACAATTTGTTTAATAGATATAAATTGTGACCCCGATCTTGCAGATGTTTTGGTTCCATTGAATGATGATGCTTCAATCCGCTTAATTCTTAACAAATTAGTATTCACAATTTACGAGGACCGTTATAGCTATATAAGATATCCTTTATTCATAATAAGACAAATAACTTTTACAAAAATTCTGTAACTTTGTGGAATTTATTTATGAATTTTTTCGGATAGACAAAAATAAAGGATATTATGTGATTAATTAGTATTCAAAATACTAGTTGGTATTCAAAATAGCCGATTCAAGTAGACAACGAGATGATTGAATCAAAATAATTTTGTTTAAAGTTCATTTTTTTTTTCACCGGGAAATATGAATGTGCTATCATGTACCATCAACACAATAAAAAGGTTATATGATATTTATGGTGTGGAAGTAGGACACCATTTCTATTGACAAATAGGAGGTTTCCAAGTTCATGGACAATGTACTTATTACTTATTAGGTTGTAATTGCTATCTTATTAGGTTCAGCTACTATAGTTGTTCGGAACCCACAAACCATTCCGACCGGGGAACAGAATTTCTTCGAAATGTTCTTGAATTCATTCGGGATGCGAGTAAAACTCAAATTGGAGATGAATATGGCCTTTGGGTTTCTTTTATTGGAACAATAATTCTATTTATTTTTGTTTCGAATTGGTCGGGGATCAAGCCTTGGGAAATAATAGAATTACATCATGGAGAGTTAGCCGCACCCGCGAATGACATAATTACTACGGTTGCTTTAACTTTACTCATGTTAGTAACATATTTCTATGCAGGTCCTACCAAAAAGGGATTAAGTTATTTTGGAAATATATTCAACCAACCCCAGTCCTTTTACCCATTAACATCTTAGTTTTCCGAAATATATTTTACAAAGCCCTTATCACTTAGTTTCGACTTTTCAGGAATATCTTAGCAGATGAATTAGGAGTTGTTGTTCTTGTTTCTTTAGTACCTGCAGTTATTCATATTCCTGTTATGTTCCTTGGATTATTACAAGTGGTATTCAAGCTCTTATTTTTGCAACTTTAGCCGCGACTTATATAAGTGAATCCATGGAAGGCTATCTTTGAAATAGTCTGTTTTTAACTTAGCACAAAGCAATGTATGCCCGTCTCAAGATAATTTAATTAAGGCAGATAAATATACAATCCACGTAGATAGAAGGAAATAGCAAGGAAAAAGATTACGATATCAACGAGTTGTAAAGAAAAGTGAAAGGGATCTAGAAGATCTTTTCCTTAAATTCTCCTTTCTGTCACTTCATATCCTACCTTTACTCGACCAAGATTCATTTTCTATTAGATTCAGCCAATCCTTTTATTCCAATTCGAAGATATATGTTTACAACGTGTGATTAAAAAACAGGAGAAATGACTCTCGTAGATTTCATTCAATAATTGACCCGGAAGAAAATATTTATAAATAATAAATTGTATGAACTTCGATCAATCAAATAATCATAGTTATATGTAATAATTCTCTTTAATCAATTTAATTTGCGAATTTAGATTGTATTCGAGTTGAATAATGATAAAGAAAACCGAAGGAAAAAAACTACAAAAAATGGGATTTCGATTGATTCTCAAATCTGATTGAATCTAATGATTTACGTTATTGTAGAAAGACATGTATATGTGATACATATATTAGTTATATATGAACTAAAGATATATTTCTTTCATTTTACCGACTATTGAGGTTCATCTTTCGTATTATTGTGGCTTTGAATTAACTGACTAAACAGATGAAATCAAGAAAAGATGGAAGAAGTGAAGTAACATTTCAGAACCAATAAAAAAAGATATCGAAGTAGTTCTGATGATTCAATAATTTTTTTTACTAAAAACTCGAAGTTCTTAGTTACTTTAAATGTTCATATAGAATGGAATAATTCAGTGGTTGATTGTATCATTAACCAATTCTTTTTTTTTTTTTTTTGGTACGAGGAACTTATCATGAGTCAACTGATTTCTGCTGCTTCTGTTATTGCTGTTGGAATGGCCGTAGGGCTAGCTTCTAGTTTTGCTATGAGGAAAGCAGTTTCTTCGTTAACTTTCAGCCTATTAGGCTGCCTTGATTTGAAATGCTAAACTCATGCAGTTGTGTTTTCTTCAATCTTATAAGTTTATCCTCGCTATTAATCTTTCGAGTTGGTGAGGATGAAAAACTAAAGCATTCCTTCACTTTTCTGATCTTTCACTCATAAATTTTCAAAGCATTGATAAATTCTCTTATATGCGTCAAAGTCAACTGAGAAAATCATTTTTTATTATCACAAAAGGGAGAGAAATACGTGAGTTTATGTATGCTCACATTTGATGTTGATAAAAAGGGTGAGAGTGTTGGATTCTAAGATCTAACAATATGGTTTTGATGAACATAGAACTTATTATTCTGTAACTAACATATTTATTCAAGTATACTGATGAGCTCGTTTCAAAAAGCAAATCTCAAATATAAGCTCAGTGCGAAAACCGGATTGGTCTCAGTAAGGATTGCTGTCGGCCTGGACTAGTTTTGGCATGCACTTGTTTTGCTCAAGACTGGACTCAATTTTTGACTGATTTCGGGCCGGATTGGTTTATATCTGGACTCTAATCGATCTGGAGTGGTCAAGTCGGTCCGAATGGTCAACATCTGGTCAACAAACTTATTAGTTTAAAGAATTGGCCAAATCACTCTAAAAGCTTCCCACGACTATTTTAGTGATCAAGAACGGAAGGCTCTTAATGCACAAGATAACAATAGAAGAAAACATGAATTCAAGAGACAACATGAAGGCATTAAAAAGAGATCCAAGAAAGAAGAAAAAGATTGAGCGTGTGGTGATCCTTGAGATCAATAAAAATAGTGGAAATCTTCTTACGTGAGTGAGATGCAAAAGATAAAGCAAGCCACGATGTTAAAACAGACACACACCTCACTCACACATCTCAGATATGAGCTTTTTGAGTCGAATACTTGAGTGGGATTCTTAGCATAAAGACGTAAACTATGTGCTTGTCGCCTTTGCACAAAAGAAGTTTAACATTATTCGGATTGCAAGGTTGCGGCCCAAAATCAAAGAAAGAGAGATGAGCCAAAGTTGAAGAAGAGAAGATCAGGCAATAAACCGTAGACCCATGTCTACTTGTTCTACAAAAAATGCGAAGAAGTCTTCGGGCGATGAGCTGGCCACATCTAAAAGACTAGGGATTTATAATTCGTATGAGGCGGACATACAGGTGTTTCCCGGAGGAAGCTAATTTAGATGATGGAAAAGTGGAGACTAGAAGTGCATAATTTATCAGTTGCTTTAATCTAACCACATTGAACTCACTTTTTAGTGTGTTTAGGATCCGAAGGATTAGGGAGATTGAATATAAAAGACGTTTGAAAGGAGACTCAGCGTCACGATCATCCTCGAGGCCGTCCTTGAGAGAAACCTAAGTACATGGGCTCGTTCTCGAGGTCAATTTCAAACTTCCCTTAGGAGCAATCTCGTTGTCAAGACCTTCCATGAGAGTGATTTGATGGGAGCCAGCATTACGTAGACGAGACATTATTGTGGCCTCTTCTAAAGAGTTACTGAAACAAGTTATGGGGATGATACGGGTATGATATTGAAGAGAGACATGAAGTTGGCTAATTCTGAAGCTGAAGATGGGGGTTTTAGTGAGATGGTGACTTCCAGAGGTAGCTATGCAAATGGAGACGGAGGCTTGTTAAGAGCTCAGCGGGAGATTGTGGATCGAAGAGGAAAATACCATGTTGACCTCTTTGGTCCAACACAAATGAGAGTTTTGATGATCCAATCAATTATGTAAAATATGGTCTACAACTTGAGCAAATCGATATGCACGTTTTGGTATGTAATAATATTCGACTAAGTATGCATAAATATGTATTAATTATAAGTTGTCGATGGAATATCGTTGTGATCAACTAGTTGTGAGTACTCACATGAATGTAATCTCCTATTGTGCTATATATGGTAAAAATTTTGTGCTAAGAATGGAAATATGTTGGGAATCTGTCTATTTTAGGAAAGAAATCGTGAAGATATCTGTGAGATTGAACTGTGATTGATAATTAACGTGTAAATCAACTTGAATACTTTCCGTACAAGATTGTTTAGTATATATGGAAAGTAAGTGGGCTATACATGAAAATCCTGTGCGATATCCTAATGTTATACATAGAAAGTCTATGATATAAATATAGAAAATGAGATATCTGTTGGGAACTTATTCTTGTTCAGTAAAGAAATTACGTAGAATGCATGTTACTTAATTATTTACAAGCGAATCAATTAAGATCTTTTCTTTATGTTATGTTGCTTGTGATATTATAAGACGAAAAGATGTTGATTGATTGGGTATACTATGGATAATATGTTGATTAGAACTTTTTATGGAATTTGCTGAAATGTATGATATATATATATACCTATAAATTATATTTTGATTCAAATTTATATGTATATATGGAATGAATCATGCAAAAATCAGTAATATGACCATTGTTATGCAATGAGTGTTGGCGAGATCTATTCTTGGCATGATTTATATGATTTGAATGCATGGAATCTGCGCAAATCTTTGTATATCTTGTGTGTTCAACTTTCCATGTGAAGTGTAGATCATGATTGTCTTGTAAATAGAACGATACTTTAAAGACAAGGGAAAATCGAGACTGAAAAGCATAAGAAACCAATTCATATTGAGCCGTGCTTTCATTTGCGATTTATTAGTAATTCTGCATGAGCTTTCACTTGCGATTCCAGCATACCCTTGAGCGATCACCTTCAAATTTCACTGTAAATTTATCTTCGGACGTGTTGAGTGCAAAGATAACACGAGTGAAGTATGTATGCGCGTGAAAGAAATAATTTGCAGATTTGGGGGTCCTTCGGTGACGAGATGTGTCCAGTCTGGATGTGGTGATTCCCTGAGAACGACGTGGAATGAAACTCGCGGTGAGACAAAGTAGTCGCGGTCTAGTATTCATCGTGTTTCAGTTGTGTAAGTGCTTTTCAATCATTGTTGTAACTTGATATGATGACCAACTACGGTAACACAATAGTGATTGATTCAACTATTGAGGAACAAACCTCAAGGAGATGAGTAAAACCAGGTTGGAGATATAACCTCTATAAATCTCGGCTTCATTTTATCTATAGTCATTTACTTTTTGTGAGACAAACTAAGACGTTTTTAAAATTAAACAAGAGATAACTATTAAACCTTTTTAAGGATTTATAAGTAATTCTCTAAATACATTATCATTCATTGGATATAACATATAGACTGCATTGTGTTCTCAGGGAAATCTTTTTGAAAAGAAAAAAAAAATTATAAGTCTAATTAACCACCCTCCTCACAGGCGTATTTTGTACTTCATACAATTTAGGAAGAAACCAAGTGGAAGATTGGGCCTGATTGACTAATAAAAAAAAAAAGAAAGAAAATCGATGCCCATTTAAGTGATTATGTCAAGCAAGGGCATCGAGCCCATTTCAGTTTTTGCATTACAGTCTATAAGTACTGGTTGTAAATGTAACGAAGGATTAGCAAAGAATATTATCCTAATTCTTCCTCTCTTGTCTTCTTCTGCCTCGTCTCTTTTCGCTCCGACCTCCATAATTCTCATTCACTCTCCTTTCTCCTTTCTCACATAACATAAAAACTCACCTTAAAAGTCAGTTAGAAAATCATCATCCTCTCCCAGTAAAATCACCGAACATCAAGTACATTAAGATCAATATATCCATTTCATAACAAAACTTTGGTGGCCTCTTCTAACGAGTAACTGAAACAATGACTCCATTATTATAGAAAAGAAGGGAGAAACAGAAACTTTACAGAAAGGATGAAAGGCGGAGACGATGAGGCCAAACTTGTAAAACATAAGTGAGCAGTGATGAAAGATTTATATACTTAGTTGAAACAAGGCCAACCGTCGGATCTGCTCGTAATCAAGACACACGAGACGTTAACCCGTCTCAAATAGTTAGAGGTTGTGACGAACTCGTGCTTAAAACCAAAAACCCACTCGATGCTCTCTATTTGAGGGAGGAGGGGGCTAGTGTTCACCTCCAGATTTTTAAGTGTGGCAAAACGTCTAGCTCAAGCGAACACCATATAAAAAAGAAGGCATGGAAAGAACATTCCTAAAGTAATAACGTATGTTGGGCGGTAAGCCCGAGAATAACGTAAGAACATGCGTCGCTTACGACACTTCTCAAGTGACGAGACTGCATTAGTAGCCGGGTATGTTACAAGTAATAAAACAAACATTCAATTCGTTAAACGACTAATTAATTCTAGCTTCGTTAAACGACTTCAATTCAATTCAAGTACACTATAAAATTTTGACAAGCTCCTACTCCCTAATTACAATTCGTAACACTCTACTCGGGATTTTCATCTGGACCCCGCTAACACCCTTCTATGATTGTTTGTGCAGCTTGCAGGAAAGATAAAACAAAAGGAAGAACGGAGACTAGCCTCACTGGGAATTGCACTCGAGATCATCGGAATATCTCTCAGCCGTCCAGACAAGGTGGCCACGAATTTTTTCCAGAAACACATCAGTGTTGAGGTAATCCATTGGAAATTTCATTGTGATGGGGTATGTCATTGCAATTGTTGGTCTTCAACGAGGAATGCCTAGTTAGCACGAGTCACCTGCTCGATACATCACATTAGTAAAAACTATTGTACCTCATGTCGTATTGGATTTTCCCGATCTTATCTAAGGTATATCCAATATGTTAGGTAATCAATCATAGAGGTACAGACTTGAATAATAAATAAATGTCGTTTGTTGCAGTTACATATATGTGTAGATACATACGTGGAATTGAAGAATGATGACCACCATCTTGTTATTGTTACAAAAAAGTATGGGAACAAATCACTGTGTCTGGCGAAGTAGCTGTTATAGCTGTGTTTCATTCCAAAAGAAGATTATGATTGGCATTGCTTCAAGATATGGCAAAGTAACCTTCTAACTTCCTCACATGCGAGTAAAGTTGTCATATTTTCCTACAATGCTATTTTCTTTTTGTTCTAAGGGATGTTTACGTGTATAACAATTAATAAATAAGTGTATATATTCACATTAGGTTGATAGAATGACACAATCTCTATCTATATTAAATCTAGGTTTTCATCCTAAGCCTAATATAAATTAGGGACCAGACAAACGATCCCCTTTGATTTATATTGATGAAACGTAGAAATTGTACTTTGTTAATTAGTTATCCTTGTAATTAGGGGCGTGACTCGTATTTTGTTTGTGTAGGACTAGTTAGTAAATATACTATGTATAGAGGTATATATACAATGTACACAATAAAAATCAATACACAAGAATTTCAGAAATACAATCGAAAACTTCCACTCTCTAATCGTTTCTCTCTCCCGATCTTCAAACGTGGTATTCGAACGAAGATAACTCTCGAGAATTCTTATTCGAATATCTAGAATTTATGTTTAGATCGATCTTTAGTTGATTAATTAGAACCTAACATATATAATGAGCCGGATTATTGTAATTTTTCCAACTCAGAAATTAGATTACATGCCTCCAAATCACCGAATCGGAAGGATGATCCAAAATGAGTGTGATAATAATAGATGAAACGTGATTCTGAATATATTAGATTAGAAAATCACATCTTACATTTATTTTAAGATGAACCCTCAAAACGAATGATGCACCGTACTGATCTCCATTAGTTGAAGTCGAGAAGATACAATTAACACAATGCTAACAATTTTTTCTTCTTTTTTTTCCCCTTTTGAGATTCTCTATAGAAAAATTTTATTCTGCAAAATTTATCTCGTAAAACTAACTTTGACAATAAGAATTGTGAACTATATGCTACTTAGACTGTGGGGACAAATTGAATGAAAAAGGAAGATTGTACTTTCCATGATTAACCTAAATCTAGATTTTTACTTTGGCAGCCTTTTGCTGCAATTTGATCGATCTAACAGATGCAGCAAAACGATCTCACAATGTGTACCTTACCATGTCTTGCTATAAATACGTGCCCATTCTCTTCGCAATCTCATCAACCGATTAGCGAGATAAATATATAAATAGAGAGAGAGAGAGAGGTGCAATGGCGTTTCGAGCGATTCTTCTCCTAGCCATTGCACTATCATCGAGCCCTTACTTTATTACTGTCACGACTTGCAACAATGAACAAGGAGACGATCGAACTAGCGGTACAGTTAATCCCACCAGGAAGCAGTTGAACTCTTACGTTGGCCATGCACAAAACATAAACAGCACAGCACGTGAGATCCGTGGTGAAATGTTGGAAGCTCAACAGACATTGACGAGTAGAGGGAACGGTGGTGGAAGCGGAGGTGGAGGTGGAGGTGGCGGTGGTGGTGGTGGTGGAGGAGGAAATCAAAGAAGGATAGGTCATCACAAGAAGAGAAGTGGGAGCGGAAGTGGTGGAGGAGGAGGAGGAGGAGGAGGAGGAGGAGGGGGTGGAGGTGGCGGAGGAGGTGGAGGAAATGGAAATGGAAGCGGGCATGGGCAGGGTTATGGAAAGGGGAGTGGTGGGGGCGGCGGAGGTGGTGGAGGAGGAAATGGAAATGGACGCGGTCACGGGCAGGGTTATGGGAAGGGGAGTGGTGGTGGTGGAGGTGGAGGTAGTGGAGGAGGCGGAGGTAGTGGAGGAGGCGGAGGAAGAGGAGGAGGAGGAAGTGGTGGCGGCGGTGGTGGATGGGGTTGGGGTGGGAGTGGTGGAGGTAATAATTGCTGGTTTTGGGGATGTGGTGGTCACCCTCCGTCTGGGAATTAAAGTTACCTTCGCAAAAATTTCCATTTTTGAATGCATTTCGTGAGTTTCGTTCTTCAGCGTTTTAACCATTATCGTTTGGGAATAAAGTGTCTGTTAATTGGTCTTATGTTCTTTTTTTGCATTGCATCTATTATAGATTTGTTGTAATCTTTTTCTGAGTTTTGAATTTCTTCCGATGTCTCTGTCTGTGGCGCTGTTCGAGAGAGTTTATTTGTCGAGAGAAAGTCAACTATATATTATGAAAAAAAGGATAAAATTTGCTTAGCCCCGATACTTTGGGCTTCCAATTTAATACTTTTATTACGTAAATAAAATTTAATTAGTTATTATATTTGAATAATGTAATTAAAGATCGTGGAGAAACGCAACGAACTAATTCATAAAATGGCACGTAAATGACTGATCAACCGATAATTGAAAAGTTCAAGCAAGTCGCCGGCATGGTAAAAATGCATAAGCATCTTGTTCTCCAATATGAGGCTTCTAGCAATATGTTACTTGCGTCAATAAATCACAGATTTAATTTCGATATGTCAGGAATTAGGCTGTGTTTGATTCCTTCTTAGATGTAGATTAGATCGCAAACTCGTGTGTATTGATTAAAAAAATTCCAGAAACAAACAAAAGATGACACAAAGAGTGGTTCGGTTTGATAAAACTTACATCCACATGGTCTCGGGAAGATGATTTTATTTCTACTTCTGGGGTGTTTATAGAAGATGGGAATGTGATCTACAACTTTCGTGTATACACGTCGACGATCTTGTGGATCTTAACTTGAGCTTCTGCTGCTTCTTCAGCTTTTCCACCTTGACTTCTTGTGGACCCGCGAACACTTTGAAAGCATGTATAAATGACCAATAGCCATTATTCCCGTGAGGTGTGAGAGACGTCGGAGTTCAAGCTCGTTCAACTTCTTTATTGTATCTTCCCGATGCCATATTGTCTTTTGAATCTCTTCTTTGAAGGGGAGTACGATTTCGACATTCTCCCACGGAGCATCAAGCTTGACTTTCTTTTTGGAAAGTTTTGGAGGTGGTTCTACTTAATGCGCCAGTAGTTGTGGGAGTACTTCAATTTGTCGATCGTAGTATTCACCATCCTGAAGTTCTTCGTCGTCGGTCTGAAAGATGTCAAAAAGGTATCCGTCTTAGGAAATATCTGACGTTTGCAAGTCGCCTTCAGACGTCATTTTTTGTGTTCCAATAGTGAACGCATCTCCTCCTTCATGATATAATCATGGATCGGCAAATGCGGATCAAGCTTGGCTGTTTCGGTGCTGAAGTTATTGTCGAAGCTGGAGTCGTTGTAGAAGACAAGAGGCATGTGAGAGTTGTGGACTTTTGTGGAAGTGATGTGAATGGGGTGGATTGTGGGGGTAGCGAAGAAGAAGGTGGCGTGGATGGTTGTTGTGGAGTGGTTAATGAGGATTGTGTAGTTGGTTGTTTGGAAGAAGCGACTTGTTGTGGTTGTGAAGGGAAAGGTTGAGATGGTTGTGAGCTTGACTAGCTGACACGCTGGCGCTTCTTCCCTTCATGATGATTGGAGTCGTGATCGCCATATCGGCGCTTTAGGGTTAGCGTGTCACCTAGACGAGTAGATAGGGTTTGTAGGCGGATGAGGAGCTTTGTGAGGTCTAGAATGAGGGATGTCTCAGAGAGGAGATGAGTTAAGAGTATATCACGGAGCTCCAGTAGGGGCATGGTGTATGGGTTAGGATAAAGTGGTGGAGGATGATGGAAGGAGAGGAGAGGGTGAAGGTGGGGAGAGCTATGTGGGTGGATGATCATCGACCATCAGGGTTTTTCCTTTGTCCCGACGAGCAGTCTCGATAACCGTCTCTACCCTTTGCATTATTTTTGCTTCAATCGTTGGAGCAAAGTTTGCAAGGGTAGACACGAGGTGATAATCGATGATGTCATATAGGGAAACTAACCCGCCAGAGCCACGACGACGTTCCATGACACGCCGTCGAAGAATATCCCTGAGGCGTGGCCTGTAGGAATAAGACTTGTAAGACTGGGGCCACTTAAGCTCCCGTTAACATCGCTCTAGAGACGGGCTCTAGAAGCTGACCTGATTTCTTTGTTGTCGTTGACGATGCAACGATATGACTTCCTTCCAATCCTCGAAGCACGTTTAACTAGACATGTCTGTGGAAGTTCTGACCGGATCAGTAGATCTCGGTGTTAAAAGTGTACGTGTCCTAGAAAAATTTACAAATCTGAGGAGTGCGGACACTAGACTCGATGTGATGAAGGGAGGTGTGACGTGAGGCTGAGTACCACTGGTTTTAATAACTCTCGCTTCCGAATGAAGCGGTGATAGTAGACGTGATTCCTCGTGTTGTGTTGAAACACTTGTCTATCGGGAGACAAGTATGTGGGTAAGATCGGGTTGTGCGTGCGGCTTCTACTCATGAGCTGATTAAGTCAACCCTTGTACCAATGGGGTCGGTCCGTGTTATTTTTGGGGTAAAGGTCTACGGTGACACGGCAGAGGAAACTTCAATGGAAGGATCGTTGGAGAGTTTCTGTTTTGTCTCACATTGCGCGATTTGTCGTATATGCGACTTACGTCATCATCAGAGGAAGTAGTATGTGTATGTTCCGATGAAGCTACGCCCATTGATATCTCAGGACCCTCACGTTCACTGGTTGTGTTCTATTATTGAGTTCAGTGGGCGGACTAAATCATAGGAATGTGAATATTGTGCATTCGGTAGTATGCGAGGAGGATTGCGTCATTAGGATTAGCCAACCAGATCAGTTCCGTTGGGATGAGTACCAGACGAGGTTTGATTTAGGTTTGGGCTTCTGGAAGTATTTGAGGCGTGGAGGCTCGTATTTCTCGAAAGATATGGAACATATTGGGCTTCTTCGTTTTCTCTATGGTATGTAGTTGATCAGCCAAGTCGTTCAATATGAGTTGGGCGTAGTCGTAGTCTCTTGAGAAGATAATCCCGCGGAGGAGACGTACGTGAAGAGTTTGCACCGACCAAACCCGCTGTTCTTGGGCGATAAGCATTTGTTGACTAGGCTGAATACTGTCTTCCATGGGTGTGGAATCTTGTTATGTTGAAAGGAAGACACCATCAACAACGGCTTTTCTAGTAGAAGCATGCCTTCGGAAGGGAAGTCTTCATAGTGGGCCATTGGGGAAGGTGCAAAACTCGTCGGAGTATGTTCTTGGTGATTTGGACTTGTGTTTGGTGGATGGTGTCCTCGAAGTATTTGCGGATGTTCGTTGTGACATGCTTCATTGTGCCTCAGAATTGTTGCAGGTATACCTTGGATACTTGAGCCTTAAGTATAAAGGCATGCCACATGAAGTGTCTTTTGATGATGGAAATGATGACCTTGTTGGGGCATTTGAATATTGCGAGGTCCAATTTGAAGTTGTTGTCGGGAAGTGCCATCGAGTTGTCCATCGGATACAATTCACAAATTTGTGCAATTGCCATTTTAGTCTGAAATGAAGTAAAGAATTTGTTAGTTCACAATCTTGAGTTTGCAGTGGCATTAGGTTGCATGGGCTTTAGTTCGAATTTTTCTAAGTGTTATGTTAAAGTTCACGGGTTTTGAAAAATTTTCTAAGTGTTATGTCAAAGTATAAGTTCACAGATGTTTGATAAATTTCTAAGTGTTAGTTTGTTGGCCGAAAATAGTGTTTACGGCTTATACCTATGTTTGCGATAAAGAAGTTTTCAGGTCACTTATTATTTTTTGCAGCTTTTAAGGGTGGTTGCAACACTCTGCGATATGCGTAAAGTTAACGATACGACAAAAGTTTACGGGTCAAACGGGTTTCGACTTGAAAAGGTTTGTGGTTCGCAAAGTTTGCGGTACAACTAGTTTGTGATATCACTTGTTTGCGATGTCACAGTTTGCGGTACCAAATTTGTTTGCGATAGCAAAGTTTGCGGTATCCCGAAGTTTGTGATACGAAACCTTTGCGATACGAAAACTTTGTTGTACTTGTTATTAATACCCCTAACTTTGAAAACTCTTCAAATCAACAAAAATTTCGAAGCGAAGTGTGAAAAACACAAATAGTCGAAAAAATGCTGAAAACATCAATTTTGTGAAAACATAAACACAATGAAAGCGCAAATTGGGGCTGTAAACTCAGAAATTTGGGGCTGAATTCACAGAATTAGGGGCGCAATCGACCATTTGTACCTTGATGAAGAGGATTTGAAGAGAAATGTGGAAGGAATTTCGAAGGAATGCGGAGGAGAATGAAAAATGTTTTCGCGATGAGGGAAAGAATTAGGTTTACAAAATTGAAAGTTTGCGATAAGAGGGAGTTCGATTCGAAACAATATTAAAATAAGATTTTTGAATTGGGTTTTCGGTAACATTAAAAATAATAATAGGAAAATAAAATGCAAAACATATGGTTATATATATATATATGTTTTTTTAATTTTCAAAAAATTATTTCCCCTAAAATCGTACTTAGATACAATTTCTCCCCTAAATATTTCGCTCAATTCCCCCTAAAAAAATTTAAGAATTGCTTCCCCTCAAATTATGTATTTGAAGAGTATATGTTCTCCTCTTAGGATAAACCTATCAAAGACAAAATCAATCATAGTCACATATAAAAAACAAAGACAAAGACCCGTAAGACCTCATGAAGCGAGATTCAGCATAGCTAACTTAGATACAAGGAAATTGAATCGTTTTTCATCCAAAGTCATATTAAATAAGTCGACAAGCTGTAACTCGGTCCATATAAAGTACATATCAATTATGCCTTTTTTGACATGATATTTTATAATATGCTACCTAAGATCTATGTGCCTTGTGCGTGAGTGGTGAACAGAATTACATGTGATCGCCACGCAGTGCACTTAATAAATAAGTGTAGTGTGCGCGTGCAATTCGCAATAAGTAATAATTAAAACGAATACTTTATAGTGATAGACAGTGTACCTATCGTTTGTAGAGTAGCTCTAGCGAGTATCCGAGTATCGATATCAGGGAATAAATATAACTACTAGTACTAACCTATCGACTCGATATCTAGCCTAAATATATGTCTTAAGATATATATATATATATATATATATTAAAACTTATTTCCGACAACCTAAACTAACACGAACAAGATAATAAATGTATTTAATGTACGACTAAAATAGATGAGTAACTTCACTAATAATTATGTGCTCAGGATTTCGAATCCCACTAGGTGTCATCGACTAAGCCATAAACTACCGTAATTACGTGAATATTAATTAGATCGCGGTAATCTATTCATCCCGAATTTGTTGTCTCCCTAGACGTTCGTGAGAATACAATTTAGCAATTACCTAATATGATGGCCAATTATTTGTTTTCGCACTATAATCGAGTTCCTAACATTTATGAGAGGTCTAATCGTTTGTTTAGTTGTCGCCCTAAAACGATGTACTACGTATCACATCAGCACATAGACATATCGAAGCGATAATTAACTCGACACATAGACATATTGAATTGAAGAAACGCATTCATAAACGATAAATAATCCTAGACACGTGTTTCACGAGTAATCTACGTCAAAACATGTTTCGGCCTAGCGTTCATCCAATCCCAAACACAAACATGCTAGTCATACTGCTGAGATAAATAACGAATAAAAAAGATACGGAGAATAAAAAACCATAATTTCCGTCCCGCGTGCAACTCTTTCATAGTTCTTCGTTGGATTCCTCCTTTAAACCCGAAATTTAATTTGTGGAAGATAAAATGCGGTTTAGGGTAAAATTGGGGCCTTTTCTAGTAGTTCGACGTTCCCACGGCCTCGGTATGGGCCTCACACGGCCGTGGGCATCTCAAACAGCATTCTGCCAAAATTTTAGCCTTTCCCACGGTCATTGGAATTTCCTCTGGTGGCGGTAGGTATCTTCTGCCCATTTTTCTGCAGCTTCCTCACAACTGTGGGGAATGCCTCACGTGGCAGTGAGGATCTTCAACTTGACTGTTTTTTCTCGTTTTCCCTCGTTTTTTGCTCGACTTGCCCTAAATGTCATCTTTTGTACCTTCAATATCAGCATAGATGTAATATTACCAATAAATCCACAAGAAAACAATAATTTACTCAAACATGGCGTAATTATGACTAAGATAAAAATATGATAATACGTTTATCAAACTTCCCCACACTTAAGCTTTTGTTTGTCCTCAAGCAAATTAAAACTAAGAAAAGACAAAAATATAGCACAAATGTTTCACAGCTCATCATTACAGAACGAAAACATGAAACGGATTAATGCACGTAACTTTTGAACACTACACTTAGATCAACGTCTAATAACACTATTAAAGATACGTACCTCGCAGGAATTCACCCAAATCACTCACTGAATAGGCAATATGTCGGTGAATTCGCTCAAGTCATGCAACAGTCTAGTCCCTACCATAAGCTTGCAAGTGAATCATATATCTACTACACTATTTGATAAGGCGTGAATCAGAAGGTCTTTTTCGGGTTTCGTTAAGGTTCAAATGACTATATTGGAGAGTGAAGTTCTGTTGGATATATCATAGCTGTCATGTTGGTGTCGTGCCATTGTTTGATAGCACGCCGCATAACATCGTGGTTAGCTCTTGCCACGTTGAAATCTTTTCGCCAACTTTTTCCCCGATCCATCAACCTTTAGCTAAGCTCTTCTTTTCTCAATTTTTTTTGAAGCACGAAGATTATCGAAGGAAGGGTTCTTAGCATCTTTCCCACGTATCTAAGCTCCACTTCTCTCGTCGTTAAGTTCATCTTCTCTTAGTCCCTTTATGGGCGATAGATTATTGATGGAGGAGATCTTAACTAGAGTTTATGTTAAGGAGTTTTTTTTTTTCATACAACGGCCAGTCTACGCTTTTCCACTTTCGCACTCAACATTCACTTTCACTATTAAAACGGGTTAGATGATATCTGAAAGCTTCCCAGGTCAGTGGTTTATAATTTCGAATTTTCATAAATAAACAGGCGCAGGCTCGAAGAGGCTAACTATGGTGATCAGTCCTGGTAAGAAACATTGCTGATGAACATATTTCCTAACGTCTTCCTCAGTTTCATACCATCACACCTTAAGAAGTTTCAATACGTATCACACAAGCAAATTCTGGACAGATATAAACCATGCACTACTTTGCAAGGATTTTTACATTTTTAGTCCCCAATGTTTGACCTATGGGCGTTTTTTGGTCCTCCATTTTTCCGAGTTACAGTTTCAGTCCCCAATGTTGTCGATTTTGAGCGTTTTTGGTCCCCAGTCAACTTAACCGTTAAGTTGGACGGAAATATGGGCCGGGCCCGTCCGAATTTAAGGGTCGGGCCGGGCCACCTCAAATTTTGAGGGCCAAAGAAAGGGAAATCTGGCTCGACCCGTAAATTCGGGTTGGCCCGGCCCGTATTTCCATCCAACTTAACGGTTAAGTTAACTGAGGGACCAAAAACGCTAAAAATCGACAACATTGGGGACTGAAATTGTAACTCAAAAAATTAGGGGACCAAAAATGCCCATAGGCCAAATATTGGGGGACAAAAAATATAAATATCCCTACTTTGCACAACCAAAGAAGTGACCAAAAAGCTCGTCAACTCAAAAATCTCACAAAAAATACTTGTAAGCATGGGTCATGTGTACGAACATCTCATAGTGTCACTAAGTTTATTCATGCCAAAATAAATCAACCAATCATGCATGGCCGAATTACTCACAGAATTCCCCAACATGTAATCCATCTTTTAAGATGAGGAGCAAATAGTCATGCTAAAACTTAATAAAACATGCCTTTTCTTTTTTTAAACAAATCATGCATACACGAAATGAATTTGGTTGACATAAATTTCAAACAAATGACGCCTTCCCACCCTTGAGAATTATGTTGTCCCCAACGAATAGATAAAAAGAACCAATGGAAAGAACTATTTACTAAAACAAGTGAACTTCCCTGAATAATGGACATAGTGTGCATGACCTTGGTGTTTTTCGGTGAGTGAGACTAGATGACAATTTTATGTGCATAGATGGCGTTACTCGTGACACATTGACATGATAAAATAGACTGAAAAAGAAACAGGACATAAAAATAAATCTTAGAAAATTAACACTAATGGAAATAAATAAACAATGAAATAAATAAAATAAAAATAAAATACCAAGCAAATAAAGGGGCTAAAGTACCGAACTATGGTTTTCCTAATATCAATTTATTCCCCAGCAACGGCGCCAAAAACTTGATCTTCACGCGATGCGTTTAATAAATAAGTGTAGTTTGCGCGTGCAGTTTGCGATAAGCAATAATTAAGGAGAATACGTAATAACTATCACCACGTGTTATAGGCAATGTACCTATCGTTTGTAGAGTAGCTCGAGCGAGTATCCCAATGTCGATCTTAGGGACTATACTTGATCATTAGTATCTAGAGCTGAAAAAATGGGTGGGCGGGCTCGCCCGGCCCGTTATGAGCGACCACCCGACCTTGTACGGCCGGCCCGACAGTTAACGGGCCACAGGAACATAGGCCCGTGCCCGCAAAGCCATGGCCCGGCTCGAGCCCATCGGGCCTAATATTTTTTTATTTTTTTAAATTTAAATTTTTTAAAAAAACTTTATGAATTCATTTTTAGTTATAAAATATAGCTAATATTATACACATTAACGAATATTCATAATTCTAATAAAATATATTCATAAACACCTAAAATATAATATTTTTTGCTTAGAAAATTAAAATTTATAAAATATTGTATATAAAAATAATAGAAAAAATATAAAAAACTAACGGGACTGTTTTGGCCCGCGGCCCGTAGTCCACCGGCCAGCGGGCCCGGGCTTCTAGTGCCGGCGCGGGCCGGCCCATGGGCTCAAGCCCAAATTTTCAGCTCTATTAGTATTAACATATCGACTCGATATCTAGCCTAAATATATGCCTTAAGATATATATTTGAAACGAAATTCCGACAACCTAAACTAACACGAACATGATAATAACGGTACGACTAAAATAGATGAGTAACTTCATCTAATAGTTATGTGCTCGGGATTTTGAATCCCGCTAGGTGTCACCGACTAAGACGTAAACTACCGTAACTACGTGAATATAGATTATATCGCGGTAATTTTTACTCACTCGCGAATTTGCTGTCACCCTAGACGTTCCTGAGAATATAATTTAGCAATTGCCTAATACGATGGTCGATTATTTGCCGTCGCCCTATACTCGAGTTTCTAACATTTATGAGAGGTCTAATCGTTTGTTTAGTTGTCGCCCTAAAATGATGTTACGCGTAACACATCAACACATAGACATATCGAAGCGATAATCAAAACATATGCAAATTGAATTGAAGAAACAAATTCATAAACGATAAATAATCATAGACACGCGTTTGTGAGTAATCTACACCAAAACACGGTTCGACTTAACGTTCGTCTAATCCCATACACAAACGAGAATTAGTTACTCATACTACAAAGATAAATAAAAATTAAAATAGATATGAGGATTGAAAAACCATAATTTCTTCGTTATACGGATGATTCTGAGACTTTGATTTCCTCTGTCCCATGTGCCACTCTTCCAGAGTTCTTTATTGGATTCCTCCTTTGAACCCTAGGTATCAAAATGATGATTCATAGGGTTCTTTAGCCCCCCCTTTTGATCTATCGGTCATGTAGATTTAATTCGTGGAAGATAAGATGTGCTTTAGGATAAAATTGAGGCATTTTATAGTAGTTCGATGTTCTCACGGCTTCGGTATGAGCCTCACACGGCCGTGGGCACGCCAAAATTTCAGCCTTTCCCACGATCGTGGGAATTGCCTCTGGTGGCATGTGGGTATCTTCTGCCCATTTTCTGCAGCTTTCCCACGACCGTGGGAATGTCGAACATGGTTGTGGGGATCTTTAACTTGATCGTGTTTTTCTCGTTTTCGCTCTGTTTTACCTCAATTCGCCCTTAATGCCATCTTGTGTACGTTCAATATCAGAATAGATGTAATACTACGAATAAATACACAAGACATAAATTACTCAAATACGACATAATTATGACAGATAAAAACATATGAAAATACGTTTATCACATGTAATAGGGATAGCGCTCTTCGAGTCATTATAAATTGAAATATTATTCAAAACAAACACATAATCACGCATTTGTGTCCACATTCAGAGTACTTGTGAGCAACAACTAGCGGCTGCGACATATTATGCCTCAGCCGTAGAAGTTGAGTTTATCACCTAATAATTGTACCCCACTAGAAGTGCTTTTCTTGACCATAGACCAACTAAATTAAAGAAGAAGTTTCTAGGATACCATAGATCAAGATTTGGAGTTCTTTTGGGATATCCCAGGATACGTATGACGGCAACCATGTGAGTCTTTAGGATTGGATTTAAATCAAGCACACAGACATGTGAAAGAACATGATGTCCGGTCTACTTGACGTCGAGTGCAATAGCGAGCTGATGATGCTTCTATAGGTTGTACGTTGACTAATTTGCCGGAGGGATCGAGTCAAGCTTACACGTAGTAGACATGAGTGTAGTCATCCGTGTGCAGTTATACATTTTATATTTCACCAGGATGTCATTTTTCGAGTAATAAGAGGCATTATCATCTTGAATGCAAGTACACTACAGTTTACTTATTTGATAGGGTGTAAATTTAATAATCTAGGGGAAGAATTTGGAAAGATTACTGTCACTTTATCGGAATCACATATGATATTCGAAACACACATGTATATCTTTTATACAAGTCCATGTTGTTGCTATAGACTGCTTCTGATGTTTTCGATTGGAGACCCCTGAATGTCCAACCTTATTGATGAAATCTTGCGAAAGATGAAATCAATGTAGAAGCGAAATCAAAGGAAAGATAACAACTTGTATCTCCGAGTTGCTAAATTCTCATTCCGAAAGATACATATGTATTTGTTGATCTTTTTGGTCTAATATTCTTTAAGAGTTTTGATGATTTATGTAATTGTAATGATTATACATGTTAAAGTGTCTAAGGATATGATAATATTCGACTAAACATGTTTTATGGGATATATAATTGAAAAATGTTAAATACTTTATCTATATGTGATTATGTGATCGCTTGTTTATAGATGTCTCACATGCTATGGAATATTTGACTACGAATATACTCAGCTATTTATGGAAAAATCGTGTTAGATACCATGTTGAGATTTATATGGCAAATATGTTGTCTGGATATGGAATATGTTAAAGCTGTTTAAATACGTCTATTATGGGAAGAAATCGTGTACACATTATGCATCTTACTTGATCTTTTATGGTAAATCAATAGAATGTTTTCTTGCGTAAATCAAGGGTATATGAAACGGAAAGATACTGACTGATTGATTTCTAAGATGCTAGTTCGATATCACATATGAAAAGTGTTGTTATGGGTGATATCGTCCCAAATGAAAATATATGCCATGAATTGAAATTTGTGCTTTTACATGGAATAAAATCGTGCAATTATGAGCTTGTGACCACTGTGTTAGTATATGGTTGGCATGACTTGACTGGTATAGTAAGTGCTCGATAATTTTGACTGAGTGCCTATTTTCTGTGAGATATATTCGATACACTTCATTCATACGCTAACAGGAGATAACCTAGGAAACGTCTTTGATAAATGAGTCTCAGCATTACTTTTCTGAATCTTTTGCCGAAATTCATAACTTCCAAAAAGATCACATTTCATTGCACAAAAAACATTAAAATTTTTTACTTGCCTTTCAAAATGTGTATAAGACAGGTCTACACTAGCCACTGAACGAGCTCATGGAAGATGTAACGCTCATTGAAATCCGAAAAAGATCCGATGTTGGAATTACAAGCTCCATCAAACCGAACGAGATATAATGTGACGAGAAGGACGATGATTAAGCAAACAAACGTTTAGCTAACATGGAAATCTGGAAATTAACTATCTAATGACATTGTTAAAGCCAATAATGAGAATGTCATTGATTTGCTTGAGGGAAAAAGAAAAAAAAATCAGCTTTTGCCAAATCCAGGCATGTAGTAATGCACCACTAATTTCAGGTATTGTGTTGGCCATGACGGTAGGCATCGATGATTGTGGTTTGTAAAAGTAGTGGATTTAAAATATCAGACGCAATGCCTTCTGAAGATGCATTTTTTATGTCGTTCATATTTCAACAGACAGCCACAACTATAGTAGTAATTATAAGGAAGACGAAAAAAAGAAAAAAAACAAAAATCGATGAATGTTCTAACATAGCATTACTTCACAGGTAGTCACAAATCACAGCAAACGTAGCTACCGAGAGTAGCCCATCACCATCATCATCATCATCAACATCAAATATAATATAAAATAACAAATAGATATATATTTACGCAAACAAAAGAAAAGGATACCGACGTTTCATCAAGCCACCGGAGCAAGACCGTTGACGTAAGGCAGATACCTAAACCCCCCACATAACCACCTCCGACCTCACACTTCACCTCAACACTCCCATCCCTCGAGTCCTAACAATAAACCACATTCCCACTCATAACCAACAACACCTCAGCATCATCGTCCACGCAGCACAAAACACGGCACAGCCCCATCAAAGCTTCTCCGCAATCTATCCTCCACCTCAAACCCATCTCCATCGTTCCCCCGTAGACGAAGACACATCCGTCGTCACCGACAACGTACGACAACTCCCCACGAATTCGAGCCAATATCCCATTTCTCCCGCACTCGAGAGCTAAATTTATAACACCGTAAACGTCGTACTTGTGGTCGTAGGCCAAAACATTCTCCGCGTCCGCCGTCACCCAATAGCAGCACCCGTCGATGTAATAACCATCCCCCGCGAGAATCTTGCCTCCCAATTCCACGCTTGCGGCTTTGGAATCCGTCCACGAGCCCGTGTTTGATGAGTACACCTCGAAAAAAATAGCCGTTAGCCCGTCGACCGTGCGCACGATGTGGTAGCCGGCTTCTATGTTGCGCACCGAGGGCTCAAAGGCTAGCACCGCGGAAGTTTTGAATCCCGTGCCGTGCTCTGGCTGGGGAATTTGCTTCCACTGTCTCGTGACGGGATTGCACACGTAGAGGGAAGCACGAAAATTGGTGCTGACTTGGCACAGGAGTAATCCGCTGCAAAAACTTATTAGGGTTATGTCGTTGGAGTCCCGAGTAAGAACCCTAGGTTGTCGGGTTTGGGGATGCCGTAGCAGTCTCGGTTTAGGGTTACGAAAGATCGTTGACGGTTGTTTGCGGTGTTTTGTGTGAAGAAGCCCGATAATTCTTTGAAGTGATAGCTTTGTTCGTGGGCGAGCAACGGCCGCGAGATGCGGCGGTTCCATTCCTTGGAGACGGTTTTGAATCTGTAGAGGGATTTTGCTGGTAGAATTAGGAGGACGTTGTCCTTCACTATTTCTTCTATTAACGTCTCTTCTTCTTCTTCGTCTTCTGTTATTTTCTCAATGTTCTTCTCGTGCTGAATAAATTCATTCGATCAAATTATAGGATCAATTTGAATATATTTGGAAAGGAACGTAGTTTCAAGGTTCTTCCTCTCGGTGATTTCAAAGTATAGTAAATAAGATATCACAAAAAGTAAATAAGATATTACCGTGTCACGGGCGTCATCCTCAACATCTCCCTTCGCCGATATTAAAATATACTCTCCTTCTACTTCTTCATCACGAAATTCGTCGTCGTCGTCGTCAATAATATCCATAGATGAAATAAATAAATATTAATATATGTGTGTGAAACAAGTTTGCTAAAGCAGCGTCCTATCGGAAGAAGAGAGAATTAGTATCGTGTATGAGGACTCAGAAACCGCATAAGAAAAAGGAAGTGCAGTTGTCTGCGGAAATTTCGGGGCGATTTCTACTGACATTCCTTAACTATCTTCCTGTGGACTCGTTCTAAGCGAGAAAAATATTCTTCATGTGGACTCAGTTCTCGGCGAAGATTCTTCCATTATTTAAATTTCCGTATATAATGCTAATTCTCACTTGTAATGCATCTTGTTACTAAAAATATTGTCAAACTCAATATATGGAATATTTAGAAGAACACCTAATAATTATCAAAAGTAAACATTAAATATATGCACTTATGGTTAACTATTTGCATCCTTTTTATTTTTGGATTAGATATTTAATTACTTTCCTAAATTTTATGAGATTAAAATATATGCACTTCTGGTAAGTTCATTAAGCACATAAAACCCACCAAATTATTGTTACAAGTCGCGACGATTTCTTGTTAGACCAACTATTATAACATGGAGTATTTTATATTTAGTAGATTAAATATTTGATATTTACTATTGTTCGACAAAATTCTTGTAACACACAAGAAAAAATTGGAACAATTATAATAATATCATATGTAACACTCTGATATTATATTTGAAATTTGTACGATCAAATATCTTTTGGTGGAGTTCTTTCGCACGACGCATTTGTATAAAGTGATGAACTCCACGCTTATCACTTTGATACCGAAGATTGCGTCGCCACGACGAGTATCGGATTTTCGGGCGATATCATGCTGCAATGTGTTGTACAAGGTTATCTATAAGATGCGGGTGGTCCTTGCGTAGCTGGTCCATTCGATCCAGATGACGTTTGTTTCAGGACGGCATATTATAGATAACATCCTCCTTGCCCAGGAAATATACGATGGATCGTATGGCTGATCTGTCGGGCCAATTGGCGTTGAAAGTGGATCTCGCCAAAGCTTATGACAAAATTGAGTGGGATTTTATCTTTCTCACATTGGAGGCGTTGGGGTTTGATATCAGGTCACGTTGTGGGTGCGCTGCTGTCTTACTACCCCGTGCTTTTCCATTAAGAATAATGGACGACCAGATGAATTCTTTGCGGGACGACGAGGGTTGCGGTAGGGGGACCCCATATCTCCCTATATTTTCACGCTTGTCATGCAGGTGATGCATGACATTCTGCGATGGAGGATAGTCGAGGGCCCCGCTTTCCAGTATCATTGGCGATGCGCTGAGTTACGGCTGGTCATGCTGGTATTTGCAGATGGTCTGCTACTGTTCTGTAACACTGATGTGGGGTCGGTCATGGACGAGTTTGCGGAGTTGTCAGGTCTGTTAGCTAATCCCTCCAAGAGTGAGATGTTCCTTTCTAAGCAGGCTGAGGGGCGGGCGGCAGTCTTTCAGGGTATATTGGGATATGGCGTGGGAGCTTTGCCGGTGCAGTATCTGTTGGACTTAATAATAAATTAAGATTGAGCTTGAATGAGATTTGGGCTTAGCATGGGAATAAATAAATAAAGGGAGAGTAAGTATCCCACATTGGTTGAAAAAAGAAATGTTGAGCACCTTATATATGGTGTTGTATTTTATTAGTCTAAAATTGTTAGGCAATATTATACATAAAGTATGGCGCTCGCGTGCGCACGTAGGGGGGGGGTGCAAATCCGGCCGACTTGTGTGCGAGCGCGCGACCTGCGCACACGAATGCCGAAACGGAAAAAGGCGGGCCTGATCAACCCGTTTTATATTTTTCTCCAACGAATTTTAATTATTAATTTTTTCCCAGGAAAATTTAAATTTTATTTAAATTTTCGAAGCCAACGGCTACTGTCCGAAACAGTGTGTTCGAACAGACATACACCTCTATTCGAAGAGGTGTCTGTTCCAGCGGACGCATCTGTTCGGACAGAAGAGGGTTGGCCAAAGGGCTGTACCTCTTCTTCGAATGGGTATCTGCTGCATATAAATAAACCCTAAACGCAGTAGCAAAAATAAGAATAAAAAAGCTCTCAAGTTATAAACGTTTCCGCTCAGAAAAAGTTCGAAATATTCTCGTTCAAAGTTCGCCGGTGATTTCTTCAGTGCACGACGAAGTCACGCTTCCGACGTATCCTGGGAGACAGACCTACACGAGGAATCTGTCTTAAGGAAATTGTGCTCGCACAAGCTCGGAATTTCCTTACAAAATTTACTCGTTCGCGTCGTTACTCGAAAGTTTTCCAACAATCTTAAGACAGAGTCTTGACGATGGTGAACACCGAGGGTAACGCTGAAAACTCTGTCACCTCTGCTCCGCGTGACCAACAGAAAACTGTCACAGTTCCTGTCTCGAAGACGCCTCTCGTGACAGCCCCCGCTCAACCGATTGCCATGCCTCCTGCCAGCCACATGGAGAAGCCGGAGAAATTTGCCGGGACAGCATCAACGTTCAAACGCTGGCAGCAAAAGATGCTTTTCTACCTGACAACGCTCAACCTCACGAGGTTTCTCACCGAAGCTGCGCCGAAAATTCCCGAAGGTGATGTTAACGTCGAAACTCAGTCTGCGGTTGACGCATGGAGGCATGCTGATTTCTTATGTCGTAATTGCATTCTTAATGCGATTCACGATACATTATATAATGTATATTCTGGTGTGAGTACGGCTAAGGAATTATGAGAATCTTTGGACCATAAGTATAAATCAGAGGATGCCGGCTCAAAGAAATTTGTGGTCGGACGGTTCCTCGATTATAAAATGGTTGATTCGAAGACTGTTATCAGTCAAGTGCAGGAACTTCAGTTGATCCTGCACGAGATCCATGCCAAAAAGATGACGATAAGCGAATCTTTTCAAGTGGCAGCGGTCATCGAGAAGTTGCCTCCCGGATGGAAGGACTTTAAGAACTATCTCAAGCATAAACGCAAGGAGATGTCCTTAGAAGACCTCATCGTTAGACTTCGAATTGAAGAAGACAACAGAAATTCGGAAAGAAAGCTCTCGAGGTCCGACGAAGCCAAAATTAATATGATGGAACACGGTCAAGGACACGGCTCGAAAAACAAGCTTGCTGAAAAGGGCAAAAAAAAGTTCGGGCCAACCGGTGGTGTCTCGAAGCCGAAGTACAAATTCAAAGGGAAGTGCTTCAACTGCAACAAAACGGGTCATAAATCGTCCGAATGCCGACTTCCTAAGAAGAAGCTCGAGGCCAATATGGTGAAAGACATCACTCAAGACGTTGAAGAAATGAGCCTCGCCGCGGTGGTTTCGGAGATCAACATGGTCGGGTCAAACCCTAGAGAATGGTGGATCGATACCGGAGCCACAAGGCATGTGTGTACGAACCGAAACCACTTCTCGACGTTTAAACCAGTTCAAGGGGAGAAGATCTACATGGGAAATTCGGATGCTGCATCCATCGAGGGAAAGGGTGATGTGCTCCTCAAGATGACATCTGGCAAAACGGTGACGCTGAAAGACGTGTTGTACGTGCCAGAGATTCGTAAAAATCTTGTCTCGGGCTCTCTGCTGAACAAGCACGGGTTTCGCATTGTAATAGAGGCGGATAAAGTTATCTTGTCTAAGTCAGGAATGTACGTAGGAAAGGGATATGCTACTGAAGGCTTGTTTAAACTGAATGTAATGCCTTTTGGCAACGATATGAATAAAAAGAACAATTCAGTTTACTTGATTGAATGTTTTAATTTATGGCACGGTAGATTAGGTCACATTAATTTTGAATCGATACGTCGATTAATTAACTTGAACCACATTCCTAAATTCGAAATCGACTCGAAACATAAATTCGAAATATGTGTTGAAGCGAAACTGACAAGGTCATCGTTCCCAACGGTCGAAAGAAATACCGAACCACTTGAACTAGTTCATAGTGATGTTTGTGATTTGAAATACGTTCAAACACGAGGTGGCAATAAATATTTTATAACATTTATTGACGATAGCACGAAATATTGCTATGTATTTTTGCTTAAGAGCAAAGATGAAGCGTTAGAGAAATTTGTTCTCTACAAAACCGAAGTTGAGAACCAACTCGGTAGAAAAATAAAGAGATTAAGAAGTGATAGAGGCGGTGAATACGAAGCTCCGATCGGGAACTTCTGTGCAAAACATGGTATTATTCATGAAGTGACTGCACCTTATTCTCCTCAATCAAATGGAGTTGCCGAACGGAAAAATCGCACATTAAAAGAAATGATGAATGCGATGTTATTAAGTTCAGGCCTACCGCCCAACATGTGGGGCGAAGCTATCTTGTCGAGTAATTACCTTTTAAATAGAATACCTCGAAAGAAAGGAAATAAAACTCCATATGAATTATGGAAAGGAAAGACGCCATCCTATCAACATTTGCGAATGTGGGGGTGTCTAGCAAAGGTAGTCGTACCGACACCTAAGATAATAAAAATCGGCCCTAAAACAGTCGATTGCATTTTTATAGGATATGCACACAATAGTACGGCATATCGCTTTCTTGTATATGATTCGAAAATTCCGGATATACACAAGAACACGGTAATGGAATCAAGAAATGCATGTTTCTTTGAAGATGTATTTCCATGCAAGTCAAATAATGGATCAAGTTCTTCTAAACGAACTAACGAAGAAACTGAAGATCCAAGCGCGGTTCTTGACGATGAACCACGACGAAGCAAACGAGCAAAAATAGAGAAAACATTTGGTAATGATTTTGTCTCATATCTACTCGAAAAGGAACCACTGACTTACAACGAAGCAGTGAGCTCAACCAAAGGACCTTTATGGAAAGAAGCCATAAACAGTGAAATCGATTCTATTTTGCAGAATCATACGTGGGAATTAGTTGATCTCCCGAAAGGATGTAAACCTTGAGGATCCAAATGGATTTTTAAAAGGAAAATGAAACCCGATGGTACGATCGAAAAGTATAAAGCCAGACTTTTTATCAAAGGATACAAGCAACAAGAAGGCTTAGATTATTTCGATACTTATTCTCCTGTGACGAGAATAAATTCAATAAGGATGATACTAGCTATTGCATCCTTAAGAAACTTAGAAGTACATCAAATGGATGTCAAGACAGCTTTCTTAAATGGTGATCTAGATGAAGAAATATATATGGAGCAACCCGAGGGATTCCGTGCTCCGGAAAATGAAAAGAAAGTCTGCAAATTAATTAAATCATTGTATGGTTTGAAACAAGCTCTAAAGAAGTGGCATGAAAAGTTTGATCATGCTATGATGACCAACGGTTTCAAAATCAATGAGTGCGATAAATGTGTCTACTCTAAAGAAACGGATGATGGCTATTTTATGTCTATATGTAGACGATATACTCATTGTTGGTAGTAATGACAAAATAGTAAAATCTACCAAGAACATGTTAAATTCGAAATTTGACATGAAAGATCTTGGACTTGCTGATGTGATTTTAGGAATTAAAATCATACGAACAAATGAAGGTCTAGTTTTGAGTCAAGCTCATTACACAGACAAAATTCTTGACAAGTTCGGGAAAGATGATACCGGGAAAGTTGATACCGGTATTGCTAGAATGCCATTAGATAGAAGCGTTCATTTATCTAAAAATCGCGGTGAGGGTGTTTCTCAAGTAGAATACTCACGAATTATCGGAAGCCTAATGTATCTAATGAGTTGTACTAGGCCAGACCTTGCTTATGCAGTAAGCAAGTTAAGTTCATACACGAGCAATCCGAGTGCAGAACATTGGACTGCAATAATTAGAGTATTGAGATACATAAGGTATACTCGCGATTACGGATTGCACTATGGAAGATATCCTGCTGTGTTAGAAGGCTACACAGACGCAAATTGGATATCTGACATAAAGGACTCAAAATACACAAGCGGCTATGTATTCACTCTAGCAGGAGCCGCTGTGTCGTGGAAATCCTCAAAACAAACTGTTATAGCGAGATCCACTATGGAATCCGAGTTCATTGCCTTGGATAAGTGTGGAGAAGAAGCTGAATGGCTACGCCATTTCCTAGAGGATATTCCAAAATGGGAAAAACCCGTACCACCTATATGCATACATTGCGATAGTCAATCTGCGATTGGAAGGGCAGAGAGTACCATGTATAATGGTAAGTCGAGACACATACGTCGTCGACATAATACCATAAGACAACTGCTATCAACTGGGGTTATCACAATTGATTATGTGAAATCAAAAGATAACATAGCGGATCCGCTAACCAAAGGGTTAAATCGAGATGCAGTTTGTAGACTGACAAAAGGAATGGGCTTAAAAAGCCTTAAAGTATAAAAGTTCTAAGAAGGAAAACCCAACCTATGTGACTGGAGATCCCAAGATCTAGGTTCAAATGGACAACCTAATTTTAAGACTAAGGATCACTGTGGGGGGGAGTAACCCCGCTCATTCCTGTCGAAAAACAGTGACAAAAGGAGAAGGCTAGCATATGTGGATGCTTTAATGACTATCATAGAGTGTTAGTAAAATACTCGTGACATGAGAAGTCACCTATGTTAAGGAGAAGTGGGGCCGCTTCAAAGGAGAACTGAAAGGCTTAGTTCTTTAGAAACCTTCGCAGAATCAGAACGTGCTCATGGCCAAAACGAGCAAAACCATGAGAACTGAACAAAGAGAAATGGTTTCTGTGTATGTACGTGGGTTCATTTACACAAGAAAGCAGGACAGTTCAAAGACATCGCGTCTACTGGACAACTAGTAAATTAAACGTACTTTACAAGGAGGAAGTTCAAATGGTAACACATACTATCCTCTATGCAGAGATCAGAAAACGAACATGAGCTTTGAAATGAAAAACAACTCTCATTCATTTGGGGGATTGTTGGACTTAATAATAAATTAAGATTGGGCTTGAATGAGATTTGGGCTTAGCATGGGAATAAATAAATAAAGGGAGAGTAAGTATCCCACATTGGTTGAAAAAAGAAATGTTGAGCACCTTATATATGGTGTTGTATTTTATTAGTCTAAAATTGTTAGGCAATATTATACATAAAGTATGGCACTCGCGTGCGCACGCAGGGGGGTGCAAATCCGGCCGACTTGTGTGCGAATGCCGAACCGGAAAAGGGCGGGCCTGATCAACCCGCATTTCGGTCCCGTTTTATATTTTTCTCCAACGAATTTTAATTATTAATTTTTTCCCAGGAAAATTTAAATTTTATTTAAATTTTCGAAGCCAACGGCTACTGTCCGAAACAGTGTGTTCGAACAGACATACACCTCTATTCGAAGAGGTGTCTGTTCCAGCGGACGCATCTGTTCGGACAGAAGAGGGTTGGCCAAAGGGCTGTACCTCTTCTTCGAATGGGTATCTGCTGCATATAAATAAACCCTAAACGCAGTAGCAAAAATAAGAATAAAAAAGCTCTCAAGTTATAAACGTTTCCGCTCAGAAAAAGTTCGAAATATTCTCGTTCAAAGTTCGCCGGTGATTTCTTCAGTGCACGACGAAGTCACGCTTCCGACGTATCCTGGGAGACAGACCTATACGAGGAATCTGTCTTAAGGAAATTGTGCTTGCACAAGCTCGGAATTTCCTTACAAAATATACTCGTTCGCGTCGTTACTCGAAAGTTTTCCAACAGTATCTTGGCGTAATGCTTATATCTTCGATGCTATCTATCAACGACTGTGCACCTCTTCAGCGACGTGTGGAGGCCCACCTCGGCTCCTGGCTGCGTCTTACACTATCTTATGCGGGTAGGGTGCAGCGGGGTTAAGTCGGTGTTGAGCTCGCGTCACGTCTATTGGTCAGGGATGTTTCTTTTGTCCAAGGGTGTTGTCTGGTCTATTGAGACCCTGATCCGGAGATTTCTTTGACCGGGAAGGTGGCATTGGCCAGCGACCTCGAGGATGGAGTACCAGCAGATTCATCCTCACCTCCCTCATATTTATCCAGCCGAGAGGGATGCGATATTGTCGCGCGGTTTGCCTGATGGGCGGTTCTCGCCGCATGCGCCGTGGGAGGTAATTCGCACACGACAACCACATGTACCATGGGCGACGCTCTTTGGGGGACCGGTTAATATACTTAAGTTGAAGTTCATCATTTGGCTGGCGATTCGAGACCGTCTCTCCACGAGGGACAAACCTTGGATCGTCAGGGTTGCCGCTCTAATGCGTACTTATTGTGTGAGGTTGGGGCCATCGAGCCGGTCCTTCATCTCTTCTTCGCGTGTCTTTTCTCGGTAGTCTGTTTGAAGTGTGTTCGGTATACATGAGATTTGTCTGACCTTTTCGAGATTGGCGACGGGAGATCTTATGGGCTGCGATGAAGTGGCGACGGAAGCATCTTCTTCACTATACTTATCTACAGCTTCTGGTATCGTTGATTTATCACATTTGGAGGGAACGGAACTAACCTTGGCATGCGGGCGCGAGTCGGACTGTGGAGTTGGTAGCAAGGGACGCTATGTACATGGCGATAACACGGATGAGGACCTTGGAAGATCGTTGGCGATTGCAGCTCAGTACACTTCGTCGGATTTGGCACATTGCTTGGCCGTAGTTATTATTATTATTTTTTATGCGTTGGGTTGGGTTATTTATTCGGCTTTAATGGCGCCGACCACCGCCTGTGGTGGGACGACCCTCTTCCATGTACAGTCTTTGTACAGTTTATGTATATATAATATTGACTTTTCAAAAAAAATATTCGATTATTGCAATTGATACAATGATTACAATAATATCTGGGCAATATTTATAATATTCGCTTTTTTAATTGTTATATTATATTAGACAAAATATCAGATGTTTCTTACTAGGCAAGGTTATGTAACCGTATCTTAAATTTTTATTACAGTTAAGTAGCGATGAGTACTACAATGAAAAAAAAATATTATATCGATTTGCCATTCATGCTATTAATGTTGTTGAACGTTATGGAAAATAAACTAATAAAATACTTATTAAGTTAATATTCAAATTCAAATTGTTGGAATATTAAAATCGAAATAAAATTGGTTTTTCTGATGCGAATAATATTCGGATACGAGTACTAATATCGCACAAAATTTAATTTGAATTTATTATCGAATATTCCATAAAAATAATTCAATGTAATATATCATAATTCAATATATATTTAAAAATAATATCATTTATATTCTTTTAATTAAAAAAATTTTGCAGAAAAAAATAAAAATAAAATAATATTCGAATTTGAATATTCTAATTGAATATATATTCGAATATATTCAAATGAAACTATTTTAAAACTCAAATAGAAATCGAATACCAAATATGGAATATTTTGATGATTTATTATATTTTGGTACTTAATTTATTTTATCTTTAATCATCAGTAATTTATTACTTATGTTACTCTCAACTGTTGATACTTGATTTGACAATTTCCGTTTCATGGGCTACCCTCAATTTGCGTTATACTAAAATTACACATCTTCTCCAACTAATACTCTATTTTAACGCTATGATAGTGATGGCAAATAGTGATACTCTATTTTAGAGTAATGGTATTTCTCAACACTAACATAGCATTATTTTTTTTACATATAAACTTAAGTTAAATATGTTACAAATATTTTATATCATTAAAATAATAAAATTATAATTATGTAAATGTCTTATTATTCGATATATTTTGTTTTTATTTTAATGATTTTAGTATAAAAATAATTTTTTTTACATGGAGAATATGAGTGTATTAGTTTTTAAATGAACATGTCAGTTATACCATTACGACTCTTTATAGGGAGAATACTCAAAATGGTCCCCGATGTTTACCCTATGAACTAATTTAGTCTCCGATGTTTCGCGTGAACCAATTTAGTCCCTCATGTTGTCAATTTTGAACCAAATTGGTCCCTCCGTAAGTAATTCCGTCAATTTGGATGGAAAATGCCACGTGTCGACGCCCGATTGGCTTGAATTTCTCCCCTCTTAAAATCTTAAAAAAAAATATATTAAGATTTAAAAAAGGAAAAAAAATATTTATGTCTCTAAAAAAGAGAAAAAAAAAATTGATATTTAGGTTTTTTATTTATTAAAAATGCGAAAAAATATTCAAAAAATATGAAAATAAAAAATTAAAAATTTTTTTTGTTAAAAAACTAGAAAATTATTTAAAAAATTAAAAATAAAATGTAAAAAATAAAAATAAAAAATAAAATAAAATAATATAATTACTAGAATCTCATTTCCTTCTCGCCTAGTTAACCAGGAAGAAAGTGTCCCTACCTGGGAATTTTTTACATTATTTTTATATTATAATATATAAATTGGATTTTTTTTGTTTTATATATTATTATATAAAAAAATATGTAAAAATATTTCCAGGTCCCCACGAAGTCGGAGATGGGGACAATTTCTTCCCCACTAACGAGACGAGATTCTCGTAAATATAATATTTTATTTTTCCATTTTTTTTTAATTTTTTAATAATGTTTTAGTTTTTTAATATATAAGTAAAACATAAAGTATTTTTTTATTTTTTATTTTTATTATTTTCCTATTTTTCAATATTTTTTCTCATTTTTAATAAAAAATTAAAAACGAAAATAAAATTATTATATTTTATTTTTATTTTTTATTTTTTATATTTTTATTTTATTTGTTTTTCTCCTTTTTAGAGAGTTAAACCTTTTTTTTTTCTTTTTTAAATCTTAATTTTATTATTTTTTTAATATTTTAAGAGGGGAGAAAATTCAGGCCAATTGGGCGTCGACACGTGGCATTTTCCATCCAAATTGACGTAATTACTGACGGAGTTACCAATTTGGTTCAAAATCGACAACATGAGGGACTAAATTGGTTCACGCGAAACATCGGGGACTAAATTGGTCCATAGGGTAAACATCGGGGACCATTTTGAGTATTCTCCCACTTTTTATATGTAAAAATAAATTATTATTTAATTTTATGAATAATGTTTTAGGCATAATTTAAAGTTAATGGGTTGTTAATAGATTGGGGTAAAAATTAGTTGAAAATAGAGTTAGTGGATTGAATTAAAAACACCTTAACAACTGTATTTTTGTGTAATTTTAACTGTATTTCTGCATTGTTGGTTGGAGATGACCCAATAACATATTAAAAAACGCCGGTTTAACATGCAATCTTAGTTAAGACTTAATATTGTAGCCCGCTTGATGAGATACAAGAACGAAAAAAAGTAAACAATTAATTACAAAAAAAAAAGAAGAACTTAGAGCGACAATTTTCATTTACTACCGTTCCAACCTTTCGTGTTTCCAATTGATTATACCGGCGAAACCGACCCGAAATTTTGCTAATAGCTCTCTAACCATATTTTTGTTGTTAAAATAAAATATAGTTAATTCGATTCCAACTAAACATTATATTCTCCTCTATGTTTGGATTGATGAATAAATTAAATTCAATTAGAGGGCAAATATTTTTTTGAGGAAAACGATAATTTTATTGCATAATATTAATTGGACAAAATTTTAGCCTTGAATCGACAAACAAAATTGCCGAAGAACTTGAAGTAACAACAAAGATCACCAATTGCACTCCTTCAAATAGTATCATCAATAACAGTCCTTTCTTCAGACACTTTGACATTCTCTCCAATATTTGAATCACTAATTCTAGCATGAAGCCCATTTTGCAGATCTATTCTATAATACCATTGCAAACTCTTGTTCAAGAGAGATATATTATCGTATGAGATAACAATACTCTCATACGAGAGGAGAACTCTCGTATGAGAAGAAACTCTCACACGAGAGAAAAAAACTCTCAAATAAAATATCGAAAACAAAGAAATTGAGATAGAGAACAAAAAGATGAAGGGTGCTCCAACTCGATCTGCCGGCGATCATGATGGTAGAGGATTTGTGGCCGACAACGGAGAAGAAAAACAAATTTGAGTTTTTCTGTAGAGAGAATTATGTAAATTTAAGAATCGTATGTTGAATGTTGTTCCAAATTTTAGTGTGATATTGTTCATCGACACAAAACTAGCATTGAAATTTGTAATTTTGTTTGTTTTGAATTAACAGAAAACATCTTGAAGATCAAAGCACAAAAGATTGTGATCTCAGGAAATTACTCATAATCGATCTCATACATTACCCGGCCTCAGCAAATGAAAGCAACAATTCGACTTACCATACTCGAACCAACCTTAAGAAAGGCAAAAATCAAGCCATCAATACCATTAAGGATCAGATTATGCAAAATAGAAAAAGATATTCGATTACCACCTAATTAGCTCGAACGGCTACTTGATGTTTTTGATGTATTAGCACGTTATAGATAGGGTTGTTTGTAACCTGAAAAAGAAAGAAAAAATTGATCGATGAAAGCAGGCATTTATACATTTTACACCATCTTTTTCTAAAAAAACTATACAATTAGTAGGTTTAATAAATATAAAGAAATTAGTAATTATTATTAAATACAATTTTATAATAGCGTTAAAAATTTTGTTTTTGTTTTTATAAGTTAAATATACTAATAGAGTTAAAAAGTAAGAATGAATATATACATAATATTCTTTTTAGTTTGGAAAATAGAGTAAATGAGTTGAAGTAAAAAAATTTAGCAATGGTGTTTTTTATATAAACTCCGTTAAATTTATGTGTTATGTGTTGTAAATTCTCTAATCATGACATCAAGACATACGTGTTAATGACACCTATGTTCTGGTTGTCAGAACTATTGAGCGCCTCTACTAAACATAGAACACTTTATTAAAGGAAATAATTACATAAATTGTGTCATGGTTGAAATTGGGGGTGACAATGGAGTGCTTCTAGTTAGAAATATTGCACTTCTATCAACAGGAATGCTCCGTCAACTCCAATTTATTTTTTTGTTTTGGTGGAGAACGCTCCGATCTAAAAGCTAGGTCCAACGAGTCTCCCCGAGATTCACCTTTATTGAAATTTATATAAAAATAGTGACAATATTCCATTGATTAGATATTACTTATAAATATTTTACATAGGTATTTACTTAATTACTTTATTGAGAATGACACAATCTATTTGAAATTGGAGAATGTTAGTGATTTAATTTTTAAATGTTGGTGGTAGATTTAAAACAATGATTCAGTAATTGTGTAGTAAGTTTATATTAATGAGGGTAAATTATTAATGTTTATATAAAACTAATTAATAAGTATAAAATATGTTTGGTTAGTGAGTTTACGATAGTTTAAAAGATGTGTTTATCTAAATCCGTATATATGTGTTTAGAGTTGTTACATAAAAATCATTTTTTTTTATAAAATATAGGTAGTAAACACATCACCAGTAAGAAACTCGTATTTAAGATTGTTAACCCATCATCAAACAAGCACTCGAAGTCTTTTTAACCGCTACAGTCATGCTTAGGCTAAGTCTCTTACTCTCTAACCATCTCAATAAGACCCAATTATTAAATTCGATGTTCATTTTTCTTCACTAAATCATCTAATTTAGAACCTCATGTGCTGAAAAACATGTCGATATTAGATATGATTCGTTTCTTTTGAAAATCAAGGCTTAATGAGAAGGCACGTGTAATTTGGGGGCTTGATTTAAGCAGAAACTAAACTAAGTAATCTTTTACTAGCCTAAATGTTTTTACTGTTTAGCCTACATATTAGTTGGAATCACCATAAACTTATACTTCTGTTGTGATATATCAAAAAGGATACTTCAAAGCTAGAATTCTCGAACCCTAGCCACTTAATCCGTAGACTCAAGTGTTTTACACATCAGAGTAACCCAAAACAATTGTTCTACACACCGAAGTCATCCAAAACAAGTGTTCTGCACGTCAGAACTACCAAAGACAAGTTTTCTTTTGATCAAGAGCCATCCCAAAAAAAAAATAGAAAAACTCTTGATCGAGCGGATCGAGTTATAAAAATAAAACGAACACTAACGAACTTTCCACGCTCCACAGGCAAGTGTACCTATCGGAGTATAGAAGTAGCAAGTATTCGAGTATCGAATCCCAAAGGAACTATGAACTTTAGAAAAACTCTTGTTTAAATATTCCAGTAAAATGTTTAATTTGTCGGACACGTAAAGAACAATAAACACCTAAAAGTAAAATAACAAGGAAGGGAGGACCTTTTGAAAACAAACGTATTTGAGATTTCGAATCCCCCTAGCTCGACCGGGACGAACACCAAGTATAAAGAGGACTTTCTGCTACTAATAGACCGTGAGGATTCCTATAACATGCGTACGTATCCGTATGGCTGACGAAACTGCGCCTTACCACACAAAATTCGTAAACAACTAATCAACGAATTAAGTAACCGGGCTAGCTTCCCTAACTACTTAATCGAAGACTGCATTAAGGTACGATGAATCCCGCTATTATATTTGACTCTAATCCGGAGGGGTAGTTCAACCTATCTCTAGCGATGAGTTTATTCCGCTCGTTTACGGATGGTCTAATCGTTCACCCCTCTCTCGAGCGTAGCTTATGATTTCCCGGACTAAGCTATTCTAAAACACATAGACATGATGAAGATAACTTGATAGTTCCAATTACATAGACATAATCCAAATCATATAATTCATAAACGAGTCATAATAATAGCAAAACATCAAATACTCTTAAACATACGATTCATCTCGCTAGGGTTCATCTCATCTCAAATACAAAATATTTAGCTATGCATAATGTTCGCAACGAATAACGAAATCAACAATGTGAAAAATATGATTCTTCCCTGATATTAACTCCGTGATCAATCTTCGTTCTTCGTTGAGTACTTTGGTCGAACACATGGTGAGCGGCTAAGTAAGTGTTCTTGGGGTCTAGAGAGGCAGCAAATTTTTGGTGTAAATATATGTAGTTCAGCTCTTACCTTTCTTCTTCCTTTCTTTTAGCTCTTACCTTTCTTCTTCCTTTCTTTTATATTCATCTCCTCTTTTGTTCGTCTTTTGAGCATGCCTTATGTAGACCTCTTCATCCTCTTCTTCTGCTCCTTTTTCAACATAAAAACCAAGGTTTTGTAGTGAATCCATGCTTGAAAGATCTTGAGCAACCCAAAAGAAGATTTCCTTTGTCTCTTGTGTTTAATGTCTTTGAAATATGGGGTTGGAAGATTTATATGGATGTCCTAAGGAAGAAAAATGAGATCCATCTACGTTTTATAAGTCCAAGAGCTTATCTTTATGGTCCACCATTGCTTGCTTGTTAATTAACTTATGACACACGGCTTGAGATATCAATTTAACACGACCGTGCTCAACTCGTATCCTCATTTCCTTGCTCGGCAGCTTAACACGGCCACAGAAGATGGCCAACACGGCCATGTTAACTCTTCCACAGCCTCACCATATCAGCAATACGGCCGTGTTCAGTGCTTGTATGACTTGTTCTTCAGGGTTGCATGGCAATGTTAAATACCGTATCAAGTTGCATGACTTCCTTGTTTAAGCTGAATGGCCATGTTAAATGTTGTTTCAGGTTGCATGGCTTCCTGGTTTAAGCTGCATGACCATGTTAAATGTAGTTTCTCTCATTTTTTCCTTGTTTTCGTTCAGTTTGTTCTTATTGCCGTCTTGAAGCTCTACACATCATAAAAATAGGCAATAACAATTAAACTTATGCAAAACTTATTCATTTAGCTCGAAAACAATTTACTTAAATATAATAGTAAACGTAACAAATACGTCTATCAAAAACTCTCAAAATCAAATGTTCTATAATAGAAGAGCCTCTCATATGAACAATCAAAGCACATATCATGAAGTCAACAAAGATCTACAAAAATACTCGAAGAGAAGATTAATGCACATGCGCGATAAGATTCTAAGCCGAATTGAACTCAATCAAATATTGGAAAGTCGGCTTCTTGGGGTGTTGAAGATGAAGTCCTAATCGAGGCACATATTTAAGTAGGGGTTTGATTTAAGCCACAAAATAATATATTCTAAACAATGGAGCATTGAATGCAAAGTTGCGCAAAGTACTGAAGCTGACCAGGAGGCTTACTCAAAATGGCAAAAGCGGTACCCAGACGCAGAGTCAACTCTGAGTGCAGCAGTATCCGAAAAAGGAAAAGAAGTTAATGCTGTTAGAGTGGGCTCGAGCATTTAATAACAACGGCTACTTCTGGAGCACGAAGTATAAATAGCCGAAGAATCTCAAGACACTATTACGTAAGAAGAACCACAGAGAGAGAGAGAGAATTTGTACGAGCAAGAAAGTCTTGTAAAGCTCTTACGTCTTGAGCGTTCATAGCTTTCGAAAACAACCGACTGTAAAAAGCAGTCTGAGTGTTGAGTGAAAAATACTGTAAACAACGAACTTTAACAAGCTGTTGTAGTAGTAGAAGTAGTAGGTTGTACTTGTATGTAAACCTTACTTCTAAGGGTGACTTCTTGAGGGAAGAAGGGGAGCCATAAGAGTTTATTAACACTTCGAACTTCCATAAATAATTTCGGTGTCAAACACAAACAAACACTAACTCACCCGGTACTCAGTAGTGATCTCTTCCGCGTCATTACAGTAACTGACTAACAAGTGCTAGAACGGAAAAGTATACAGAGTACCGGAGCAATTCGGTACTAAGTGTAAGATACTTAGAAAAATAAAGTAGTGTTCATTCAACCCCTCTAAACATTACACAGTGCCGACCCGATCCTAACAAGTGGTATCAGAGCAGGTCTACTTCAATCACACAACATGAGTACCTACAGGATGCCGATGCTCAGCTGAGAAAATTTCCTAGAGTGGAACGTTGTCACTGACGGACTGCCCACTCTCCTTAAGATCAATCATGCACATGCCAGTGACCCCACACAACCTCAGCAGGTCGTAAAGGTCAAGAGCGAATGAACTGATGCAGAGAAATGCTGATGAATCTCGACAAGGTGGTCAAGAATTGACTGTTCAAAACCTTGGACATTGGAACGTTCCGACAAGTCATGCTGTGCAAAACAGCAGGGGAAGTCTGGCAAAAACTCTGCCAGATTTGCGAAGGGAATGAGCAAACCCGAGAAAACATACTCGTGGTGGCCATTCAAAAATACGATTCGATCAAGATGAAGGTCGGGGAGACCATGGCGGAATTCGAAGACCGTTTCACCACTATCATCAATGATCTTTCAGCACTTGTATTAGGTCTTAATTAATCAACTTACGAAAGATCTAGGCATGAGTTCTAGATATTCAAATATATTTTATCGATTTGTTACCTTCGGTCGAATATCTCGTTTTAAGATCACGAGAGAGAAAAGCTTAGAGTGAGAAAGTTTTCGTTTGTGTTTCTCTATCTAGAATGTGAATTCTTAGCCTTGTGAATTTATGAAATTTCTGTGTATTGATTTCAATAGTGTACATTGTATTTATACCTATATACATGATATATTTACTAGTTAGTCCTACGCTATAAAAAATATAAGCGAAGCACAATTCCTACACTAGTTAGTCCCAATTACAAGGACAACTAATAAACGAAGCAAAATTTCTAAGTCTTCTTCAATCTCTCCCTTTGTGCTCGTTTGCTCTTCAGCTCCGTTTATCCTTGTCGGGCGTAGAAGGACTTCCTCAATCCCAATGTTATCTCGTAGTGTCGGACAACATTCCTCAGCTCCAAACGTTCGTTGATCGCATTGAGAAGCTCCTTTAGGAGTGGGACTTCTTCTTCTCCAAGGTCCTCGAAGATAATTTCTTCATCGATCTCCGCCAACCTCTTTTCGATGTTCTTTCTTATGAGCTTCAACGTCCTGTCAAAACTTATGTACTTCAGACTTCATCATCGCTCTCGGCTTTTCAATGAGTGGATTCTGATACGTGATGGCGAGGCCTGACTTCTTGAAAATATAGTTCTCCGAGAAGTCGTTCAGCGGAAGCCTTTTATGAGCGGCGATTCCATATTGACCTTCTGCATGTTGTTTTCCAGAGCTATTTGAAGGTCGTGTGCGGTGTCAAATTTAATCTGCCGTACCATGAATCTTTTCAATCCCTCGATCCCTTCCTTCTTGATGTATTCAGTAGGTGTCTGGTATTTTTTTCTTGTACATCTGGAACAGACGGTAGACTTCGTATGGTGGAAGGAATGATAGATAGCTTTCGTCTATCTCTTCTCGAGTATGATTGGCATCCGCTCGCTCTATGATGTAGATCGGGGTTGGATAATTTCCAATCGTGTGTGATACACACACGAGTTGGAGGATCGGTGGCTTGTCCCTGAAGTTTCATCTGAGTTGATCCGTTGGGATGCTGCTTCGATTCGGACCAAGGTAAGTCAGCATGAAGATGTGTTCTAACTACTTTCGTTCTTCCCAATGAGAGATCCCCCGTAGATTAAGCTCATTCAACTTCTTGATATGGTTTGGAGCTCTCTAGATCTGCTTTCTTATATCTTCAAGGAAGGGCACTTCAATCCGAACGTTCTCCCATGGCGTCTCGACTCAGACATTCCCCTTTGAAAGACGAGGAGGGATGTCCGCTCGGTGCCTAATCATCTCTGGAAGCTCCGAGAGTTCGATATTGTAGTTTTCGCTTTCTTGAAGTTCTTCATCTTAATGCAGAACCAAATCAACCGAAGCTTGTTGTAGGAAGTATGTGACGTTGGAGAGGCGAGCTTGAGCTGTTTCCTCTGGTTCCCAGTGCGTCAACCACTTCTCACTTAGTATGTAGTCGTCTACGATTGCATGTGGATCATAGTTGACTGCTTCAGGTTGATCTTGGAGCACGAAGACTGGGATTGGATTTGGACTTTTGGGAGACGAAGGTATTGTATGTGTGTGGGATGTGGTGGTTGTTTGTTGGGGGGTATTGGTGGGTTAGTTGGCGATTCTCCAGCTTCACGTGTTGAGGATGTCTTCTCTCGACTTTGACCACATCCGTTTTTGGTGGTCTTCTGCCTTTTCTCCCCCTCATGGAGATCTGGATCGTCAAGATCGTCATGTCTTCGCTTTCTTCGGGAGGTTTCTTCTAGGCAGCGTGTTTGAGCAGACGGCTCGGGGTCATCTACTAGCTGGCGGTAGAGACTCTCCTCGGCAGGTGTCCTTGTCTCGAGGGCTAGTAGGCGAGATGTTAGAATATCATGAAGCTGGGTGATAGGTATGGTGTATGGGTTGATGAGGGAAGGAGATTGAGTTGGGGTGGTTAATATGGGTTGGATGGGAGTGTGTATGGTGGTGGTTAGTGGCGATGAGGACATGGGTTGGGAAAGAGGTTCGGATGAGCGGCCTCGAAAACTGGTGCTTTCCCGGTATCCCGTCGGGAAGTCTCAATGTCGTGGAGGACTCTTTCCATCGGCCGGTCTTCGAGAGAGTTGAGGGCTGTGGAAAGAGCATCTTGTAATCTCTGCTCTGTCACGAACTGTGGTACCTCCGTAGTGGGGCCAAGGAGGCGCTCCACTGTCACAACGTCAAAAAATATAACTGACGTGCCGCTTATAAAAGAACTTGTGATTCTGGGACGTCTAAAGACACCCGTTGACAACCCAGAAGTCACCACTTCGGTGGGTTGGCCCATTGTTGTTTTCGAAGATGTCGGGGGACCAACGGGGCTTCCATCCAATCCTTGAGATGAAACCAGAGGAATCATCTCTATGGATGTTGGGACAGGTCAATGGGAACCTGTGTGGTCGTCATGACTGGTGGTGGTGGAGGAGGTAAAATCGAAGCCATTGCAGTGGAGGTAGATGCAGACAGGGTAGAAATTTGTTGTCTGCAGGAACCCCTTCGTAGTAATCGGCACTCCTCATCTGAGTCGGTCGCTTCACGAGAGTCTGCTGTTGGAGGTGTGGGCACGCGGCTGCACCTTCGGGCTCAATGGCCGATGCTTCATGCTCCTGAGCCTCAACTTCGGGCACTTGTGTCTCCACCGGTGATTCTTGTCGGAGAGGCATCGGAGCTAGAGCAGAAATTTTGGGCGGGCAGGCTCGCTCGGCCCGAAAACAGCGGGCCGCCCGATTAAATACGGGCCTGGTCAGGCCAACCCTAATATCTACGGGTCGGTAGAATCTTGTCCCTAGCCCAATTATATATGGACCGGGCCAGCCCGACCCTAGCCCATTCGACCCGATTTTTTATTTATTTATTAATTTTAGTTTCTAAAAACTATTTTAGGTATTCATTATAAAATATAATTCTTACCTAATATGATGTAAAATAATATATATACATAATTTTGAAAAGATTGTATGTAAAAATATTTTTTTCCTCTATAAAATCCAATTTTATAAATATTAAACATAAAAATAAATGAATACAAAAAATAAAAAAGCTGGCCAAATTGGCCCGCGGCCCATCGGGCTTTCTGGCCCACGGTCCACTGACCCGTCGGCCCATCGTGGCCGGGTCGTACTGCCCGATCACTTTTCGGGCTCCTAAATTTACGGCCCAAATCCAATTTTTTCCGGGCCGGCCCATGGGCTCGGGCCCAAACTTTCAGCTCTAATCGGAGCGGATCGGCGGACCGTACCATGGCAGTGTGTATCCGGCGAGGTATCTCCGGATGTACTTCCATCAAATGGAAGATCAACACCAGGAACCATCGGTCGTAAGGCATGAACTTGGCCTTCGATTTGGTTTCGCGTTGACGCATTTGGTCCGCCAGATCATTCAAGATGAGATGGGCCACGTCATATTTCTTGGAGAAGATGACTCCATGGAAGATCCGTAGAATATTACCGTTCGCCTTATCAAATCCTGAGTGCTTCGGGGAGAGACACTTGTTGCTAATTCCAAACAAGGTCCTCCATGGGTGAGGAATCCCGCTGTTCTGAAAATTGAATAGTTTAGTCAGCGGTGGTTTATATCCCATCCGAAGTATATCTTCCACTATCTCCGAATCTACGGGTAGGGGGTCGTAGACTTCATGATGCGGTAGATCGAGGACTAAAGCCAGGAGATTTTTTTAGATGATGACGTGCTTCTGGTTTATTTTAGATGTGTAGGTCACATCATCACCTACAACGTGGCTCTTCATGTATCCCCAGAATTGCTGAAGATACACCATCTTGACTGATGCAGTCATGGTGAGTGCTGGCCATAAGGGATGTCATTTTTTTAATGGAAATGATGACTTCATCGGGGCATCGAAAGGTGGCTAAATCCAGCTGATAGTTGTTGCGTGGACGGTTAGCCAACCTTCGAAAGGATAGATGTATGAGTATTATTGATGAGCTATATCTGAAAAAGGAATGAATAAGAATCATTAGATTGGAAGATTCAAATGCAAATTATAGTAAGCAATTGTTAGTGTTGAATAATTCAAGCGCAAACAGTTTTTATGTGTATAACGTATGACTTAGAAAAAATATTGAAAAATTTGATAAGTGTTTAAAGTGTATACTATTTACGGCGTGTTTTTATTCGAACGAAAATTTACTTGAACGCTAAGTTTTACGATCAAATAAAATCTTATCGAAAACTCAAAGTTTTCACTGCTGAGTTTGCGATCGAATAAAATTTTGTCGAAGAACTTATGTTTTTCGCCGAGTAGTTTTGCGATTGAATAAAAGTCTATCTAAAAACGTAAGTTTTCACCGCGTATTAGTGCGATCGAATAAAATTTTATCGAAAAACTTAAGTTTTCGCTGCTAAGTTTTACGATCGAATAAAAACTTATCGAAAACACAAGGTTTTCGCCGTTGAGTTTTTCAATCGAATTAAAACTTAACGAAAATTAAAGTTCTTCGATGGTACTGTTTGCGATAAGACGATTTTCGACCTCAAAAATTGAAATCATACAGTAAAGTCTTAAACTGCGAATGACGATTCTGGGTAAAACATAAGTTAATCTGAACTCATAATGATCAGAAATCAGTTGCGAATCCAAATATCATGTATTTCATCAAAATGGTCGAATTTAAACCACAAAAAATTTGATTTCTTAAGTATTATCAGTCGAAAAATCGCGAAGTCGAGAAATAACTGTGAATGGTTTTGAAAACAGTCGCGATTCGTGATTTTCGGAAAAAAAGATGAACCGAATCTGTATTCTACCTTCAAACTAGGCGAGTTTTTAGCAGAAAATGTGAGGAAGGTTGAGATTTTTCGAAATCGCTGTTTGAAGCTTTTAAGAATGCGAAGAGTTTTTTGATCGTTTTGTTTGCGTGAGAAAAAGGTTTCGATCGAAAAGGTTTATAAGTACATTTCGATCAGGAAATGTTAAAGGATTTTGGGCCGTGAAAAATCATTTTGGGCTTTCGCTAAAAACAAGTCTATACGAAAATTTTATTCTTTTTACTTTTGCACCCAAAAAGAAATTTAATAGAGCTCCCCGAAGTTCTGAAATAAATGCAATTAACTCTCATTGTGCGATGAAATTCATCATTGGACTCCTCGAATGAGCTCAATATTATCTATGAAAACATGAGAAGTCGTGATTGCAAGTAAATCATTTAGGAGATAATAGCAAATATTTATGTAAACTCCCCCTCAACAAATGCACATCTAATGTTTTGGCAATTTAGCACATAATCCACACAATTATGCATATGAAAATATATTTTATAAGTACAAATAACGCATTTAATCAATTCACCGTAGATTTATGATCTCATCGTGTATATGAAAATTTTGCATTTTCATAAAATTTCGCATTTTGTCAATTCCGTACCAATGCATGTGCTAATGCATTTAAAATGTACATAAATATTTTGTTTTGGGGTCAGATTTTCCATTTTGAATATTATCACGCAAAAATTTCACATGACACATAGAATAATAATTTGTTGTTAATTCATGTAACTAAACTAATATTCTAAGATCATAGTATGAATCATTTCGACAACTCTCGCATGGTTCGCTCATAACACTTAATTTATTTTTATCATGGGGATCTTTAGTAAATATATCACTCATATCAACACGACAAAGTTTTATCAAATAATCTATTATCGTAGCGCATTTAATCAACTTACCAAGTGAAAGTCCATCAATTTGAATCAAATGGGCTTTGAAGGGATTATTATTTTAGGCTCTGACTTAAAAGGGTAGGATAATTTTGGAATTAGTGAGCTTAAAATTCTTCAATTCCAGAGGCCATTTTGAAATTCATTTCCGCTCCTTTTCTTTTCTTCTGCATCTACTGAAGCTGGGTCTCTTCTTCTTTACGAGGCTTGAGAGATGAAATCTTCTTTTGTTCTCGGGCCGATACCGTGTTCCTTTTGAAAGTTCACAGTTATGGAATTCGAACCCAAGGCTGTGCTCCTCTTCCCGTTTTCTCGATATAAGATCTAGATTATCATTGGAGAAGTTCACTTCGAGGTGTTTCTCTTCTAGTAGTTTTGACGAGTATACGAGATTATATAGGATAAGTTCACAGCAAGGTCTATGTTTCTCTTTTATAATGATCGAGAGATTATTTGAGCATTCATAATGTGCGTCTCCTTTTCTCCCCCTCTTTTTCTTGTTGCAACCCGCGAAACTTAGAAATAAGGTTGAAGGTTTAATCAGGTCTCAAAAGAAAAAGAATATTGGAGAAGGCTCAAATGGGATTACTAGAGGAAAAGTAAATGATTTATAATTTTGGGCCAAGTGAGGAATTTCGTAATTGCCCTTATCATTTTCATGACGAACTTAACACAAAGCGAGAATGAGGCCACGAAGTACAAATCAAGAGACAAGCATTTGAAGTGTGACACACTCAAGGATAAAAATATTGAGGCTCAAATTCTCACATATATGATGTGGCGTTGTGTGTAATGAAACAAACTAAGCTCTTTGGATAAAAGAATGACACATGAATTTTTAAGCAACGAACTAAGCAAGTATCATAGAAATATTTTTGCGAGTGAATCAAAATAGACAAAATTATCATCATCCCCCATTTATTTTTATTTTATTATTATTATTATATATATCTTTTTTTATTATACTATATTATTTTTATTTTTATATATAAAAATATTTGAGAAATAAAATCACGCAAGATATAGCAAAGGAGATCAAGAAGCAAATAGAATATCACATGTAAACATAATAAAACATGTGAAACACATTTAATGCAATACTAAGATTCAACATGCCTAACTCAGCGATAATGAATTGGAATCGTTTTTCATCCAATGCCTTGATGAATAAGTCGACAAGTTGAAGCTCCGTTTTAACAAAATACATATCTATAGTGCCTTTTTCTACATGATCTTTTATAAAGTGATAGCGAATATTTATGTGTTTCGTGCGTGAGTGATGAACATGATTGCAAGTAATGGGAATAACACTTTGAGAAACAGTATAAATGAGAATGTTATTAAATTCAAACCCGTAGTCGCGTAGTTGCGTCCGCATCCACAGAACTTGTGAGCAACAATTGGTAGCCGCGACGTACTCCGCCTCGGCCGTCGAAGTTGATACGCTATTTTGCTTCTTTGAGGACCAACAGACCAACTTATCACTCAAGAATTGTGCTCCGCCAGACGTGTTTTTTCTGTCCATTCGACAACCTGCATAATCAGCGTCAGTATAGTCAATTAATCTAAAATCAGTCCCTTTTGGATACCATAACCCTAAGTTGGGAATTCCGTTGAGATAGCGTAGAATTAGCTTGACCGCGTGCATGTGAGACTCGTTTGGGTCGGCTTGAAATCGAGCATAAAGGTAAGTGGCGAACATGATATCGGGTCTGCTTGATGTTAAGTAGAGAAGAGATCCAATGATGCTCCTATAAGTTGTGATGTTGACTGCCTTGCCAGAAAGATCAACATCCAGTTTTCAGTTTGTGGATATGAGAGTACTCATAGGTGAGTTGTCTTGATTAAATCTCTTCAGAATTTCTCGTATATACTTGGTTTGACTGATGACGATTCCGTCATCGAGTTGCTTGACTTGTAGTCCAAGAAAGAATTGAAGTTCGTCCATTAAGCTCATTTCGAATTTTGTCTTCATCAGATTACCAAATTTCTGACAGAGTCGTTCATTTGTCGAGCCAAAAATGATGTCATCGACGTAAACTTGGACGATCATCAAGTCCTTGCCTTGCTTTTTGATGAATAGTGTCGTATCGATTGTTCCTCTTATAAAGCTGGACTTTACTAGAAATTTGCTCAGAACATCATACCAAGCTCGAGGGGCTTGTTTTAGTCCGTAGAGAGCTTTATCCAATCGATAGACATAATCATGATGATTTTCGTGCACGAACCCTTCGGGTTGAGCGACGTAGACTTCTTCTTTTAATAAACTATTGAGAAAGGCAATTTTTACGTTCATTTGATAGACCTTGAAGTCTTTATGTGGGCCGTTCGCCAAAAAGAGTCGAATAACTTCTATTCGAGCAATTGGAGCATACGTCTCATCGTAGTCGATATCTTCGTGTTGGTTGTACCCTTTGGCTACGACTCGTGCTTTGTTCCTGATAATTTCACCGTTCTCGTCTTTTTATTTTTGAAGACCCATTTTGTTCCTATAATTGTTTTGCCATGCGGTCGATGAACTAGTGTCCAAACTTGTAGATGCTCGAATTGGTTGAGTTCGTCTTGCATTGTGATAACCCAATCCATGTTGATTGGTTCGTTTTGGCTTAAGAAGCACGTGAAAAGTCCGCTATTAGTAGATGTCCTAGTACGTACTCCACTTGAAGGATCACGAATTGTTTGATCGACAGGATGAGCTCGCGTCCACTTGCGTTCATGAGGAAGAACCGAAGTAGAACCATCGTTGATGAGTAGTTTGAGACACATGTATTTATAGGCTGGTTATCCGTAGGAGGGAAATTCATTTCTGAAGTTGAATTTATTGGAATTTACTCATCGGCATTAGTAGGAGCGGCATCACTAGTTGGTGATTCAAAATCTTGAGAATCTAGAACATTGGTTGGACTTTGAGGGCCGGGAATCTCTTTTGTAATTTCCACCGTATAAGGGAAAGGTGCGCTGCTTGGTATAGAATGTGAAGAAGCAGGCATTTGAGACTCATTCCGATAAAAATGTTCAAAAAGAAAGTCAAAGTCTTCCAAATCAGCGGGAAGTGCTTCTACTGACGGTGAGGCAGATGTTGCCGAAATTTGTTGGCGTTGTGCCAACATACCTATAAGCATGGGTTCTGAACTGTCTTATTCAGAAGCCAAATCGATCACTTCGTGAAAAGTGACGTTGTAACTTTCCAATATTGTACGAGAAGACTTGATATAGACGCGGTATGCTTTTGAAGTTGATGAATATCCAACAAAGACGGCTTCAAATGCTTTAGGGTCGAACTTGCTTCGATGCTCTCGATCGTTCGCCACAAAGCATTTGCTCCTGAAAACTTTGAAGAAAGAGACATTCGGAATCCTTTGATTTATTATCTCGTACGATATCTTTTCAAAAGGTTTGTCTTCCCATTTTGTGTAAAGCAAGCTGTACTCACTGCTTCAGACCATAGAAAATGAGGGAGACCGGAATGTATAAGCATTGTCCTTGCAGCTTCAACCAAAGTCCGGTTCATTCGTTCTACAACACCATTTTGTTAAGGCGTTTTAGCGGCTGGAAATTGTTGAATGATTCCAAGTGACTGATAGTAAGTGCTGAGACGCTGATTCTTGAATTCAGTCCCATTGTCAATCCTGATTACTTGGATCTTCTGTTGCAGGATATTCTGAGTAGTATTCACAAAATTTATTATCAAGTCTCCAGTCTCGTCTTTACTTCGTAGAAATCTTGTCCAAATGTAGCGAAAATCGTCGTCGACAATTACTATCACAAAATTTTTCGCTCATTCTTCATGTTAGCATATTTAATTTGTAAAAATTCTAACATGATTAATAATGTAGATTCAGGTGTAGTTACCTCTTGAGATGAGGTATTGATGCTTTGTCGTCGTCGGACCTCCTCGTTGAGCTTTCGTCTGAAGATCGTCAAGAAATGCCATGAGAGCTAAATTATATTTGTCAGAATCAGTTATGTCTTCTAGCCAGTGCTCTTGTTTAGCCATTAGAGCTACTCCAAGTTCTTTTTGTTTGGTTAATTGAAATTTCTTGGAGTAGCAATTGACGTCTTTCTTCTTTGGAATATTGCATTCTCTGGCGAAGTGCCCTGTTTTACCACAATTGTAGTGGCTCTTTGACATTTTTGGATTTTGACGACTCAGCTGGTCTTTCCTTGCTATTAGAGTTTGAGGTCCGAAGTCGATTAGCTGAGGAGGATGATTTCTTTTTGTATAACTTTTTGCTCATCATTTTAGTAATGAGAGCCAATTGTTTCTTGAACTCTTTCATATCGGGCTCAGAATCCGATTCTGGCTCGTCTTCTTCTTCTTCTAAAGAACTCGACAATTCGATATTTTTATCTTTACGAGATCGACTAGTTTTTCTCTCCGAAACTAGAGCTATTGAGTCTTCGATCTGTTTGCCTTTTTGTTCTTTTTTGTATCTCGCTGATATCCTCTTCGTGTTGGGCAAGATTGTCGAAAACGACGTGGATTTCCATTTCGTCCAAGTCATTGTTATGAAGATTTTGCATGGGTATTTTCTTCCACTACGGATGAAGAGATGAAAGAAATCGGATGTTTATCTCCATATTTGTCTTGAATATTTCTACATTCCTCATCTCGTTCAGAATAGTCAAATAGCGTTGATAGAGTTCGTAGAGATTTTCCTCCGTCTTAGGTTTGAAGGAGTCGTAAGCTGTGAGTATGTTCGCTTTCTTAGCCTTGACTCCGACTTCGGTCCTTTGCATCATTTTGTGGAGCTCGTCCCACATAGCCTTAGCACTTTATAGACTATCTATTTGCATATAGATGTCATTTGGGATCCCTTGAATTAGGAAAGTTTTAGCATCGAGTTCAGCTTTAGCTCTTAATCTCTCCCCCTCAGAGTATTTACTAAGAATTTTGACTCTTCTAGTGGCAGGAATGAGAGGATTATTTGTGGCATTGCGTTCTTGGATAAGACAGAATTGAGCAAGTCCTTCTTGGAGAGAAGCTATAAAATTTGCTGCTTGATCCTTTCGTCTCCAAGAAATTCATAAATCGGCTTCTCCTTACGGTGTATTCGCCTATTCTTCGAATTGGAGGACGGACATCGTTTCCAAATGAGTAAGCATCCATTGTCGTTTTTAATTGGTAGGATCTCATGAAAGTTTGGAGTTGAGACAGTGAAAGTGCTGCACAAGTGACAAACTTGTTAGTATTGTTTGGTTAATACTTTAAGCAATTTCCTTTTCGGACCTATTTTTAGGTCAAAGAAAATTGATTTTGAGTACGAAAAATATTTAGCACCGAATTTGAATATTGTGAATGTTGAAATATTTTTCGTATGTTTTGAAAATTTCGGTTTTGATTTGAATTTTTTTAAAGAAAAATTTAGATCAGTGTAAAATGTGTGTGCGTTTGAAAGTTCGATTTTGATTTGAATTTTTTTTCGAGTAGTAAGATTTTTGATTTGCAAAATTTCGATTCTTTTAATCGAAAGTAATTTTAGAAAGTGTATGTTTTTGGAAGTGTTTTTATAGAAAATTATTTTTCGAGTGATCACATAGAAATACCACTTGAAACCCTTTATCGCATAATTGTCCTATGTTGAACATGTTGTGTTTAAAACCTTGGGCGTAAGATACATCTTTTATTGTTAGATTCTTCAGAATAATATCTCCAAAGCCTAGAATTGGAGTTGAATCGTTGTTGCCGAATATGAGTTTGCCGTTGTATCGGTCTCGATAGTTGCTCAACAGTTCTTGATTACCCATCATGTGTGTGGAGCAACCGAATAAAGATACCACACATGATGGATCTGCATAAAAAGGTTTAGAGAGACTTAGGTACCCACTTATAAATGGGTCCTCTCGGATTAGCAGATTTAGTAGTTAAAGTTTGGTCATTTTTGGCTCCTAAACCAATGTTATTCTTAGGTACCCAAACCAACTTAGAAGTAGTTGGTTTAGGTGGTAGCTGTTTAGACAACTGAGCCTTTTTGGTTTGCGTTGGCCTAGATGGTATTTTGGGAACCCATTGAGGGTGAACCTTAGGTGAGGGTAAGAGTGAATCGAGCAATAAGCTTGCTTACTAGCCGGATCTTGTCTCCTACGAGACTTAAGACTCACATTTGTCTTAGAATGATAGATTTTGTTTTTGGACGTGGAGCCGATTTCAAAAATTTGTGCTTTTAAAATTGATAGATTTTAAAGCAAAGTTGAAGCAACAACATGAAAATTAGAAACAACCCTCTTTTTACGAATGTCCTTTGTTTTTGATACAGAAGAAATTTCGAAAATAAATTATTTCTATCAATTTTCTTCTTAAATTCTATACTAGCCTCTCTCTCCTTAGCATGCTTCGTCTCTTTAACTATTCTACCTGTGGATGGCGTAGAAAAAGAATTAGTAAAAATCTTTTTCGCTTTCGAAGCATTTAAAGACACTTTTTCTCTCCTTTTGTTTTTTAAAGAGATCCTTTCTTCTTTTAAAATATTTTGTAAAATAACGGGAGAAGTTTTCTTAAATTTTGTCTTGTCCTCAATTAATGATTTTTCTTTCGAAATAAAATGAGGACAAGATTTTAAAACGTTAGTCAAAACTGATGAATTTTTTAGATTTGGAATCTCCAATATAATCACATTCTTTTCTGCTTCAAAATTATTTCTTTCTGTTTCTAAGGAGGAACTTAAATCAGCTATTTTCTTAATAATAGCAGGAATATAACAGAAACTAGAAGAATGATCATTATATTCTTCCTCGACTTTAGGAATATTGTCTATAGAATATAATGAATTATAGTCACTAGACATGTTTGTTTCCCGTGTCCTGTAACTAATATTCAAATAAGTGTAATTCAAGGGGATGTCGGTTCTAGTTTTGACTTTCTTTTGGATTCTTCTAAGGCATTTATTTCTGAAGCGTTAGTAAAATCCATTAAAGAAGTTAATCCTAAACAAATGTACTTGATATAATATAATTGTTTTACATTTACCTTTTTCAAGTTACAAGGATTGCTAAAACCTAAGCCTTCAACAGGATTATAAAATTCTATATCATGACGTTGATTTAGAAAAATAGTCTGATTAGTTTATCCCCTTTTCGTTTGAAGATCGTCTAAAGTCTTAATCATTGAGTAAAGCTTCTTACGTTCATTAGAGATTTCCTTACAATTATTTCTAGAAATTTCTAGCTCTATCTGACTATCGCTAAGAATTTTACTAAGGTCGTTAATCTTAGTATCAGAAGTAGCTATTCTAGATTCAAGACTAGTTACGGTTTCCTTAGCATTAGATAAGAGAATTTTTAAGTGATATGTTTTATCTAATTGTTTTGGAAATTTTTTCGCGAAGTGCTAGTCTCTCCTCTAACTCTTTTGTACTTTTCCGCTCATATTTCATGTTAGCATATTTAATTTGTAAAGATTCTAACATGATTAATAATGTAGATTCAGGCGTAGTTACCTCTTGAGCTGAGGTTGATGCTTTGTCGTCGTCGGACCTCCTCGTTGAGCTTTCGTCTGAAGATCGTCAAGAAATGCCATGAGAGCTAAATTATATTTGTCAGAATCAGTTATGTGTTCTAGCCAGTGCTCTTGTTCAGCCATTAGAGCTACTCCAAGTTCTTTTTGTTTGGTTAATTGAAATTTCTGGGAGTAGCAATTGACGTCTTTCTTCTTTGGAATATTGCATTCTCTGGCGAAGTGCCATGTTTTACCACAATTGTAGCATTTTTGTGGCTCTTTGGCATTTTTGGATTCTGACGACTCGGCTGGTCTTTCCATGCTATTAGAGCTTGAGGTCCGAAGTCGATTAGCTGAGGAGGATGATTTCTTTTTGTATAAATTTTTGCTCATCATTTTAGTAATGAGAGCCAATTGTTTCTTGAACTCTTTCATATGGGGCTCAGAATCCGATTCTGGCTCGTCTTCTTCTTCTTCTAAAGAACTCGACAATTCGATATTTTTATCTTTACGAGATCGACTAGTTTTTCTCTCCGAAACTAGAGCTATTGAGTCTTCGATCTGTTTGCCTTTTTGTTCTTTTTGTATCTCGCTGATATCCTCTTCGTGTTGGGCAAGATTGTCGAAAACGACGTGGATATCCATTTCGTCCAAGTCCTTGTTATGAAGAATTTGCATGGGTATTTTCTTCCACTACGGATGAAGAGATGAAAGAAATCGGATGTTTATCTCCATATTTGTCTTGAATATTTCTACATTCCTCATCTCGTTCAGAATAGTCAAATAGCGTTGATAGAGTTCGTAGAGATTTCCCTCCGTCTTAGGTTTGAAGGAGTCGTAAGCTGTGAGTATGTTCGCTTTCGTAGCCTTGACTCCGACTTCGGTCCTTTGCACATTTTGTGGAGCCCGTCCCACATAGCCTTAGCACTTTATAGACTATCTATTTGCATATAGATGTCATTTGGGATTCCTTGAATTAGGAAAGTTTTAGCATCGAGTTCAGCTTTAGCTCTTAATCTCTCCCCCTCAGAGTATTTACTAAGAATTTTGACTCTTCTAGTGGCAGGAATGAGAGGATTATTTGTGGCATTGCGTTCTTGGATAAGACAGAATTGAGCATGTCCTTCTTGGAGAGAAGCTATAAAATTTGCTGCTTGATCCTTTCGTCTCCAAGAAATTCATAAATCGGCTTCTCCTTACGGTGTATCGCCTATTCTTCGAATTGGAGGACGGACATCGTTTCCAAATGAGTAAGCATCCATTGTCATTTTTAATTGGTAGGATCTCATGAAAGTTTGGAGTTGAGATGGTGAAAGTGCTTCACAAGTGACAAACTTGTTAGTAATGTTTGGTTAATACTTTAAGCAATTTCATTTTCGAACCTATTTTTAGGTCAAAGAAAATTGATTTTGAGTACGAAAAATATTTAGCACCGAAGTTGAATATTGTGAATGTTGAAATATTTTTCGTATGTTTTGAAAATTTCGGTTTTGATTTGAATTCTTTTTAAAGAGAAAATCGTATCAGTGTAAATTGTGTGTGCGCTTGAATGTTCGATTTTGATTTGAATTATTTTCGAGTAGTAAGATTTTTGATTTGAAAAATTTTGATTCTTTTAATCGAAAGTAATCTTAGAAAGTATAAGTTTTTTGAAGTGGTTTATAGAAAATTATTTTTCGAGTGATCACATAGAAATACCACATTAAAGCCTTTATCGCAGAATTGTGCTATACTGAACATGTTGTGTTTAAAACCTTGGACGTAAGATACATCTTTTATTGTCAGATTCTTCATAATGATATCTCCAAAGCCTAGAATTGGAGTTGACTCGTTGTTGCCGAATCTGACTTTGCCGTTGTATTGGTCTTGATAGTTGCTCAACAGTTCTTCATTACCCGTCATGTGTGAGGAGCAACCCGAATCAAGATACCACACATGACGGATCTGCATAAAAAGGTTTAGAAAGACTTAGGTACCCACTTATAAATGGGTCCTCTCGGATTAGCAGATTTAGTAGTTAAAGTTTGTTCATTTTTGGCTCCTAAACCAATGTTATTCTTAGGTACCCAAACCAACTTAGAAGTAGTTGGTTTAGGTGGTAGCTGTTTAGACAACTGAGCCTTTTTGGTTTGCGTTGGCCTAGATGGTATTTTGGGAACCCATTGAGGGTGAACCTTATGTGAGGGTAAGAGTGAATCGAGCAATAAGCTTGCTTACTAGCCGGATCTTGTCTCCTACGAGACTTAAGACTCACATTTGTCTTAGAATGATAGATTTTGTTTTTGGACGTGGAGCCGATTTCAAAATTTGTGCTTTTAAAATTGATAGATTTTAAAGCAAAGTTGAAGCAACAACATGAAAGTTAGAAACAACCCTCTTTTTACGAATGTCCTTTGTTTTTGATACAGAAGAAATTTAGAAAATAAATCGTTTCTATCAATTTTCTTCTTAAATTCTATACTAGCCTCTCTCTCCTTAGCATGCTTCGTCTCTTTAACTATTCTACCTGTGGATGGCGTAGAAAAAGAATTAGTAAAAATCTTTTTCGCTTTCGAAGCATTTAAAGACACTTTTTCTCTCCTTTTGTTTTTTAAAGAGAATTTTTCTTCTTTTAAAATATTTTGTAAAATAACGAGAGAAGTTTTCTTAAATTTTGTCTTGTCCTCAATTAATGATTTTTTTTTTCAAAATTAAATGAGGACAAGATTTTAAAACATTAGTCAAAACTGGTGAATTTTTTAGATTTGAAATCTCCAATATAATCGCATTCTTTTCTGCTTCAAAATTCTTTCTTTCTATTTCTAACGAGGAACATAAATCAGTTATTTTCTTAATAATAGCAGGAATATAACAGAAACTAAAAGGATGATCATTATTTCCTTCCTCGACTTTAGGAATATTTTCTATAGAATATAATGAATTATAGTCACTAGACATGTTTGTTTCCCATGTCCTGTAACTATTATTGAAATAAGTGTAATCAAATGGGATGTCGGTCCTAGTTTTGACTTTTCTTTTGGATTCTTCTAAGGCATTTATTTCTGAAGCGTTAGTAAAATCCATTAAAGAAGTTAATCCTAAACACATGTACTTGATATAATATAATTGTTTTACATTTACCTTTTTCAAGTTACAAGGATTGTTAAAACCTAAGCCTTCAACAGTATTATAAAATTCTATATCATGACGTTGATTTAGAAAAATAGTCTGATCTGTTTATCCCCTTTTCGTTAGAAGATCGTCTAAAGTCTTAATCATTGAGTAAAGCTTCTTACGTTCATTAAAGATTTCCTTACAATTATTTCTAGAAATTTCTAGCTCTCTCGTACTATCGCTGTGAATTTTACTAAGGTCGTTAATCTTAGTCTCAGAAGTAGCTATCATAGATTCAAGACTAGTTACGGTTTCCTTAGCATTAGATAAGAGAATTTCTAAGTGAACTGTTTTATCTAATTGTTTTGGAAATTTTTTCGCTAAGTGATAGTCTCTCCTCTAACTCTTTTGTACTTTTCCGCTCATTTTTCATGTTAGCATATTTAATTTGTGAAGATTCTAACATGATTAATAATGTAGATTCAAGTGTATTACCTCTTGAGATGAGGTTGATGCTTTGTCGTCGTCGGACCTCCTCGTTGAGCTTTCGTCTGAGGCTCGTCAAGAAATGTCATGAGAGCTTAATTATCATTGTCAGAATCAGTTGTGTCGTCTAGCCAGTGCTCTTGTTCAGCCATTAGAGCTACTCCAACTTCTTTTTGTTTGGTTAATTGAAATTTCTTGGAGTAGCAATTGACGTCTTTCTTCTTTGGAATATTGCATTCTCTGACGAAGTGCCCTGTTTTACCACAATTGTAGCATTTTTGTGGCTCTTTGGCATTTTTGGATTCTGACGACTCGGCTGGTCTTTCCTTGTTCTTGAGCTTGAGGTCCGAAGTCGATTAGCTGAGGAGGATGATTTCTTTTTATAGAACTTTTTGCTCATTATTTTAGTAATGAGAGCCAATTGTTTCTTGAACTCTTTCATATCGGGCTCGGAATCCGATTCTGGCTCGTCTTTTCTTCTAAAGAACTCGGCAATTCGATATTTTTATCTTTACGAGATCGACTAGTTTTTCTCTCCGAAACTAGAGCTATTGAGTCTTCGATCTGTTTGCCTTTTTGTTCTTTTTGTATCTCGTTGATATCGTCTTCGTGTTGAGCAAGATTGTCGAAAACGACGTGGATATCCATTTCGTCCAAGTCCTTGTTCTGACGAATTTGCATGGGTATTTTCTTCCACTACGGATGAAGGGATGAAAGAAATCGGATGTTTATCTCCATATTTGTCTTGAATATTTCTACTTTCCTCATCTCGTTCAGAATAGTCAAATAGCAGTTATAGAGTTCGTAGAAATTTTCCTCCGTCTTAGGTTTGAAGGAGTCATAAGCTGTGAGTATGTTCGCTTTCTTAGCCTTGACTCCGACTTCGGTCCTTTGCATCATTTTGTGGAGCTCGTCCCACATAGCCTTAGCACTTTATAGACTATCTATTTGCATATAGATGTCATTTGGGATCCCTTGAATCAGGAAAGTTTTAGCACTGAGTTCAGCTTTAGCTCTTAATCTCTTCCCCTCATAGTATTTATTATGAATTTTGAGTCTTCTAGTGGCAGGAATGGGAGGATTATTTGTGGCATCGCCTTCTTGGATAAGACAGAATTGAGCATGTCCTTCTAGGGGAGAAGCTATCAAATTTGCAGCATGATCCTTTCGTCTCCAAGAAATTCATAAATCGGCTTCTCCTTACGGTGTATTCGTCTCTTCTTAGAATTGGAGGACGTACATCGTTTCCAAATGAGTAAGCATCCATTTTCGTTTTTGATTGGTAGGATCTCGTGAAAGTTTGGAGTAGAGATGGTGAAAGTGCTTCACAAGTGACAAACTTGTTGGTAATGTTTGGTTAATACTTTAAGCAATTTCCTTTTCGGAATTTTTTTTAGGTCAAAGAAAATTGATTTTGACTACGAAAAATATTTAGCACAGAAGTTGAATATTGTGAATGTTGAAATATTTTTCGTATGTTTTGAAAATTTTGATTTTGATTTGAATTCTTTTTTGAAGAAAAATCAGATAAGTGTAAAATGTGTGTGCGTTTGAAAATTCGATTTTGATTTGAATTTTTTTTCGAGTAGTAAGATTTTTGATTTGCAAAATTTCGATTCTTTTAATCGAAAGTAATTTTAGAAAGTATATGTTTTTGGAAGTGTTTTTATAGAAAATTATTTTTCGAGTGATCACATAGAAATACCACTTGAAACCCTTTATCGCATAATTGTCCTATGCTGAACATGTGTTTAAAACCTTGGGCGTAAGATACATCTTTTATTGTTAGATTCTTCAGAATAATATCTCCAAAGCCTAGAATTGGAGTTGAATCGTTGTTGCCGAATATGAGTTTGCCGTTGTATCGGTCTCGATAGTTGCTCAACAGTTCTTGATTACCCATCATGTGTGTGGAGCAACCGAATAAAGATACCACACATGATGGATCTGCATAAAAAGGTTTAGAGAGACTTAGGTACCCACTTATAAATGGGTCCTCTCGGATTAGCAGATTTAGTAGTTAAAGTTTGGTCATTTTTGGCTCCTAAACCAATGTTATTCTTAGGTACCCAAACCAACTTAGAAGTAGTTGGTTTAGGTGGTAGCTGTTTAGACAACTGAGCCTTTTTGGTTTGCGTTGGCCTAGATGGTATTTTGGGAACCCATTGAGGGTGAACCTTAGGTGAGGGTAAGAGTGAATCGAGCAATAAGCTTGCTTACTAGCCGGATCTTGTCTCCTACGAGACTTAAGACTCACATTTGTCTTAGAATGATAGATTTTGTTTTTGGACGTGGAGCCGATTTCAAAAATTTGTGCTTTTAAAATTGATAGATTTTAAAGCAAAGTTGAAGCAACAACATGAAAATTAGAAACAACCCTCTTTTTACGAATGTCCTTTGTTTTTGATACAGAAGAAATTTAGAAAATAAATTATTTCTATCAATTTTCTTCTTAAATTCTATACTAGCCTCTCTCTCCTTAGCATGCTTCGTCTCTTTAACTATTCTACCTGTGGATGGCATAGAAAAAGAATTAGTAAAAATCTTTTTCGCTTTCGAAGCATTTAAAGACACTTTTTCTCTCCTTTTGTTTTTTAAAGAGATCCTTTCTTCTTTTAAAATATTTTGTAAAATAACGGGAGAAGTTTTCTTAAATTTTGTCTTGTCCTCAATTAATGATTTTTCTTTCGAAATAAAATGAGGACAAGATTTTAAAACGTTAGTCAAAACTGATGAATTTTTTAGATTTGGAATCTCCAATATAATCACATTCTTTTCTGCTTCAAAATTATTTCTTTCTGTTTCTAAGGAGGAACTTAAATCAGCTATTTTCTTAATAATAGCAGGAATATAACAGAAACTAGAAGAATGATCATTATATTCTTCCTCGACTTTAGGAATATTGTCTATAGAATATAATGAATTATAGTCACTAGACATGTTTGTTTCCCGTGTCCTGTAACTAATATTCAAATAAGTGTAATTCAAGGGGATGTCGGTTCTAGTTTTGACTTTCTTTTGGATTCTTCTAAGGCATTTATTTCTGAAGCGTTAGTAAAATCCATTAAAGAAGTTAATCCTAAACAAATGTACTTGATATAATATAATTGTTTTACAAGAAGAACAATGTTTTACAGCAAAATATATCGATTGTGACGAAAATCAAATCGTATTCAAAAATCAATCGCAAATAGTAAAATCGATCGAAATCGAGAATCAGAAATAATCCGATGTTTTAAGCGATTGAAATCAGTACGCAATTCATTCCTACTATCTAATCTATCACTTTTGCATCAGAATCATCAACACAATTCGCAAAATTCAGCACGTAAATAAAATTTGCATTTCGCGCACGCTTTCAATCGAAAAATCTGGAAAATAAATTTGATCTAAAAATAGCAAAATCAATCCAAAACAATCACGATCTGCTCTGATACCAATTGTTGGGTCCTAATTAATCAACTTACGAGAGGTCTATGCATGAATATTAGATATTCGAATATAGATTATCGATTTGTTACTTTGGTCGAATATCTCGGTTGAAGATCACGAGAGACAAAAGCTTTTAGTGAGAAAGTTTTCGTTTGTGTTTCTCTATCTAGAATGTGAATTTATGAAATTCTTGTGTATTGATTTCAATAGTGTACATTGTATTTATACCATATACATGGTATATTTACTAGTTAGTCATGCACTATAAAAAATATAAGCTACGCCCCTAATTACAAGGATAACTAATAAACGAAGCACAATTTCTAAGTCTTTCAACTTGGGAGGACGATCGAAAACATAGACATGGCCATAAAGCTCATGAAGGCGCTTCCCAGAGAATGGGACGTAAAAACGATGGTCATGAGGGAGGTCAAAGACTTGAGCATGCTACAGTTGGCACGATCTCTTTTTTTACCTGAAGGCTTACGAGTTTGAGCTACAAACTCGAATGAAAGACGCTATGTTGGTGCCACCCGTAAAGGCTCTAGTAGCAGCAGAAAGCACTTGAAAGTCCACAGAAGACATGAGTGAAGAGGCGATGACACTCTTCATGAAGAAATTTGGGTTTTTCATGAAGCAAAATCAGCCCACGTATCTAAGGATGAACCAAATAATAACGCATGTTTTAACTGTAACAGGAATGACCATTTCATTGCCGATTGTAAGAAGCCCAGAAATGACAAGGGCAATGAAGGAAACAAGAAAAAGTTCCGCAGGAAGCCGAAGGTTCTCGTAGCCGAGGATAGAAAAACAAAGTGGGCATAGACGGATTCTAACGGTTCAAGGTCAGAAGAGGAATCGAGCGATGACGAAGCCGAGTGCCTAATGGCAGACATCGACGACAATGAGGTAATTGATTTCTCTCAATCTCAATTCACTCGTGCGGATCTGGTACAAGCTCTATAGGAGATGACAAAAGAGTACCAAAAACTCGCTATTCAAAAGAGAGTAGTACTGGAACCGGAAATAATAACCACTAGCACTAGTAATGAAGAACTCACCAAAGCTAAGGCTGAGGTGATCTCTCTGAGAGCTTAAAATGAATCTCTCAGAGAAAACACTACAAGGATAAAACACAAGTTTCTAGACTTCCACAAAATGTCTGAGTCTTGGAAAGAGTCATCAAGGAAACTTGAGACTCTGCAATGTCTATCAAAGAATTCTAACTATAAAATGGGCCTGGGATATAGCCCAGAACCACAGAACTCCATTCCCACGACTGAAAAAATTGTCAAGTTCGTGAAGTCATCAGAATAGGTGAAAAAGGCATAACTCCGGTACCCACCCACTGAGGTATAGGGTAGACATGGACTAGGTTATAAATCTAGTCCTCAGACTTTTACACAGATAAAACCACAATATTGGCAAAAGTGGGAGTCTTCCATGAGTAAAAGACAAGTGCTAAAACTCACAACGAAGGTATCAATAGAAAAACAAACCAGAGTTACACTGGGTACCGGAACAAGCTTCGAAGAAGATCCGGTACTCAGCGCAAATTTCAGAAACCTAAACCAAACAACTTCCCGAACCCATGTAGGGGGAAGACTCTACCTAAGGTTCTTGTGGATCCAAGCATGTGAAGGAGTTTCAAGGTTATCCAAATGTGGATACCCATACACTTACTAGCAGATGGACCCAAACAAAAGTTGGGTACCATAAACCCACTTCTTGCATAAACCCACTTCTTGCAGGTATATGCTAATGGTGTCAGCAAGTTCAACTGGTACATGGACAATGGGTGCTGCAAGCATATGACGGGGAACCAGGAACTCCTCTCTAACATAAAGCCTTGCACGAGCGAAACAGTTATGTTTCGGAGATAACGGCAAAGGTAAAGTCATGTGTAAGGGTAAGCTTACCTATGACAACTTCACGTTGGAAAACATAAGCCTAGTGAAGAATTTATACTATAACTTAATAAGCATAAGTCAATTATGCGACACCGGGTATGTTTGCGACTTCAAGAAGGACATATGTGAAGTCATCGATCCTTCAGGAAAAACAATACTCATTAGTTAGAGAACCAACGGTACCTATATAGTAAGGTGGAAAGAACAATCTGTGACAAAACAAACATGTCTTATTGCTGAAAGCTCTAAGGGTTGGTTGTGGCAAAAAGATTGAACCATCTGAATTTCAAAACAATATCCAAACTGAGCTCAAATGACTTAAGGTACTTGGATTACCAAAGGTGCATTACTTTAAGGAAAAGTCATGCACTGCCTGCCAACTTGGCAAGCAAGTAAAATCTGCCTTTAAAAGCAAAGGGCAAACATCTTCTAAGCATTGTCTTGATCTACTGCACATGGACCTGTTTGGTCCAATTCCCTACCAAGCTTAGAAGGAGCCAAGTATACCCTAGTAGTCATAGATGATTACTCACGGTACACTTTGGTACTGTTCCTAAAATATAATGATCAAACCCATTCAATGTTGATCAAGTTACTTAAACGAGTTCAAAATGAGCAAAATTCCAAGGTCAACACAATAAGAAGTGATCGTGGTACCGAATTTCTAAATTCAACACTTAATGATTATCTCGAAGACCATGGCATTCGCCATGAGCAATCTGTCTCCAGGACACCACAACAGGAACTTAGGAACCGCACGCTAAAGGAAGCAGCAAGGAGTATGCTAGCAGATGCCGATATCTCGCAGAAGTTCTGGGCAGAAGCAGTCAACACCGCGTGTTACACCCAGAACCGCTCGATGGTCTGTAAGAGCTTAAGGAAGACACCATACGAAATTTGTACAGGAAATGTTCCTTCTGTACTATACTTCAAGACCTTCGAGAGCCGATACTATATACACTTAAATCGGAGTCATTTGTCGGCTTTTGAAAGTCTAGCGGACAAAACAATTTTTGTGGGATACACTGTCGTGAGTAAGGCCTACAGAGTATTCAATAACAAGACCTTGTCTATTGAAGAATCCGCTCACGTTGTATTCGAAGAATCTCAAGAAGAAGACAGCTCTCCGCGAACATCAATCGTCTAAGTGAACTCTTGGAAAAGGCACACGTAGATGAATCAAGTGATGAAGAGGATCAAGGTCAACACATGAGAGGTGAGCTCAACGAAGATCCCGTACCAGAAATACTAAACGGTAATGTGGAAAATTTGCAAGAACAGAGTACCGAACAAGTTTCGGTACTCAATCATGAAGAGTCATTGGAAAGTTCTCCGGCACCACATACCAGTGAACAACTAAACGTGGTATCGGAAGGGTTCGATACTAATCTCACCAATTTAGAAGGTGAACATAGTGAGGGGGAATGTATTAAGTGGAACGGGACTAAGCTTAATCATCCCTCAAATCTAATTATGGGTGACCGAAAGGCGCCAATGAAGACTCGACCAACACTCCAAATTCTCTTCAGCTATGCACTCATATCTCAATCACAGCCTACAAAGATTGAGGAGGCGTTGAAGGACGATAGCTTGGTTGCTGCTATGCAAGAGCATTTTAATCAATTTGAAAGAAACGAAGTCTGGACCTTAGTCCCTCGACCCACACGGACGGTAATCGGTACCAAGTGGGTTTTCAAGAACAAGGTCAATGAGGATTGCCTAGTTAATGAGAAATAAAGTAAGATTGTTTGCTCAAGGTTTCAGACAAGAAGAAGACATCGACTATGATGAAACTTTTGCACCGGTGGCTAGACTTGAAGCGATAAGGATATTTCTAGCATATGCAGCCTACAAAGATTTTAGGGTGTATCATATGGATGTATCAGATTTTAAGGTGTATCAGATGGATTTTAAGGTGCATTTCTCAACGGATTACTGTCCGAAGAAGTCTATGTCGCTCAACCACCAGGCTTTGAAGATCACGAAAAACCAGATCATGTGTACAAGCTCAAGAAGGCTCTATGTTGTCTAAAACAAGTGCCTAGAGCTTGGTACGAGACCCTGGTGGGATTTTTCGTAGATCACAGCTTCACGTTAGGAGCTGCGACAAGACTCTCTTCCAATTTACGAAAGGGGAACACTTTCTACTAATGCAAATTTATGTAGATGACATAATATTTGGCTCAACGGATCCAAAACTTTGCAAAAGAGTGTCAAAACTCATGCAAGAAAAGTTTGAAATGAGCATGCTAGGGGAACTGAAGTACTTTCTACGACTTCAAGTTAAGCAAATGCGCCAAGGAATTTTTATAAGTCAACAAAAATACACTTTAGATCTCCTTAAGCAATTTAGACTTGAAGATTGTTCGCCCGCAACTACGCCTATGAGCTCTTCTATCAAACTCGACAAGGACGAATCCGGTACCAAGGTGGAAACAACCAAGTATCGGGGATTAATCGGGTTCCTATTGTATCTCACAGCGAGCAGACCTGACATCATGTACATCGTGTGCCTCTGTGCTATATTTCAATCGGATCCAAGACAGAGTCATTACATCGCTGCCAAAGGAATCTTGAAGTATCTCAAAGACACGAGAATGTAGGATTGTGGTACCCTAAGGACTCCTCTTTTTCATTGTATGGGTACACAGATGCTAACTATGATGGTTGCAAGTTGGATAGAAAAAGTACTAGTGAACGTGTCAATTTCTTGGAGATAGGTTGTTGTCTTGTTTCAGCAAGAAATAGACCTCCATTGCCACATCAACAGCAGAAGCTGAATACTTGGACATCGGGAGTTGCTGCTCACATATACTATGGATTCAGCATCAACTCAAGGTGAATCAGATACTCCCATATTTTGTGATAAAACAAGTGCTATCGCAATATCACAGAATCCGGTACTATACTCAAGAACTAAGCATATCGAGATTCGGCACCATTTCATCCGTGATCATGTGCTCAATAATGATGTTTGCCGGAGCATGTAAGAACATAACAACAAGTACCAGATATATTCACCAAGCCACTCCCTGAAGCCAAGTTTGTCACCTTCAGAAATGCCTTGGGCCTACTCGACATGTCCAGCAATTAACTTGGGAAACGACAAATCTCAACTGTCTGAGTATCAGAATCATTGTTTGAGGAGCTCGAAGCAAAAGCTAAGGGGGAAGTAACGGAACCAAGGTAGTACTGATTCAGAGGGAATTTTCGGTACCATGAAGAAGCATTCACTCAGCGGGAAGGACACATAGTATCGAAAAGAAAGTGGGAACTGGATTGGTTTTCCTTAAATGGGCTAAACAGACTCTGAGACATAGGCCGTCAGTCCGAGGAATTTCCTTAAGAGTAGTCAAATTGTCTGACATATCATTAAATGTTATCGCATCACTTTATCCCACCCATTTTCTTTACTTATACACATGAAATGTTTCACTTAACGTTTACGCAATCAAACCCTTTAAGCTTCCAAACACTCTCAAATCAATCGAACCCTAATCTTTATATCCTTCTAAAAATTCTCAGTAAAATCACCATCAATGGCCTCGCAAAACACATAATCTGCGTTCCTCACTGCATCAACCCACAACCCCATGGAGTTCATGAGGGTTGTCGTCAAGGTCTACATCCTCGAACTCACGGGTGCAAATGACGGCGAAATCCATCGGATGACGTCTTGCATCTTGGATTCTGGCCTTGCGACCTTTCTGGATAACGAACGTGAAATATTCACTGATCACGTTCGTGAATTCATCAACAACACCGTCTTTCCTTCAGACACTACCATATTCAACCGCGTTCAAAACCGTGACGTTGAAATGGCAAAGGCGTGGTTCCGCGAAGAGTTCGACTTACCAACAGAGAGACCGACGAATCTTCGCGAGGCTATTGAAGAGTTCGACATGTTCACGGGCGAGAAACTTGATGCAATGGTGGCCATTCTCACCAACACAGACATGGATTTGGGCACCATTGTCTTCAAGGTCTTCCAAACCACCGTACAGAGCAAGGCTCGCCTCATTAAAAACGTCGGGCCCCATATCACCCACATCTTGAAAAAGAAGATCAATGGGGAAGTTTTTGAAAACAATGCTCGAAGGGACTACCTATCAGACGAGCGAGTGATCGGGATTCACTCGGTACCAGAGGTGGCCCTTCCCTCTCCTTCCAAAGGGATAAAGAGAGCAGCTCCCGCAAAGTCCAAGGCAAAAGAGCCTGCACCGTAACCAAAGACAAAGAAGGTTGTGGCACCAAAGGAAAAACATGCCAAGAGGCAGAATAGGAGAAGTCACTAACTGTGGTCCTACAGTCAACCGGAACCGAAACCACTGGAGTCAGTACCGGATCCGGATGCAGCATATGCTCCACTCTCACCACCACCATAGCCGCCAAGAAAGAAGTTAATAAAATGTGGTGGTCGAACCTGCTGCTGAAGATCAACAACCAACTTCTCCGGTTCTCACCAAGATCTTCTGCAGCCTTGCGAAAGACATGGAGCGCATCCCCGCACATAACCGGCGATACCACGAGTACGGGGGCACTCAAGATGTTACAGCCCCCAAAATGGTACCAGAATTGCCCACTGTGGCTGAGGACCGACCTGAGGCGAGGACCCGCACCACACTTCCGTACATCGTCATCAAAGAACCCACAGAGGTGCACTCAAAGAAGAAAAAGCGCTCAAGTGGGAAAGGGAAAAAGCTTCACATCAACCCTCACTACTCCTCCTACACCACAACGGTTCTGAGCGCCACTGAGGAACAAATCAAAGAAGCTATCAACCTGGCGCTTCAAGACTTTGAAGAATGGTGGAGTGTTCGTTTGGGAATGCCTTTAGCCACAATCTTCAAGCAAAGTGATGGCAGAGCAATGGCCATCGAGAACCGCTTGCTGGAGCTAGAGCGGCTAGGATTAGAGTCGCTCATGGCTCTAATCCAAGGAAGGGAGCTGCTCGATGTGTACACCTGGCTGCATGAGGTCACGCAATTCCTTCAACAAAGGGAAGCATCCTACGATCCCAACCACAAAGAGGTCTGCCACAGCACGAAAATTTTGAAGAAACTGCACGCGGAACTAGCCAGACTGCAGTCGCGTGTGGGGTCGTACGTGCAGAGCTTAGTACGCGAGAACCGCCTAGCTCTATAACCCTTAGTGCCTACGGAACTGGATGCAACGGTTCCAACATCCCCAAGGAAACCCTTAGTGCCTACGGAACCTCAAGATGGTACCATGCCTTCTACTCAGAGGGCCCCACTCCGGTTCCAACATCCCCAAGGAAAAGCACAACGGTTCTCCCCAGTTTGGCTAATGAAGCAGAACAACCCGCTCCGGTTTTGGAAGAGGCCATGAAGAGCTTTTCATCTCCACTCAGGGCTCCAGAGGCTCCACACCAGCAAAGTACGTCGCCGGCTGCTATCAAAGTCTCTGTCCCTCCGTCCTCACCATATCAATCGACATCTGCGCTTCAACTTCTCCTTTCTTATCAAGAAGAAGATGATGTCGACCCTGCTCCATATGTGCAGATTGTGCATGAAGAACCGCATGGAGTACAAGAGTCCGGTACTCCGGTACCACCACAACAAGCTGGGGTCACGCCGTCAACAGAAGTTCCAAACACAGAGCTAACTGTGACACCGACTCAGCAACCTCTAGTCTCAGAACCCTCAATGACCCGCCAGCACACGGGCATTCGTGACATGGCTCGCGCGATCCTATATATGTAAGGCGCACCAATCAGGAGCTCAGCAAAATTAAGCACGAGCTTCGGAATTCCGCCAAGTTAAACAAAGAATTGGTGTAGAAGGTGGACTCAATCGATGCGAGCCAAGCATCAATGCGGGTTGGTCTCACCAAAGTACGGGAGAGCGGGACGGACGAAATCAAAGGCATCTCTGCTGTAGAAGAGCATCTTGCTACTCAGGGCGAGTCCGGCACGATGATTGCCAAAAAGGGGGGAAGGAAAGGAGGCAAACGTGGTGGAAGCTCCAAGGCTGCCATCATTGCTGGCACAAGAGATTAGACAGAGCAAGCGCTGGTTCTCGAGCCTACGGCAACGATACCAAACTTATTTTCGGCATCGACAAGGCCACATACCAGCGTGTCTCTTACACACTAGTACATATGGTGTGATAGGCGACGACACTATAGGCGACAGTTTTCTAAAAAGCGTCGCCTAAAGTGCAGCGCGGGAAATATTATTTTTTAATATTTTTTATTTTTGTGGCGAGTATAGGGTCGGTTTTTATTAAAAAACAACGCCTATAATTTCCTAATACTTTAGGTGTCTGTTTTTTTACGAAAATCGACGCATGTCTTTTAATTAAGTTTTTTTAAATTTTTTTTAAATTTTTTTAATAGGCGTCGGTCGTCGTGACAACCGCGCCTATTCTCTTTAAATCGAACGCACACACCCATCTCTTCTATTTCGCAAATTCTAAATCTCCACGGCATCTCTACTGGCGATTCTTCGATCTCCGAAGGTGATAGGCGAATTAATGCACATAGAGACGACAAAACGCGTGAAAGGATTGGCGCTAAGGTAGAATTCATTTTTTCCACAATTTGCGAATTTTTTTCTTCTCGTTGAAATAGTTGAATCGAAATAGGAATAGGTTGTTTCCGGTTAATCTAAGGCGTCTCCACCTACAACGAGTGCGTCTGTCGCGATTTCGCAAAAATCCGAGTAAGAAACGAGGTAAAAATTGAATTTCCGCAATTTTTCCGATTTTTTGGTGTTTTCTTTCGATTTGTCCAGGCATTTGGTTGAATTCGTCATGTTTATGTCGATTTAGGTGTTATTTGAGGTTTCATATTTGATATTGTGTTTCTCTTGTTTGAAAACTAGGGCTTGTAGCTTTGGGACGATTTCAATCGGTCAAATTTGGAAGATTCGTGCGTGGGCAGCTGCGTTGGGCCCAATTGACTAGATTATTGACGATTACGGTAAATTGTGATACCTCGTATGCTGTAATTGCGTTTTTCTATGTGGTTATGTGCTTAATGGTTGTAATTTGTATTTTTGATTGCATTTATAACCTTACATACTCGTTCAAAATTTGCTCATTAGGAGTAAATTTTGAATGGTCCCCATTTTGGAGCCGTTTTTGGATATTCACTATCACTTTAGGTTGTAAATGTGAGCATCGATATTAATGAATTTGGTTTTATTTTCCTAAAATTTTCTCTCGGTAGACATATGAAATGAATATCTATTCATTTATATTATTCGTCTACCTGGAAAACTATGGGGAAGTGCTGCCGAATTTTTCAGCAATATCGAGGTTTATGCAAGCATTTGCTAGTGATAGTGGATGTTTAAAATGGGTTAGGTTGGAGCGAAAGGACCCTCAAAGCCTTTCAATTTGTTATATGTGAACTAAACTTGTTTCACGATTAATCGTAAGAAGCTTTTTGTTTAAATTTGACTTGTTATAGTTTATGTGATTGGAATGGATCGGAGTTGAATGTGTAGTGTCCGAACAATGGCTGAGTATATGACTGGCATTGAGAAATTTATGGAAATTGCCGAGCAGAATAGGAGGAAAAAGAGACAATCTAAGATTGTTTGTCCAATGTCGGAATTGTAATAATCTTAGGCGTTGGAATAATGATAGAGTTCGGGAGCATTTGATAATAACCGGTTTTAAATTTGGGTATACTAATTGGATATGGCACGGTGAGGCGGTTGTTACTGAAGCTAGTTGTGCGGGGGAAGGAACTAGTACAAGTGTGCCACCTAAAGCTAATGACGATGATGTAGTTGACAATTCTTCTGACGACAATGATCATATTGATGACATGTTGCGTGATGTTCAAGAGGATTTTGAAGAACGACCTCCTATATTTGATAGCCTAGTTAGGGACAACAATATTTCGTTATACAACGGGTGCTCAAAATACACAAAATTATTTGTCGTGTTCAAGTTGTTGAATGTTAAAGCAAAATTTGGGGTTTCAGACAAGTGTTTCTCAACGCTTTTAGAAACATTCGCGAGTATGCTTCCTGATGGAAATAAGCTTCCGACGTCGACTTACGAGGCAAAGTTAATGTCCCCATTGAATTTAGAATATTTAAGGATACGTGCTTGTCCCAATGATTGCATACTTTATAGGGACGAGTATGAATCTACTAATAAGTGTCCAACGTGTGACACTTGGCGTTATTAAGCGAAAAGACGAAGTCGGGGGTGCTCCTGCGAAGGTTCTGTGGTACCTGCCGATACTGTCCAAGTTAAAACACATGTTTTCCAACCATGACGACGCTAAATTGTTTAGAAGTCATGATGAAGAAAGAAGAAGGGATTGAAAATTGAGGCATCCGGTAGATTCCCCTCAATGGACTAACATTGATGCGTTTTATCCTGATTTTGGAGTTGAGGTATGAAATCTTATACTAGGGCTTTGCACTGATGGGATAAACCCACACGGCGACATGAGCAGTTGTCACAGTACTTGGCCGATATTGCTCTGTATATACAATCTGCCGCCATGGCTTTGTATGAAAAGAAAATACATCATGCTGTCGTTGTTGATATCCGATCCAAAACAACCTGATAATGACATTGATGTTTATTTAGCACCGTTGATTGATGATCTAAAATATTTATGGTATAACGGCGTTGAAGTGTACGACGCGTATATTAGATCAAGATTAATGCTTAGAGCCATGGTTTTTTGTAGAAGTAATGACTTTCCGGCTTCCGGGAATTTGTCTGGGTATAGTGTTAAAGGAAAGAAATCTTGTCGAATTTGCGGTGATAATACGGACAATCAGTGGTTAAACAACTGCAGGAAACACATCTACATGGGTCATCGAAAGTTCCTGTCACGTACCCACGAATATATAACAAAGAAAAAACGGTTATCGCTATTCAATGGGATGAGTGAGACTTTTAGGGCTACATTTCCGTTAACAGGCACAGAAGTGCGTGACATCGTCGCCAACATCAATGCCGAGTTCGGTAAAAAAATGCAAATTACTGAAAGACAATGTCTGGAAAAAGCGGTTTATATTTTGGGAGCTCCCATATTGGGAGCGCCTCGACATGCGATATTGCATCGATGTGATGCACATGGACAAAAATGTGTGTGACAGCATTGTAGGAACTCTATTAAATATGCCCGGTAAAACAAAGGATGAACTTAAACCTAGGAAAGACATGGTCGAACTTGGCATAAGGCCGGAACTAGCACCGATAAAAAGGGGACGAAAGACGTTCCTCCCCCGGCTTGTTTTACACTTACCAGGGCTGAGAAGTTAGGCTTTTGCAAATGCCTTCAAGATATTAAAGTTCCATCCGGATATGCTAGTAACATAATGAGATATGTTTCGGTAAAGGACCTATAACTCGTCGGGTACAAGTCGCATGACTGTCATGCACTGATGCAACATTTATTACCCATCGCGATTCGTGTTTTATGACGAAGCATGTGCGTCAGTGCATTTCAAAACTCTGTTTCTTTTTCAACACCATATGCAGTAAAGTTCTTGATCCCGATGTGCTAGACGAGCTACAAGTTGATGTCGTGGTTACACCGTGTCAACTCGAAATGTTTTTCCCTCCCTCATTTTTGATATTATGGTACATCTCATTGTTCATTTGGTGCAAGAAATCAAGTCATGTGGTCATGTGTACATGAGATACATGTATCCTTTCGAACGATATATGAAGATCCTAAAAGGATACGTTAGAAATTGGTATCGGCCAGAGGACAACATCGTTGAAGGTTATACAATAGAAGAATGTGTTGAGTTTTATGAGATAGGGTGTGCACTTCTCGCCATGATGGACGATTGGGAGGAAAATAGTTGACGAAGTCAGTGTTCAAGACATTATCTCGAGAATTATGGGAGTCAGCGCAGTTCTTCGTATTGCGTCATGTTCCGGAAGTTCATCCGTTCTTAGAGGAGCATATGGCGACATTAACACGCAAAAATCCAACGAAAACCAAACTATGGTTCATAAAAGAGCATAACAGAACATTTTTAGGTTGGTTCAAAACGAGGGCACTTAATCATTGTAGTAAAATGATTAACTGGCTTGCTTGGGGACCTGAATGGAATGTCGTGACATATGAAGGGTACGATATTAATGGGTATACTTTCTACACCAAGAAGAGAGACGGCAGAAGCGCATCGTAGAATAGTGGGGTTACATTAATTGCATTGTCTAGAGAAGTATCTCGTGGAAGAGATGCCCAAGTTACGAGTAATGAAAGTTCATACTATGGGTTTATCGAATAAATATGGGACTAGCCTACAAAAATGTTGTGTTCATTTTACTTCGATGTCAATGGGTAGATAACCGACGGGGTGTTCGTATTGATCCTGAGTTGGGATTTACGATGGTTGACATAGAAAAAGTAGGTTATGTAGACGACCCTTTCGTTCTTGCTATCCAAGACATATAAGTATTTTACGTTCAAGATCCAGCTAATAGCGGATGGCATATTGTTCTTCAAGGGAGGAAAAGTGTTGTCGGAATTGGAGAGGTGGACGATGAAGAAGAATATGACAAAAGCGGCGATACATTCCCATTTCCCACCGGCGTGCTTAATGCTCCTATTGAAGAAGACGACACAACGTGTCGTAGGTACATTATTTCAAATCACAATGAAGGACTCTATTGTTGACAATACGCGGTGAACAATTGTAATTTTGTAAGTGTAATTTTATCAATTATTTGTGACTTCAAATTGTAATATAATATCTTTTTTAATTTGTTCGTTATCTAATATAATTTCTTGTCAATTTCAGGTACATAAAATCTTACTATATGTCTTCAGAACTGCCGGGTTCGAGTGGTACATAATCGACGAGGCGTTCGAGAGGCCCGTACAAGGCGAAGGCATCAAGGTGATATCCCCGACTTCATAACGGATTGGCGGCATATTGATATTGAAGGATACATTGTGGGAGGACGTCAAGGTATTAATTAATACTATGATTTATTTTAAGTATTCGGTGTATTATTTGAATCACATATATATTATATTCTTTCAGCGTATGTGGCATATACCGGAGGTTCCTGCCATTAACGTGAAAGTGTTGAAAAAGGCCAGAGAATTGAGGAAAAATTGGAAGAATAAGTTTAATCAAATGGAAAAGGTGAAGGGGCCATCATTGGTCGATGACTACGAACACATCGATCAACAGGGATTGACATCATGGAGGGAATATAAGTCGACTTCCGACTATCAGGTAAATTGTGATTCTAATCTAATTTCTACCAATTTCATTATATACATAATATTTTGTTCTAATTCAATAGGAAATTAGTAAGAAGGCTAGACAAAGCCAGTTACACAACCCACACCACCTCGGCACGTCCGGATCCAGAGGTCGGATACCTGAGGTCCTAGCCCCATGGTTTTTAACTTTACTGATACCGGCTTTCTCATTCATATCCCCTTGCACTTAGGCCTGGAGCTCTGGTACTCTAAGCAAGTACCATTGTTTGTGACATGAACTTTATCACCTCCTTTCCTTTAGACTAGACGAATCGTGGAGAGGACCAATTATAGAATATTGTCGATTTTTCGAAGAATTTGGTCCCTCTGTTATCCACTGGCAATGAAAGAACCAAAAACTTCATTCGAGCCAGGACCACGAAAAGGGATGGAGGGTATTTCATTGATGGTGGTGCCACTCGGGATTTTGTCGAGAAAGTTGTAAGTGTAACATAAATTATTAGTATTGTAAGAAAATTTAGTTGTTACTAATATTATAACATCTTTTGACAGGCACGAGTGCATGAACAACAAAGTCAAGGAGAAGTTGTCCCGGTGCGGCACCACGACGCGTTGTCCAACGCTATCGGCAAACCCGATCATCCCGGACGGGTTAGAGGTGTCGGAAAGTACGGGACTATAAGGAACGTGTTCGGCAACCAATCCCAAGGATCGAGAGGCTATTCGACTAACATCGCCATGGATCAAATGAGAGCCGAGGTAGCAGCTCAAGTGAGGGCCGAGATGAGGAACGAGTTGAGGGCTGAGATGAGGTCCGAACTGAGGGCCGAGATGAGAGTCGAGATGAGGGCCGAGATGAGATCCATGTTCGTTTCGATGGGACTTCCGGTTCCTAACACTGAGGAAGAAATGAACATGGACAGAACTGCTTCCAACTCCCCACACACAATACAGAGTTCTCACGGTTCGGCCTTTGATCCGTTTTCCCAATCAATGGACGTGTCGGTATGATTTATTTTTCTTAATGTTTCATTTTAAACTTATATTGCGTAGAATTGTTGTTAACTATTCATTCATTTGAAATCGTTAGTATCCAAAAGTACGACCGATTTTGAAGCACGGCAATGCTTAGAAGTTATTGCTCTTGGGACGATCGTCGGGGGACATGCGTTCATTCATGGTGTCCCAATTGCGTCAAACAACATCATCGTCTCCGTCGACGTCATTGCTTCGGGAAAGGAGCAAACCCCCCTTCCTGTACCAACCACAGAATTGGCAATAATGGGAGAGGCACAAAATAGCTACGTACAATGGCCTAGGGAGCTGATACTATCCCCGAATGCGGTAAGATAAATCAAAATATTTGAAGAAAAATTATTTATTAGAGGTACATAATTTTAACTAAAATTTGTTTCCTTATACAGTCACTTCCCTCGCCTTTAAGGACTTACTCACGAAAAGGGAAGTCGCCATTGAAGTCCCCCAATGTCCCGATAAGTGAAGGTGATGACATCACGCGCTTGGATCAAGGACTGGTGCGTGGTCTTGGAGAGCATTGCTGTTATCTATACGAGGCCTTTCGACCCGCAAGGATCGACGACATGCATATTTCTCATTCAATATGAGAGATGCATATTATAATCCAAACCTCGAGGGTTATCAGGTGTTTATCGACATCAAGGGTATCTTGGACATGTTCAGGCTCGTGAGTTTGGATATTAGTGAGATTCAACTCTACATGAGGTAATATTTATTACATTCATCGATTTATAAAATTACATTTAGTTCTTTAATATATAATTATTATTTATTATCACGATTGTAGGTATCTTCATCAAGACTCATCGGGGTTCAAGTGTTTTAACCCGAGTCATCTAAGTTTGATGGCCAATGATGAGGATATCGATACTGAAATCGAGCACATGGCTACAGCTCTCAGAGATTCTTACGAGTCAAACAGTTACTTTTTTGCTCCGTACTGTGAAGAGTAATCAATAAAACATATTTTATTTCACATATTTGTAGTTTATATTATATATAACAATTTATGTTTTATTTAGGGACCATTGGATTCTATTGGTCATCGAGTTTGCCGCAAACACCGTGTTTGTATTCGGTCGTTTGGCGTCAAACATCGGTGTTCGGAAAATAAGGATCCGTGGACGACTAGACACGTAAGTTTTATAAAATATACTTTATATTCAAAATTTTATTGTATAAAATCAACTCTAAATATACTTTTAAATTTCAGGGTAATCAAGACGGCGACAGTCATGGGTGTTGTTCAAACGAAGAAGAAAGCATTCGCTGTTAGTTGGAAGAGATGCAAGGTTTGTGTTTTTAATTTATTTTGCAAGTTAATTTGTATTTATGTATTCGTTGATATTGAATTAACATATTGTATTTTTTTTCTTTCCTAAACTTAGTGTCCACGACAATCTTCCGGGAGGGAATTGTGTTGCTACTACGTCATGCGATATATACGATATTATCGGACGTATCGGAAGTGGAATTTGCAATTTGTAGAAGGTATGAAAATAAAACTATCTCGTAAAAATTTCAATTATGCTTTAATATGTTTTGATTTTGTATTATACTTTTCCTTTACTATAATATTAGAAGACGTATCGTACGATGAGACATCGATTAATGAATTGCGGGAGATACGTGTTGAGCACTTTAATAGCGTTTGCCTTGCCGAGTGAGTTAGAAGATTACTTTTTTTGATGACTTTTATTGTTGAATTGAAATAATTGTGCACGACGGTTGTATTAGTGGACTTTTGTTGATTGTTGTTTATTATTGTGTTGTATTGGTTTGTATTGGTTGTTTTGTGTCGGGAAGTAGAAAAATTGAAAAATATATTTTAAAGAAAATAAAAAAAAGCGATTGTTATTAGCAAAATCGACGCCTAGAATCAAGAGAGATAGCGCCGGTTTCGCCGGTAACCGACGCCTAAAGTGGAGCTTTAGATGTCGGTTTTTGTAAGTAACCGACGTCCAAAGTAGACATATATGCGTCGGTTTTTAGCCCAAATCGTCGCCTATACTTAATATTGGCGTCTCTTTACAACTGACGCCTATTCCCTCGTTATGGGCGTCGAGGCTCTGGACGACGCCATTAAACCGTCGCCCATACTGCATAATAACCGACGTCCATCGCCACGCACAGAACTGGCGATACAACGAGTACGGGGACCGAAATCGGTTTCCAGAGTGAATCTGCCTTGACGGTTCCGGGAGGGGGCACTGAAGACGTTGCAACCCCCAAAATGGTCACAGAATTGCCCACTGTGGCTGAGGACCGACCGGAGGCGACGACCCGCACTACTCTTCCAGGCATCGTCATCATAGAACCCACAGAGGCGAACTCAAGGAAGAAAAAGTGCGCAAGTGGAAAAGGGAAAAAGCTTCACTCCAGCCCCCACCACTCCTCCTACACCACAACGGCTCTTAACGCCATTGAGGAACATATCCAAGAGGCTATCAACCTGGCACTTCAAGATATTGAAGAATGGTGGAGTGTTCGTTTGGGAATGCCTTTGGCCACAATCTTCAAGCGAAGTGCTGGAAGAGCAATGGCCATCGAGAACCGCTTGCTGGAGCGGCTAGGATTAGAGTCGCTCATGGCTCTAATCCAAGGAAGGGAGTTGCTCGAGGTGCACACCCGGCTGCATGAGGTCACGCAACTCCTTCAACAAAAGGGAAGAATCCCAACCACAAAGAGGTCCCCCGCAGCACGAAATTTTTGAAAAAACTGCGCGCGGAACTGGCGAGACTGCAGCACGAAACTGTGGAGTCGTACGTGCAGAGCTTAGTGCGCGGGGACCGCCTAGCTCTATGACCCTTAACACCTACAGAACTGGATGTGTCGGGACATCTCAAACCCCGACTGCGAGTCCTCAAGATGGTACCATGTCTTCTACTCAGAGGGCCCCACACCGGTTCCAACATCCCAAAAAAAAAGCACAACGGTTCTCCCCAGTTTGGCCAATGAAGCAGAACAACCTGCTCCGGTTTTGCAAGAGGTCATGGAGAGCTTTTCATCTCCACTCAGGGCTCCAGAGGCTCCACACCAGCAAAGTATGTCGCCGGCTGCTATCAAAGTCTCTGTCCCTCCGTCCTCACCGTATCAGTCGACATCTGCGCTTCAACTTCTCCTTTCTTATCAAGAAGAAGATGATGTCGACCCTGCTCCATATATGCAGATTGTGCATGAAGAACCGCGTAGAGCACAAGAGTCTGGTACTCCGATACCACCACAACAAGCTGGGGTCACGCCGTCAACAGAAGTTCCAAACACAGAGCTAACTGTGACACCGACTCCGCAACCTCTAGTCTCAGAACCCTCAACGACCCGCCAGTACCCGGGCATTCAGGCATGGCTCGCGCGACAGTATATATGTAAGGCGCACCAATCGGGAGCTCAACAAAATTAAGCACGAGCTCCGCAATTCCGCCAAGTTAAACAAAGAATTGGTGCAAAAGGTGGACTCGATCGTTGCGAGCCAAGAAACAATGCAGGTTGGTCTCACCGAAGTACGAGAGAGTGGGACGGACGAAATCAAAGGCATCTCTGCTGTAGTAGAGCATCTTGCTACTCAGGGCGAGTCTGGGACGGTGATTGCCAAAAAGGGGGAAAAGAAAGGAGGCAAACGTGGTGGAAGCTCCAAGACTGCCACCACTGCTGGCACCAGAGAGCAGACAGAGCAAGCGCCGGTTCTCGAGCCTACGGCAACGGTACCAAACTTCTTTCCGGCACCGACAAGGCCACAGACCAGCGTGTCTCTTACATCTCCACTCTACCAAGGTGCGAGGTTCACGGAGAATAGTGAAGAACGAACACGCCCTGGTAATTCCAGATTAAGATCTCCCGCCTCTTCGTCTACAAGAAAGAGTACAAGACCAAGTAGGACCGCTTGAATGTATCTACCTCGCGGTCTTAGGGATATTGCAGCCTCTTTCACCAAGGAACAACTAAGTGAAGTTGTACGACTTCACGACGCCAAAAGAGTCTCCTACCCAAAGGCGATTACGCAAAGGGAGCTTGTGAAGATTTCTAAGGAGAAAGAAAAGAAAGGCTGAGAACCAGAAAGAGAGCTCTCTCGTGGTCTTGATGGAAGTTTTGTCAATCACCAAAAAGGGGGAAATTGATGGATGTTGAAGTTTTGGTGATTGAGTAAGAACCGGAATCCATCGGTACATGGACCATAACGGAGTACCGGCTACTAGCTAAAGCCGGGACACAGCCGAGTACCGGAGGCAAGCTTATACTGAAGTGATGGTGAGGCACCTGTTGAACAAGACAAGGTGCAGAAGACAAAAAGTGGAGCATTGAATGCAAAGCTGCGCAGAGTACTGAAGCTGAGCAGGAGGCTTACTCAAAATGGCAAAAGCGGTACCCAGACGCAAAGTCAACTCTGAGTGCAGCAGTACCCGAAAAAGGAAAAGAAGTTAATGTTGTTAGAGCGAGCTCGAGCATTCAAATCACAACTGCTACTTCTGGAGCACGAAGTATAAATAGCCGAAGAATCTCAAGACACTATTACGTAAGAAGAACCACAGAGTGAGAGAATTTGTACTAGTAAGAAAGTCATGTAAAGTTCTTACGTCTTGAGCGTTCATAGCTTTCGAAAACAACCGATTGTAAAAAGAGGTTCTGAGTGTTGAGTGAAAAAAACTGTAAACAACGGAGTTTAACAAGATGTAGTAGTAGAAGTAGTATGTTGTACTTCTAAGTAAATCTTACTTCTAAGGGTGCCTTCCTGATGGAAGAATGAGAGATGTATGAGTTTATTAACACTCCGAACTTCCATATGTCAAACACAAACAAGTGACTGAGTAACAAAAAGAATACACAGAATTGGACCAATCCGATACTAATTGTAAGATACTTAGAAAAAGCAAATAGTGTTCATTCAACCTCCCCCCTCTAAACACTACACAGTACCGATCCGATCCTAACACGTATAGAAGTATTGTTTATACTAAAATGTATCAATATAACGCGAAATTTTGGGGTTTTAATATTCATGACCACCGATAAAGATGCAGGGGCGGCCGTGCCTTTTGAGATAACAAAAAGAATGCCCATGTGCTAAAGAGTGTGAGTGTATATGCGTGCTCGGCTCCCAAAAGCAAAGAAGTATAGATATTAATGCCGATGCTACTGCGTGCATGTGGTACTTCAGACATTTCGAAAGTACCAATACACTACTCGTGCAGTTAAGAGAAAAACAATCGGGAAACACAAACGGTGAAAAGAGAGGAGGCACTTTATCAGCGTATATGTGGTTTGGTTCTACACACCGTGTTAAAAATATAGCGAATATGTGGCCTTAAAGGTTGGATGCTGAGCATGAACGCAACTCAAAACTCATTCATGCCAACTCACTCATGAACGCACAAAACTTAGTCTTGCTCGGCATCCAACCTACACTAAGTGGGAGTTTATAAAAATATCTGAAGAAAAATCAAATAAAAGAAAATCAGAAGACAACTAAATTAACCTCTTGGTTTTACTTTTGGTCGATTTCTGTAATTTGGCCCCCTTACATCATACTAAACAGAAAAATATTTCGAAGGAAAAAATGTATTACCTTTGAGAAGGCATGCAAACAAACGCAGCAAATAAAAAGCTCTCTTGGTGTCTGATATCCAATCGAAAAAGCAATGATCAAATGTAGGAAAACCAATAAGAACATCGAACATCAAAATCTTAGATCACGGTGCTCTATCAAAGGGTTTTGTGTCATTGTAACAAACATCCCAAACAGCTTCCATTGCATCCTTGGCTGCAGCTTCCGAGCAGAATGGGTTGCTCGTCACCGATTTCATTACTCTCCGCCTCACACATTCCTTCGGAATAAAATAAGACGCCTAATCAAACAATGTAATGTGCAATAAAAACTGACTTCCCCATATTATTAATCCTCACAAGACATAATTTTCCAATGTTAGTCAAAGACATGAGCATCATATCACGTAGCATGTGATTATCTTGCAAAACAAGACCTTTGATTTGCCAACTCAAGCTAAGCAAGGGGAAAGAAAGCTCAGTAGATGATCAACTACTGGCAAAGAACGGGAATCAATGGCATTCAATGGATAAAAGTTCGGTCGGTATAACTAAGAATACTGAGCAATTACAACAGCATAACTCAAATTTTTAAGAAGCGGTTCACAGCATTCCACATGATGTTATTCTATGGTAATGTCACCAAGAAATACATCAGAAAACAGACAAAGGACATGGAGACAAAAACAAAATAATATTGGATGTGAAGAAGAGATTCACCTGCTCGTGGCCTCTTATCTTCAGAAACCCGCGAAGCAGTTCCCTCTTGTAATGACAATCGCCGCTTAAGTGGCCAGCCCTAATCTGCTCAGTAGAAAACACCCAAGAAATCACTAGAAAAGCCAACCAAATGAATCAGACAAACAAGATAAGCCATATGCAAAGAGAACGCACTTCACTGCAGGCATGATGAGCACAGTTCGTCCAATCCAAATTTGCCCCACGACAATCGTCGTACGCGTGAATGAGCTCGTGAATCACAACTTGAGTCACCTCGTCTTGAATATTCAGGTGATTACTGCACACAATTATCTAAAAAGCAAGCAAATTTATACCCTTCGAATTAACTAGTTTGATCGAAGCTAATAATCGAATTCACGGACCCCTTCACCCGTTTGATAACCCCCAGCGGTTGCCTTACGCTGCTCATCGCAATTGACGGCTTTTATGAAATTGGTGCCGATGCTGCATCCAGATTTCTCCAGATGTTCCCTCAGAAACTTCACCATTGGAGCTTCAAAAAAGATGTTTTAAGTTCTATATATTAGGCATAATCATAAATTGAGGGATGAAACCTAAACACCTGGAAATGATTATGAAAGGCCCTGAGAGAAATTATTTTTAACAGAGAGATGAATGGCAATAGGGAAAGTACTCCGGAGACTTCTGTTTATCATATTCTGGCATTCCTCCACTGTCATCCCGTCGCTTCCTACTCCTCCGCCAGTGGACTTCCCAGCCGCCATCGCTTAGTCCACTGTCTACCGTCTCCAAGCCCAAGAACTGTACTGCGATGAATTGAATGTTGGAAGGAAGGAAGAAAGAAAGAAATATTTCTAAAATAGTGAGGATTCGAGATGCTCGTAATGTAAACAGGCCTCGTCAAGCAATGTTAACAGGGTTAAGGTACAAGCCCAAGGCGATTGGCCTTTTAATCAAACTCGTATTTTATGCCTCAATTGACTGTGCTATAATATATAATTAATTTTAAATTTTATGATTTATTTGTAATTAAATTTTAATATAAGAAACTACAATTCAATTTTAGTCGAATTTTTTAATTATATAATGAAAAATTTGATTTGTGAGATATAATCAAAATAAACTAAAAAAGTGAACGATAAACTACGACTACACTAGCCAATGAAGTCTTGGTCTAGTGGTCAAGGAGGAGGCCTTAAGGTCTTATGGTTAAAGGAGGTCGTGGGATCGAATCCCCACTCCCACAATTCCTTAAGTAGTCTCATGGGCCTTATGGGCCCATAACTATCGTTGTCAGTGGCTTTGGGACGTATCCATCTGGCCTCGGGGATTAGTCCCACCTTTGGAGTGTGTGGTGCAATTAAGCCTCCGCCGGGTCTGTGTATCGCAAGCCCACGCCGATATTTAGAGGCTAGCCCATAGCCATGTCGAGTGGGGATAGCTCGTGACAGTAAAAAAAAAACTATAACTACACTAAGAGTGTTTTTGGTTGGATATAAGGGGATTAGGAGGGTAGGATTAACTAAAGTGGTGTTTGGTTAGAGTGTTTATTTAAATGTGAGCTTTAGTTAATAGTTTTCTAATAACCCTTATAATGTATTATTTAAAGGAATCACAATCCTTCCATTTAGCTAATTTCACCCCTTTTATTAGACAAAATTATCCTTTTATTTTATACTTTATTTATTTTATTTATTCCTTTTTTTAGTTGTCTCCCCCTTCTCTCTCCTCCCCTCTCTTTCTCTCCCTCCCCTCTCTCTCTCGTCTATAATTATCCTTCCTGTTTTCCATAGTGTGCGGGCCAGGCCTCCGGCACGACGGGGCAACTTCCAATGCTCGCCATTTCAGTGCGTCGGCCGTTCTGACAGCTCTACTTAATTTGTTGCCCTTATTGTTCATTTATAAAATATAGTATTATTTTATAGATACTATCTGTATGTGCTGTAATATATAAATTTATATAATGTTGTTTTATAATTTGAGTTATTTATCATTTAAAATATTTATATATGAAAATAAAAATAATAGTGTGTTTTTTAGTTTATAAAAGTAAAAAAAAAATGAAATTATTTTAATAATAAAAAATTAATACTAAAATGAAATAAATAAATGAAATAAAAGGGTACAATTTGGATTTGCTATAACATACCAAAGACACTTTTTTATCCACCCGTAGTCATTCTAAATATTTGTATTTTATGCCCACACATGTGTGTAAATTAATATAAATATATAATATTATTTTATATTTTGGATTTATTATTACTTGAAGACATTTACTAAATGAAATTTAATCTAAGGATAAAATTGTAATAAACGAATGGTAAAATTATAAAATAACATCCAAATTGAAGCAGAAATTTGACAATTTTTAAGAATCTTTCTCCCTTAATAGATAGAATAGATTATCTATATATATTATGGTTGTGCATCCGGTACAACTCGTACTGCCGAACCAAAATTTCGATTAGATCATTTTCTAAAGCTAATCCCGAACTGTATTTTAAAGACCCTCTCCCTTAATCTCGATTTGGTATTCTGTTTGTACCGAATTTTAAATTGATTTTTTGGCTAGCCGAATTTTCATAAAAAAAAAAAAGTAAAAGAAAAGCACAGTATGAGTGTTCAAAAACCACAACCGAGCCCGTAAATCACCACCCTTGTCCAACTCACAATCCTCTTCCTCCTCACCCAAACTAACAAACCACAACCCTCACGTTTTGGATTCTCGATTTCAAATGGTGTTCCAATCTCATGTTCTATTCTTCACTTGATGACAAGTGTTAACCTCGATTTTCCAATTGTACACGTGCCATCCAGCCGTAACATCAGATTAAATACCTTTGAGAACAAAAGATCCACCAATTACCTCCCTCAGCCTGATTACTTCGAACAACATAAAAAATGAAAACTTACCCGCACGACAACTTCGAGAACAAACTCAACGCTACGAGAGAGATAAATCAAACTAGGGCGGTTATGGGCAATTGACGGTTTTGATTCGGACTTCGCCTTCAGATAGAGGTTAGAATTGAAAATTGAAAAGAGGATGATATTAGCGATTGAATGTTCTCTCTCTTAGTCATCCCAGATTTAACAGGAACCTCCGATTCCGATTACTAACCAGAACTGGCATCGAACCAAAACCGGCATCCGTGGAAGCCCATTTTCCCAAACCTCAAACCCGTTGGTTCGAGGGTTCAAACAGCGGTTTAATATATATTATATAAATACATATTTAATTATATATATCATTTTATAATCGTTAGAATAAAAAAATAGCCGTTTAACAATTTAGCCATTAGAATAAATTTTTTTTTTTTTAAAAAAGTATTTGTTGGTACTAGCTGTTAGATAAAAGAATTAAAAAATAATTAATATAGCCGTTGGAACCGATGGTTCCGACCGTGAACCGGCAATTCTAACGGCTAAGATTTAAAAAGTTCTATAAGTACTCACTTATCCCTCTTCCAAAAATCACAACTCAATTATATCATTCTCTTTATTATTTACCCTCAAGTCTCAATCTCCCTACTCCACAAATTAAAAATAAACTACTTAAAATACTACTCTTTCATCCTTTACAACCTCTATTTCACATTCACACAATACGACACACGGAATTTTACGCACAAATTTGCCCGAATTCTAATTCACATTTCATCTAACTTTTTTTCTCAACATTTTGAGGGAAAAATAAATTGTTCGTAGCGCAAGATAAGAATTTGACTCTGACGAAGTTTATCTCGATCTCAGTGACGTACTCGGCTCGAACATGGGTGGCTGTGGCGACGATATTCCGATCAGAACGGAGGAGAGCCAACATGACGAAGACGACACGCAACAGGATTAGGAGGGTCCAAGAGAGGCGGGTAAGGGTGCGGCTCCTCATCGCAGCGAAAGCTGCGCTCGGACATTTTCTCAGTACACTTCAAGAAGGTACCGACCACTACTAAAAATTTATTTAGAGTTATATTTAATTATTGCGGTAAAGATTATAAATTTAAGGAGGGTAGAGGATATGGAAATTACACTGGTCATATCAAGTCGAAACACCCAACTAAGATAAGAATTAGTCACTATCAAAGTCAGATGTATGGAGGTACGGATTCGTCTGCTACGAGACAAGGACCCAGTACGAGTACGACGTCATTGTTTATGTACAACGAATATGTTACGTGCAAACAACTTGGCACAAAACATCTTCCCTTTCGATTTATCGATGATCCGATCTTCGAATAGTGGATCAAAAACTCATATAACTCTCAAGGGCAAAAGTGTCACGCAACACCCTTACGCGAGATATTAAGAAGATCGTACTCGCGTATAAACGTGGGTTAGTTGATCAATTAGCAAAACTAGTATGTAAAGTGTTGATTGCCTTCAATATATGAAGCGATCACTGGCAAGATCAGCATTACATGGCATTGGATTGATGATTCTTGGACAATAAAAAAATGTTTAATTGCATATTGGAATTTGACCCACAACACACAGCTCAAAACATATCGATAGGAGTATCTTATTGGAATATAAGATACTCGATAAGATTTTTTTGGTCTCGTTCGTCAATGTTAGCGCAAATACTGCGAGCATAGAAGATTTAATTAGATATTGTCGCGTCATTCGGCGGTCGATTCTTCCATCTTTGATGCTTTTGTCACATACTTAACAAATGCGTTCAAAACGCTCTCACTCAATTAAAGGCACACGTTATGCCAATACGAAAGGCAATAAGTTATCTGATGTGGCACGCTTCTTTACTAAAGAAGTGGAAGCATCACTGTAAAAATGTAGGCTTTGCACAAATAAACATTGCGTTAGACGTACCCATCAGAAGGAATTCTACATATAAGATGTTGGGTACCTCTTATGAATATCCTCAATGCCTTTGAGATTTTTACGACGAGAATGCCGAATGTAGCATAAAAATACATCCATCAATGTGGGACGGGTTCAACGACCTATGTGAATTACTTCATGTATTTTACGATGCCACAAAGGTGATGTCGGGAACATATACCTAATATCAATCTTTGCTTTAGATTTTTGCGTTGAAGTTGCGTGATTCTAAGTGCTTTCTTATATGGTGGGTTTGTGGGTGCAATTTTTTGGGCCTTGAAGGTTAAATGACTCAAATATTTTTGGAAATTGCCTGATATTTTCATTGTGGCGAAGATATTGGATCCCAAAATACTTCTAGAGGGTACAAAGGGTTTATTAACACTATATTACGGGACAATTTTGTATGGCTATCGTGTCAAGTAAGGGATAGAGGATATGACTCTCGACAGGAGATCTTTAGAGAGTAGAAGACTGATTTTGGTCAAGACTCAATTCGATCGGGCCAATCTTCTTCTAGTAGCGGGAGTAGTTGGTCATGAGATTTGCTATGGGCCACACCTACCGTGAGCATCATAAACAAATCTTCATATAACTATGTTTCCCTCCATCTCCGGTGTTAGGTCCTGATTCATCAATCAACAAGCAATCTAAGCACGAATTCTCGGTATTCAAGTAAGAAATCTTATGATATACGATCGGTCGAATATCCGCGTTGAAGATCTTGAGAGAGGTTGTTGGCTTTTTCCGAGTTTCTCGAGCGTGATCTCTCGTTTAAAAAATGTTATCATAGTCTTGTAGTATAAGTAGTAGTTTGGGCTTAATTGTAATTAAGCCATAGATTAGGACTACTTAGTAAATATACCAAAATTATTTGGTATATAAGGAACACTAATGTGATGTATTAGGGTAAAGAATTCATTTGAATAGAAAACCGAGCTTTACAACGTGAAGAACGCTCTCAAGCTTCCGCGTCAAATTCAAACGTGTTCTTCGTAAGTTTTACATTTTCTATCGAATTCTTCACCGGACTTAATCGTGTTGGATATAATAGGACCTATCAATTGGTATCAGAGCAAAACGTGTTCGGATTTTAGATGAATCTCTGAAATTTTAGGTTAATTATTTTTTTAAAATTCACGCACCGTTCATCATCGGATTCGGTTTGATTTTCAAATTCTGCATTGATTTGCTGTTTTTAGGCTTCGATCGAGTGTTTTAAACATGTATGGGCTGAATTTTGATCAATCAAACCACTGAATTCGTGAATTTTGAAAATCGGTCGAAATTCCTCTTTGTGTGTTCTTCGTGAAATTCATCCGATTTCTAAAAAATTCGTCCTATTTTGCTGTTTTCATGTTTAATTTAGTGTTTTTTCTTGAAGATATAAGTGTTTCGCTCCATAACCGAAGCCCAATTTGATTAATTTTGTTTGGATCGAAAATCATGTGATCTTTGTTTGAAAATATTCTCTACTGTTCGTGTTCTTCCCTTGAGATACATGGGATAAGCTTTGCGGCCTTTTATTTCTCGGCATCTTATCGAAAAAAAAATTTCTCGATAGTCTATCGAGAAACTCTTTTGCGATAGAAACTATTGGCCTATCAAATAAAAATAAAATAAATTCATCCTATCGCAAACCTCAATCAAACAAAACAATTAATTAAGAAATATAAAAATAATACTTTGACTTTTCAAATTTAATCATCGCAAACAATTCTCGCAAACAATTCTCGATGATAAAGTTTTGTGGTCAACACTAGAGTATTGGTCAACCGGCAAAGTTGTTGATCAACCGTAATGTTTCTCGATACTATCATAAACGTTTTTTTTCTTCTTCCATAATTTTTTTTCGATACCTAGCACAGCTCGAAGCAATTTCTCTACTGAAATTCATCTTCAAAGCAGATTATTTTCTTCAATTCATCTTCTCGGCAAATTATAAGAAAATTTTGGTATTGTTTTTACTAAGTTTTCGACATCAATATAAAACATTTTGGTATCTACCAAAAGTTTTCGAGACTTATATAATTTTCGAAATTTCACTATAAAACATACGGAATTTTATAAAAGCCAATTTTAAATTTTTTATTGAAGTAATTTTTACCAAAAATAAAAATAAAAAATAAAAAATAGTCAACCCGAAAAACTTTGTAAAGCCGAGAAAGTTTAGTTTTAGCAAAGGTGTTATCGAGAATCACTTATCGCAAAATAAAGTTTCTCGGTACGACAAATTTTCTCGATACACATATTTTTCGATACTTAACCTCTTGACCCGAATTTTTCAAACTTTAATATTTTGATCCAAAAGGTTTCATTTTCAAAAAAAAAAATTTCAGAGAAATAAAAGTTTTCAACCTTATTAAATATTTTACGGCACATTATAGAAAAAGTTTTGGTAAATTTTCGACGTATTAAACACCAATTTAAAACTTTTCAGTACACATCTAAAATTTTCAATACTTTTAGGTAAATTTTTTGCAAGACCAAAACTTTTCGGAACTGAAATTTTAAAGCCAAATTTTTTTTCGATATAGAAAATAAAAAATGAATTCGATACTTGTGTTTTCTGAATAATAAAACTTTTCTTTTTATTTTAAACTTTGATAGTGTACATCATATTTATACCTATATTTAAGGTATAATTACTCTTAAGTCCTACACTATCAAAACTTCCAATTACGCCCCTAATTACAAGGATAATGAAATAATAAAGCACAATTCTAATATACTCTTCAATCTCCCCCTTTGTGCTTGTCTTCATTTCAGCTCCTTTTATCATTGTCGGGCGTAAAAAGACTTCCCCAGTCCCAATGCAGTCTCGTAGCGTCGAACAGCATTCCTCAACTCCAATCTTTCATTTATGACATCTAGAAGCTCGTTCAGGAGTGAGGCCTCTTCTTCACAAAGATCTTCGAAGATTGTCCCTTCGGTGATCTCTCCCAATCTCTTCTGAATGTTCTTCCTCACTAACTTAAGCGTCCCGTCGCAAAATTTATGAACTTCTGACTTCATCATAGCCCTTGTCTTTCCAATGACTGGATTTAGATAGCCCTTCGGTGATCTCTCCCAATCTCTTCTGAATGTTCTTCCTCACTAACTTAAGCATCTCGTCGCATAATTTATGAACTTCTGACTTCATCATAGCCCTTGTCTTTCCAATGACTGGATTTAGATAGGTTATGGTGAGGCCAGGGGTCTTGAAAATGTAGTTCTCAGGAAAGTTGTTGAGTGGGAGTAGGAAGTGGTGAGGAGACGGGTGTGCTTTGTGTGTCGGTGGGAGCAGCTTCTGAGACTGGTGTTTTCCCGGTGTCTCTTCGGGAAGTCTTGAGAGCATGGAGCATTCGGTCCATCAGCGATCTTCTAGTGAAGATAGGGCTGAGGAGAGTGCTTCTTGTAGTCTGTGCTCCGTCACGAACATCGGTGGAGTGGGGCCAGGGAGGCGCTCCACTGTCACAACATCGGAGTAGATTTCCGATGTGCCGCCTATAGTAGGTCTTGAGGGTCCGGTACGTCTAAGGACATCCGTATTCAACCCTGAAGTCACCACCTCAGAGGGTTGGCCTATTGTTAGCTCCGAAGATATCGGGGGTCCAATGGCTTCCACCCAATCCTTGAGATGATATGATAGGTATCACCTCTATGGGAGTTGAGACAGATTCAATTTGAATCTGTTCAGTGGCTGATCACTTGGTGATGGATGAGTTGGCTCCGAAGCTTGTATGGGTGAAGGCACTGCAGACGGGGCCGAGATTTGTTGTCGGCGAGGGCCCCTTCGTTGGAGTCTGTGTGCTTCATCGGAGTCGGTTGCCTCCGGAGAGATATCATGTGGGACACCTTCGGTTTCAATCTCCTGAGGTGTGACTTCGAGCACTGTTGATGTCACCAATTGTTCCCTTTGAGAAGGTGTCGGGGCTGGATCCATGGCACGTACCATCGCCTCCGTGATGGAGTTGTTCTGGCAGTAATTTTGGTAGGCCTCTTTAGTTGGATCAGCTAAACGGAGCAGCTCCAATGGGATCAGCATTGATTGGAGTGCTAGATCGGCGGCCTTCGGGTTGTGGAAGAATCGAAGGCGTGGCAGGGTGTAGTCCGCAATCGGTGGTAGTTTCGGGATCTCTGAATGGACTTCCATGAAATGCGAGATCATTACCGGTAACCACCGGACATACGGAAGAGATCTAGCCTTCGACTTTGTCTCCCTCGGACGCATCTGGTCGGCGAGATCGTTCCAGATCAGCTGAGCCACGTCATGTCTTTTGGAGAAGACCACTCCGTGAAAAATGCGAAGAATGTTTCCATTCGCCTTGTCGAAGCCGGAGTGTTTTGGGGAGAGGCATTTGTTGATGATGCCGAACAGTCTCTTCTACGGATGAGGAATTCCGCTATTTTGAAAGTTGGCCAGTTTAGTTAGCGGCGGTTTGTATCCCATCCGGAGCATGTCTTCTACGATCTCCGCATCCGTTGGTAGTCGGTCGTATTCATCGTAGTGCGGGAAATCGAGCACCATGGCCATTTGATTTTTTGTCAGGGCGATGTGTCTTGTATTGAGCTTTGTCATATAATCCACGCTGTCGCCGTTGACGCAGCTCTGCATGCATCCCCAGAATTGCTGGAGATAGACCATTGGTACGGTGGCCGTCATGGTCAGAGCTAGCCATAAAGGGTATCCTTTGAGGATGGATATTATGACGTCATCCGGACACCGAAACGTTGTTAAGTCCAATTGGAAGTTGTTGTCTTGGACTGTCATATAACTTCCAAAAGAGTAAATATGAGGGTAGTTGGGAGTTGCCATATCTGCAAAAATAATAATAGGTTCATTAGTCGATAAAGTTTCATGAATGATGAATTTAATTAAGAATGAATGTAGAGTAGAATTGTATATTTAAAGACTTATCGGGGAAGACTCAGAGAAAAATTGAGAAATTTGTAGAATTAACTAAGTCTTAGAAGCGTGTTTTTATTCGAGTAACAATTTATTCGATCTTTAAAATTTGCGAACGAAAATTTTCTAAGTCTGAAAAATTTTCTAAGTCCTTTTCAGCGTATTATTATTCGAGTAACAGTTTATTCGATTGATAAATTTTGCGATCGAATAAAAATGTGTCGAATAACTCATGTTTTCGCTGATGACTTTTACGATCGAATAAAATGTTATCGAAACAATCTTCCATTGCAATTACCCAATCCGGGTCTTTAAGAGCTTCGGCTACCTTATTTGGTTCGTTTTGGCTTAGGAAGCATGTGAATAAACCACTTTGTGTAGACGTCTTAGTACATACACCACTTGAAGGATCACCGATATCTGATCAGTATGGTGAGCTCGAGTCCATTTGCGTTCGTGAGGAATAACTGTAGTAGATTCGTCATTGGATTGGAGATCGAGATATCCTGAATAAATGGGTTGATCATTCAGATTTGGGAAATTTAAGTCAGATGTTGAGTCGATAGGAATTTCCTCATTTGTGTTTGTAGGAACTGCAATACTAGATGAAGATTCTGAATAAGTAGATTCTCCAACATTTGTCGGATTTTGAAGAAGATGAGTCTCATTATTAATTTCTTCCATTGGGGAGATGGGGCACTGCTTGGTGTTGAGTGAGACGAAGCAGGCATTTGAGACTTGTTCCGATAAAAGTGTTCGAATAGAGAATCTAAATCTTCATGGTCAGCGAGAATTGCTTCATTTAACGTTGATGTAGAAGTTGCCGAAAGTTGTTGACCTTGTGCCAACACGCCAGTAAGCTCGGGTTCTGAACTGTTTTGTTCAGAAGCCATTTCCGTCATTTCTTGAAAGGTGACGTTGCAACTTTCAAGAATTGTACGAGAAGACTTGAGGTAGACTCGATATGATTTTCAAAGTAGAGGAATATCCGACAAAAATGCCTTCAAAGGCTTTGGGATCGAACTTGCTTCGATGCTCCCGATCGTTGGCCACAAAACACTTGCAACCAAATACTTTGAAGAATGAGATATTCGGGATTCTTTGATTAATTATCTCATATGGCATTTTTTCGAAGCGTTTGTGAATAATTGTCCTATTTTGGGTAAAACATGCTGTACTCACTGCTTCAGCCCATAAAAAGTAAGGGAGACCGGAGTATATGAGCATTGTTCTTGCAGCTTCAACTAAAGTCCGGTTCTTTCTTTATACGACACCATTTTGTTGAGGCGTTTTTGCGGCTGAGAATTGTTGAATAATTCCAAGTAATTGATAAAAGTTGCTGAGACGCTGATTCTTGAATTCAGTCCCATTGTCCGTTCTGATTACTTGGATTTTCTTTTGCAGAAGATTCTGAGTTGTATTCACAAAGCTTATTATTAAGTCTCCTTGTCTCATCTTTAGTTCGGAGATATCTTGTCCATGTGTAGCAAGAATAATCGTCGACAATTACTAACACATATTTACGACCGTTGATGCTTTGTGTACGCATTGGTCCGCAAAGATCCATGTGAAGTAATTCTAAGGGTCGAGATGTAGAAGCAACTTGCTTGACTTAGTGTGATGCTCGCTTCATTTTTCCCATTTGACAAGCCGGACAGTGATGCTCTTGGTTAGATGAAATTGTTGGTGGACCGTTGACCAACTTTTTAACATTAAGTTTGTCAAGAGCTTTTAAATTGAGATGAGACACACGTTGATGCCATAAGCTGTTCCTCTTGATTGTTGTGTGAGAGATGAGGCATACAGCTGTCGAAGGTCGAACTGATGTCAGATTGATTGTGTATAGGTTAGATCTTCGTGATCCTGTGAGAAGTTCTTGATTCTGACTATTCAAAACTCTGCACTGTTCAACTAGAAATACTACTTGAAATCCTTTGTCACAGAATTGACCTATGCTGAACAGATTGTGCTGGAGACCTTGGACGTAAGAGACATCTTTAATCGTCAAATTTGGCAGTAAAATGTCTCCAAATCCGAGTATGGGAGCTGAGTCATTGTTGTCAAATCGGACTTTGCCATTGTAACGATCTTGGTAGTTGCTCAACAGTTCTTGTTTTCCCGTCATGTGTGTGGAGCAACAAGAATCTAAATACCACACATGATGGATCTGCATAAAAAGAAATTAGGGAGACTTAGGTACCCACTTTTGAATGGGTCCTCTCGGATTAGCAGATTTGATAAGTAAGGTTTGTTTATCTTTGGTTCCTAACTTATGAGAATGCTTAGGTACCCAAACCAACTTAGAAGTAGTTGGTTTAAGTAGTACCTCTGTAGACAATTTAGCCTTATTGGCTTGAGTTTGCCTAGGTGGTGACTTAGGAATCCATTGTGGTTGAACCTTACATGTGAAGTTAATTTCAGCACGAACAAATGTCTGATTTGTCTTATTGCTGGAGAAAATCTTTTCTTTGGCTAGTCTCCTAAGGTGTTTGTTGAATTGAATGTACGTGGACTGGATACCTTAGGTGAGAACAAGAGTGTAAGGAGTTATAAGCTTTCTTAATGGCTGAGTCTTGTTTTCTATGAGACTTAAGACTTGCATTTGTTTTAGAATGATGAATGTGTTTAGAAGTAGAGCCAATTTCAAAGTTTGTGCTTTCAAAAATAATAGGCTTTAACGCATAATTTGAAGTAACAATACTAGAAATACATGTCTTCGTACGAGTGTCCGTAGTTTTTGACATAGAAGAAATAGATAACAAATCATTTTTCTTCTGAAATTTTATTCTAGGCACTCTTTCCTTAGCATGCTTCACCTCTTTTACTACTCTACCTGTGGATGGAGTAGAAAAAGAGTTAGTAAAATTTTTTTTCCTTTTTGAAGCATTTAAGGATTCGTTTTCTCTCTTTACAATTTCTAAAGAAGATTTATCTTCTTTTGAAATATTTTGAAAAATAATAGGAGAGTTTTGCTTAGTTTAATCTTTTCCTTCATTAAAGATTTTTCTTTCAAAATAAGATCAGGGCAAGTTTTTAAAATAGAGGAAGTTTTGATATTGGAAATCTCCAATAAAAGTTCGTTCTTTTCAGCTTTGAAATTCCGGAGGTTATTCATAAAATAACTGCATTAAACGCAACTCTGGAATTAGAAAGAGTAGGTTTCCACGCGGAAAAGAAAAAGCTTTTAGAGGAGATATCAAATCTTAAAAATTCCCCTCATTTGCATGACATGGAATTTCGTAATCCTGTTGAAGGCTTAGGCTTTACTAATCCTTGTAACTTGAAAAAGATTAACGTAAAACAATTATATGATATCAAGTACATGGGTTTAGGATTTACTTCTTTAATGGCCTTTACAACTCTTCTGAAATAAATGCCTTAGAAGTATCCAAACGAAAGGCCGCAACTAGGACTCAAATTCCCTTTGAATACACTGAATTGAACAATAGTTACAAGACATGGGAAATAAACATGTCTAGTGACTATAATTCATTATATCCTATAGAAAATATTTCTAAAGTCGAGGAAGAAAATTTTGATCATTCTAAAAATTCTACTTTCTGTTATATTCCCGCTATTATTAAGAAAATAGCTGATTTGAACTCTTTCCTAGAAACAGAAAGAAAGAATTTTGAAATGGAAAAGAATGCACTTTTATTGGAGATATCAAATCTCAAAAATTCCTCTCCTTTACCTATTTGACACGATATTTCTAAAGAAAAATCTTCTCTTAAACAGGATAAAGCAACGCAAACGGACGTTTTTGTTCCTTAAATCGAAAAGACTTTTACTAATACTTCTACGTCAATTTTGACCGAAATTGAAATTCAAAGTAAAAGGTAGGAACTTCAAATTGCTACGGAACAAATGCAACTTAGGAAAGAGAAAAGAAAATATACATTATTTTCCAATGTTACCGAAAGAAAAAATTTTAACGAAAAGGTTCCAAGTTCTAGCAAACAAACTTCATCGTGTGCTTCAAATGATTTTAATAATTCTCTATTTAAGAAGCATAGACTTGGAAATAATTTTACTAATTCTTCTCATCATTCTAATGTGAATTGTGTGAATTCTCAATCTATGATACACGACTTATATGCAAGTGATGCTTATAATTCTATATGCTCGTATTCCTACATGAAGTATCCAGTCCAAGTTCATTCTAAGAAACATCTTATGCGACTGGCTTCGGAGAAAATATTTAAATCATCTCCGAAACACACTTTCACCAAAACCGAAATTTCTTTTCCTTGTCAAATCACTACTACATGGGTTCCTATGTCTATTATTATGTTAGGAAATCCAACACAAATTTGGTTACCTAAACACACATTAATGGATGATTTAGGACCGAAATTAAATTTGACTCCATCTATGCTTAACCTGTTTTCTGCTACTAAGGGAGGACCCACTTTACAATGGGTACCAAAGTCCCGATAATGTTTTGCAGATTCCCTCATGTATGGTATTTGACGTAGTGGCTCCACATACATGATAAAGGGAAGAGGCGTGAGCTACTACAACTACACTTCAACGAGGTACATTCTAATTATGCGTATGTTGAACGAACATTCAATATTTTAAATTTGCATACGCATACGAGCTACATTGAAAAATACCTATTAATTTTCAAAATGGTACATTTTAAATATGCATTTTCAAAACTTTAAGAGATTTTAAATTCTAAATGCATATTACACACGAATGATAAATACCATTTTTTTATATATAACATTTTGAAATGAGCTTAATTTGGGGGGAGCTACTCTTTTATTTTAAAGAGGATCGACTCTTATTTCTTTCAAGAGGGAGCAACAATTTTAATTTTTGAGGGGGTGTTAAAACTTTAAACGAATGCATAAGAGGGAAAGAGATTCGTAATTTTTTTTAATCTTACTGCGCAACTTTTTAGGGGGAGAAACTTTATTTCGGAAGCATTATTTGCGAGGGAGAATAAAAATATAGATATAGTTTTCAAATACTGAATTTTTTAAAATTCTACCGACAAAGTTTACCGATAAATTTTCTACACTTTCTCGAGACGTAATACGAAAACTTTATCGACAATTTTTTTTCGTACAACTTTCTCGTGAAATTTTTCTCATGGAACATTATCGTAAAAAATTTTTATTGAGAATTTTTCTCCACTATATCGAAAAAAAAATTTCGCAAACCTCATCCGAAATTTTTTTTCGATACACCTCATTGCGAGAAATTTTTTTCGATATAGCTCATTCCAAAAATTTTCTCGATACACCTCATCCGAATTTTTTTCGATAGCTCCACTTCTCGACTCCGACTCGACAACCTCTCTCCCGCAAACCACACATATATATATATAATATCATATACTAATATATATTACTAATAAATATACATATATACTTAAAAAAAAGAGAGAAGAAGAAAAAAAAATCAAAAATCGAAAAAAAAAATTAATAATAAATCTCCTCTCATCTTCATTAAGCTTCATGGATATTTCCTCCGACAACTTTCGACGGAGTTCAAGGAAGAATCTCGAGTTTACAACGACCAAATATTTCCAAAAGGCAAAGGTGGCCATCTTCATGATGATCCAAATGCTCATTTTCAACGACCGGCTCCGGCTTGCTGATTCAAATAAAGCAACACTCATCTCGTATCCCGAAAGCATGGATTTCTAGTTCCCATGGTTCAGTCTAAACCGACTTGATCCTAACCCCGAAACGCGTTCGAACATTAATGACGATACAACCTACCACCTATCCTACATTATCCGAACAATAAGCAAGATGACTTCGATGATGACTTGGAAAATTTTGAAGGTACATAAATCCCTTATCTCAAAAAATAATTCGGACCATATCCCCATAGGTACAGGTGCTAATTTTATTAGCTCCCGGGTAGCAGACGCCGCATTAGGTCCAACGGCGCGTGCACATTTGAGCCATACCCACTCATCGTCTCCTAAAAGACCGATGTTTCATTTTCTCACGGGGAGCCACGTCTACTATCACCATTTCACTCAGAAGTGGGAGATATTGAACTAAGTGGTAATCCGCCCCTTATCACATAGTGTCTAGTGTGTCCTCACTTCCTATATTTTTATAATTTTCTAGGACACATACACTTTTTATATACTTGGTCTTTGTGATCAAGTTAGAACTTTCGTAGACATGTCATTCTCAGACATGCTTCGATGATCGAAAGGAAGTCCTGCCGTTGCAACATCAAACTAACAACGGTATTAGGCCATCTTCTACGAGCAACGCTCCTAGAACGATGTCAACGGGAAGCCTATGTGGCCCTGGTTTCATATCGACAGAACGCCTTCGTGGCTCCGTTGGGTTATTACCAAATTTGATTTCCTACTAAGTTTACAAACTCTATCTCCTTGTCACGACGATACTATCTTCTTGCCAACGATTATGCCCCATTTTGATACATCGGCATGACGATCTCCCCACTCAATCATCATGAGGGGGAGTAGTACTAAAGAAATGGGAGCAATACAACAACGATAGTGCAAGATTGATCGAAAATACTAAATTTTTTAAGCTTCGTTGAATCAAGCAAACACCACGAGCCTCAATGACCGAAGTTGCCGCTCGTGTACGTCTCTCCAAATTTCAAATTGAATTCCCCGATCCCAACACAATGTTGAACTAAAATAGGGGGAGTTTCGTCGCTATCAAAGGGAGAGATGAAACACAAAAGAGGAATTCTCCATAAATCCGGCAAGCGATTTCACACACCTTCCGACATTGGGAGACGAACTTCAAAAGAAAATTAGAAGAAAGATCCCGTGCCAAGAATAGTATTACAAGATAAGGTGAGCTTGATGATCTCCAAAGAAGATAGAGATCACAAGACAAGATAAAGGAAGAGATTATACAAATAATCTCGTAAAGAGGAGATTGTTAGGACTCGAGGAAGATTTTCAAAACAAAGACCAGATAACCTACGCTCAAGCGAAGATTGAACACAAATGGGGAGATTGTTCGGACATTTTTATTGTGTTCAAATATAAATGTTATCTTAGTCTTGTAGTATAAGTAGTAGTTTGGGCTTAATTGTAATTAAGCCATAGATTAGGACTACTTAGTAAATATAGCAAACTTATTTGGTATATAAGGAACCCGAATGTGATGTTATTAGGTTAAAGAATTCATTTGACTAGAAAACCGAGCTTTACAACGTGAAAAACGCTCTCAAGCTTCCGCGTCAAATTCAAACGTGTTCTTCGTATGTTTTACATTTTCTATCGAATTCTTCACCGGACTTAATCGTGTTGGATATAATAGGACCTATCATCCGGCACCGCCATCACCTCTGCCTCCCCTCTTGGCTCCACCACCATTACCTCTAGTGCGTTAATTTCTACGAAATTCACCTTTGTGGAGCCAAGAGGGGAGGCGGAGGTGATGGAGGCCCCAAAGATGGAGAAAAAGTACAGTTATATGGAGATTTGCTTATGGTGCTCACGGTGGTTGCTCACGGTAGATGTGCACCATAGTAAATCTCAGTCGACCATTATCATACTTATCCTTCTACTAGGATATCAATCAACGCAAACAAACATCATAGGTCGTCCCAAAACTCATTTGTAGAAATTGAAAAAATGATTTGATGACCACATTTGAGTTGTCGAGGACGACGATCACTTCAATGTCATCAGGTGGTAGTCGATGATGTCGCCAACGTATCCAACGTTGACGAATATCTCCCGGGAAATCTATATCTTCTCGATTTCAACCATCGCGGTTGAACATGCGTTTACCCTGTGCGATTTAACTTTAAACGAAAGGCATTCGAAGTTGATAGTGGAAAATGTCCAATACAAATGCCTTCTCGATGATTAAACAAGAGCCGAATAACGAAATAAATTTGATTTTTACCGTAACCGAACAAATTAAGTTTGTTTGGGTAATCGGTTCCAAATTTGTCGAATCAAAAATTTTGGTTTAACCAAAATTTCTGTTCGGTTTCGGTGCGATTTTTACCGAATGAACAGACAAATAAATTCTTTACCTATTTAAATAATACAATTCAAGAAGAACATATAGTTAGTGAATTTCGGTTAACCAAAATTTCTGCATGAGTCTAAAGTAGTAGATATATGGTTAAAATTACAACTTTTCATATTGACTGTCTACCCCTGAAAAAAATAAAACTTGTCTATATCTGCAAAAAATAATAAACAAATTTGTTTGTACATATAAACACAAATCCACTTCTCGTAATTGGGGAAAAGCAAGTAAACAATCATTTTCTCCTTTCGTAGTCATTAAAGCTTTCCACTCTTACACCGCCTATTGGTATCCCAAACGAAAGCAACAAAACCCTGGTGCAATGTGTTTAGAAAATAACCGATTCCTCTCACCACTGCGGCCGCGGTAGTGATCGAGTGAAAATCCAATGATGGGCCAGGTGCACCACCGAGCTGTGTACTGGCGAGTGGCATACACTTGTTGAGCGGGGAATCCAAGCATAAGATCGGAGATGATGAAGGTGAAAATGCCTTCTTGTTGGGTGATGATTCGATGCAGAACAATCTATCAGAAAATAAATAAATCTATCAACCTCATAAAATACATTATTGAACTAATTAAGAAATTAATTAGCAGAGCCTCTAATCATATATGAATTCATTAAACAAAAATAGTAATTACCCAAGATATTTAATCTAGTTATCCAATCTAATATGAACTCTATCTCCGAGTGAACCCTTTCTTTCAATGAAAAGCGACACGATACCAATATCCAATTCTTCAAAATTCCAGCTCGGCCAATAACTTAACAATCCTATAATATCCGAGAAAACTAATGTAAGAATCTGTTGTTTATATCGGTTGAAGAGATTCGATGATTTAAGGTGACAATGATTATGAGAGGACGGATATTCTTGTTATTTACGGTTTGCTATAATTTTGGTGTGCTTTGAGCGATTTTGTATGGGAGATATTTTTGAGTACTTGAACCTGAACGAACTTAGCAGCAAAGAATAATATTGTTTTCTTTCTTTTACATGCAATAACTCTACTGCACTTCTCTCTCTCTCATACATCGATACACACATGCATATATATATATATATATATATATATATATAATACTCATTAGCTAATAAGGACAAACAAGAATTAAATATAGATCATGCGTATCATTTTTTTCTTCTCTTTGTGTGCTGCACTATCATGCGTTGTCCCCCATTTTTTATTAATATTTTTTTTGTTTTCTTCTTGGAATGGATTGAGCTTAGTCAACAAATTCCTCCCTTAAACTCAATGCCTTCCGATCTTTCATCCCCAGCATTATTTTCAAATTTTCAAACGTACCTGTCGGTAGCGGCTTTGTTAAAATGTCTGCAACTTGATCCAGACTCGCAACGTGCACCATCTTCACTTCTCCATTTTTCACGTGCTCTCTAATAAAGTGAAAACGAGCATCAATATGCTTGCTTCTCTCATGATGGACTGGATTTTTCGCCAACTCGATCGCTGACTTATTGTCTACTCGAATTTCAGTTGGCTCGAGTTGCTAAAGATTTAACTCGAGCAATAAATTTCTCAGCCAGATTGCATGACAGACACACCACGATGCTGCCACATATTCTGCTTCACAGGTTGACAGAGTCACGATTGGTTGCTTCTTCGATAGCCACGTAAATGCAGTGCTCCCGAGAAAAAATACATAGCCGCCCGTGCTTCTTCGATCGTCAATGTCTCCACACCAGTCACTATCCGAATATCCGATCAGTTTGTTGTCACTCGTCTTTGAATAGAATAATCCGAGTGATTGTGTTCCTCGAATGTATCGAAGAATCTTCTTGATAGCTTTGAGATGTGACTGCCTCGGTTCTTCCATGTAACGGCTAACAACTCCAACGCTGTAAGCGATATCGGGTCTCGTGTATATCAAGTATCGCAGACTTCCTACGAGACTTCGATATTCGGTTGAGTTTACTCCTTGTCCTCCCTCAAACTTGGATAATTTTGCTCCGAGCTCCATTGGTGTAGCTACCGGTTTACTTTCCTCCATTTTATTTTTCTTCAATATATCCTTCGCGTACGCTTCTTGTAAGAAGAAGATTCCCGTGCTTCTTTGCACGACTTCGAGACCGAGAAAATATTTCATCAGTCCCAAATCCGTCATCTCGAATTCCTTCCTCATCGCCTTCTTGAAGTCTGTGATTATCTTCTCGCTGCTCCCCATGAAAATTAGATCATCAACATAAAGGGCGACGATGATCATTTCCTCTCCTTCTCGTTTGACGTAGAGGGCATGTTCGAACGGACATTGCTCGAACTTGTTCCTTTTGAAGTATCCATCGATCCGGGTGTTCCATGCTCGAGGTGCTTGTTTTAGTCCGTAGAGCGCTTTCTTCAACTTCAGCACCTTACTTTCTTCTCCTCGTTTCGAATATCCCGGAGGCTGCTCCACGTAGACTTCCTCCTCGAGATCCCCGTTAAGAAAAGCAGACTTCACGTCCATCTGATAGATCGGCCAGCTAAGATGTGCAGCTTCGGCCAGTAGCAAACGAATTGTCTCCATTCTAGCCACCGGAGCAAAGACTTCATCATAGTCTATTCACGCTCTTTGTCGGTAGCCTTTCGCGACTAGTCTCGCCTTGTAACGCTCGACTTTTCCTTGAGCATTCATTTTCTTCTTATAAACCCATTTTACTCCGATTGATTTATGACTGTGCGGCAATTCAACAAGCTTCCACGTCTCGTTCTTTTCAATTGCCTTGATCTCCTCGTCCATCGCCGCCTTCCATCTCTTGTCTCTTGCCGCTTTTTCGAAACTGATTTGTTCTGAATCGGCCAACAAGCAGACTAGGTGAACTTCTTCAGTTGATTCGCATAGATCCTGCAAGCTTCGCATCTTAGGCTGCCTTGGTTCGTCGTCATCGTTATTCTCTTGAGATGCCACCGGGGTGAGTATTGGTTCCACGCTCAACGGTTCTCCTTGCGTTGTATTTTCTTCTTCTTTCCAGTTCCACGAGCTTTCTTCATCTACACGGACATCTCGACTGACTGTCACCTTTTTATTTTCTGGATCGAACAGCCGATAAGCCTTCGTCTTCTCATCGTAGCCAATGAAAATAAGCTTTTTGCTTTTGTCATCAAGCTTGGTTCTCTTCTGATCAGGAACATGAGCATACGCCACGCTTCCAAATATTTTGAAGTGTGCTACGGTCGGTTTATGGCCACTCCATGCTTCCTGTGGTGTTTGGCTCCCGAGGTTGCTGTGTGGACACCGATTTTGAATATATACAGCGCAATGTACCGCCTCGGTCCAGAACTCTTTTGGCATTTCCTTGCTCTTCAACATTGATCGAACCATGTCGAGTATGGTTCGGTTCTTTCTTTCAGCGACGCCGTTTTGTTGTGGTGAATACGGCGCGGTGAGGAACCTCCTAACGCCTAGTTCCTCGCAGAAAGTAACGAAAGCACCTGATATGTATTCTCCACCCCTGTCTGATCGGAGTGCTCTGATATTTGATCCCGTCACCTTCTCGACCCTAGTCTTGAATTTTTTAAACGTCTCTAGCGCTTCTGATTTTTCTTTCAAGAAATATACCCATGTTTTTCTCGAGTAGTCGTCTGTGAAAGTGATGAAATATCTCTTTCCGGTGAATGATTCCGGTGTGATCGGGCCGCATATATCTGTATGTATGAGCTCGAGCGGTTTGCGTGCTAGATATCCGGCCTGCTTTTGAAACGTCATTCTTGAATGTTTTCCGATCACGCAGCTCTCGCAGAGCTTCTCTCCTCCCTCAATCGTCGGTACTCCGTGCACCATGCCTCTTTTGGAGAGCTCCTTCAGTCCCCCGTAGTGTAGATGTCCGAATCGCATATGCCACAGATGATCTTTGTCCTCCAGGTCAAGTTGTAAGCATTTTTTGAATCGTCTTCAGGTTGAGTTTGAACATTCGGTTCCTTTCCATCTCGACCCGTGCGATTATTTTACAATCTTTATTCCTTAGCTGTAACGAGCGGTCCTTCATGAACACCGAACACCCCTTTTCAAGCAACTGCCCCATGCTTAAGATGTTCGTCTTCAAGTCCGGTACGAAATAGACATCCTCGACCGACCCTTGTTTTCCATCATTTTGAGAGAAATATATTTTCCCTCGACCTTTAACTTCAATTTTCGATGCGTCGCCAAAAGACACATGTCCGTCCTCGATCTTCTTCATATCCGTGAAGAGATGTTTGTGCCCGCTCATATGATTGCTGGCACCGGTGTCAAGATACCACACCATGTCGTTGCTCGATTTTTTTGTCCTCGAGCGCCATCAAGAGAACGCCTTCGTCTTTTGGCTCTTCTTGTGCGAGTAGGTTCGCATTTTCTTCCACCTTCTTCTTGGACCAACAATCTTTTGCGAAGTGCCCGTACTTTCCGCAATTGTAGCATTCGACGCTCGGTTGATTTGAGCGACCGCCTCGTCCTTGGGCTCGACCTCGTCCCCTCCAATTATTATTGCTACTTTGTCCTTGTTTTTCTTGATTATATCCTCGTCCTCGGCCTGTATTTTGGCCGAAACCTCGTCCTCGTTGGCCACGTCCTCTTCCTCGACCGTGTTGTGTATACAACGCCTTCTCTTCTTTAACTGAAAATTTTGTCTGTAGGGCCTCGTCTAGAGACTCATGCTTCTTCTTTTTCTTTCGTTGCTCGTGAGCTTTGAGCGAACCGGAGAGTTCATCGACCGTCATTTTTTCGAGGTCTTTGGATTCTTCAATTGCGCACACCACATTCTCGTACTCGTTCGTCAGAGAGCGGAGAATTTTCTCGACGACTCGGGCATCTGTTAGGGCCTCGCCGTTTCTCTTCAATTGGTTGGCGATAGTTTGCACTCTCGTTATATATTCTGACACGCCTTCGCCTTCCTTCATTTTCGTCATTTCGAATTCGCCACGGAGTGTTTGCAACCGAACTTGTTTTACTCGGTCGGCACCTTTGTATGCTTTCTCTATCTTATCCCATGCTTCCTTCCAATTTTTCGCCCCAGCTATCTTTTCGAAACCGGCCTCGTCTAGCGATTGGTAGATGATGGCGAGCGCGGCATTGTCTTGTCCGCGGGAGTCTTTCAACATCTTTTGTTGGGCTTCTGTGTATTCTTTCGTATCTTCGGGTTCGATATACCCGTTTTTAACAATTTCCCATACATCTCGCGAGCCGAGAAACACCTTCATCTGGATGCTCCAATTGTCGTAGTTGGATTTGGTGAGGCGCAGAACGGGCAGACCACTAGTTGCTCCGACGTACGACATGGCTCTGATACCAATTTGTTGTTTATATCGGTTGAAGAGATTCGATTATTTAAGGTGACAATGATTATGAGAGGACGGATATTCTTGTTATTTACGGTTTGCTATAATTTTGGTGTGCTTTGAGCGATTTTGTATGGGAGAGATTTTTGAGTACTTGAACCTGAACGAACTTAGCAGCAAAGAATAATATTGTTTTCTTTCTTTTACATGCAATAACTCTACTGCACTTGTCTCTCTCTCTCATACATCGATACACACATGCATATATATATATATATATAATACTCATTAGCTAATAAGGACAAACAAGAATTAAATATAGATCATGCGTATCATTTTTTTCTTCTCTTTGTGTGCTGCAGTATCATGCGTTGTCCCCCATTTTTTATTAATATTTTTTTTGTTTTCTTCTTGGAATGGATTGAGCTTAGTCAACAGAATCAACAATCAATCACATAATTGAAAAAGAAAAAACCAAAATCTAATTCGAGAATCATCTTCTTCTCGGAAGAGCGTGCTTTTGTTGTTTTTAAATTTCATCCAATTAACACCAGCAGATGTGCCTCTTAGATTTTCTTCATGGCGGCCTACATAAGGAGTAGCAGTAGTCTGCTCGAATCCAGCCGACGCGATTACCAAGTCCAATCGAATTTTTGTCTCACTTCCTTCGACATCATCGGGTTACTATTTACTTCCAAACGATTTTGGTTCGACGCCATTGTTTGAACTAAATTGCACAATTCATGTCGTTGTTTCCTTATTTACATGCGTGCAATGTGTTTTCAAAAACGTGTTGTCGAATCGTCTCCGATTGTTCGTCCCAGATAGTGGAAATAGGTGGAATGTTATGATCGTGGGTTGTTTCAACTTTTATGGGTGTTGTTTAAAGTTTGTGAAATTTTTTGAGGCAAATCCTTGAATAACCAAAACCTTTGGCTATTTAGACCGGTGTGACTAGGTTTATTGTGGGAATAATCGTAACTTTTTGGCTATTTCGCTAAATGTCACTTCAGACCCTCGGTTCTAACCGCTGCACAAATACTCAGGTCGTATCTCTCCGTCATCCAACGGTCATCTCGGACCGTTGCACTCTATCGAACCTAACAAGTCCAGACACCTTAGCGTCTATTCATCGCTTCGTCAGCGCTACGTCACCCTTGATTGACTACGCATCTCCGGCACGGCTTCACATATGCCATGTCTGTCAGAGCATCACAGCCACGTTGCCTGCTGCCTAGCTCACACATCATCATCGCTACCACGTCATTGAAGCATTAATCTAAACAATAAGTCTCAAACATAAAAAGCATCCATAAGTCTTATGACTCTAATCGGGTGCTAGACGTTTGAGTACGACTTATCTATCAGAGGCTATATAATGATTGTGTCAATCACTCACCTTGAAAGTGGAAAGTCGTGACATAAATACATCGAATTGGGATTATTGTATTTGGAACTAACTCGTAATCATACGGTTACATTGTTTATTACTCATATAGTGTCAATGATCGGGCAATTGATTTGGAATCTCCACTTATCACTAATTTTGCTAGGCTCGGATTGTCTAGTGGATGTGTCAGCGGCAAGGGCAGATCCATAATTTCGATGCAACGAGGGCACTATATAATCTTTTAACATTCAAGATAATATTTTCCTATACATTTGATGCCTAATCTATTAAAAGTAACTTTGCTCGATCGAGACAGTAACATGACGAGAACAACAAAATGGTGGCAGTTGTATCGTACGAGACCTCGTGCTCTGAAACTATTGCAATTAGTTGTGATTTCAACATGTACAAATATTCCCTTTTCAACATAACACAACAACATTTTGTTAGAAAGTCATTCTCATTTTAGTACGTAAGTTTGTCTTGATAATTTTCATCGCTGAGAAAGATCTTTCCGTAATAGATGTTACAATATGTAACGCCACTGCCAATTTAATATGCGATACAATACTACAAAATGTATCATGAAGGCTGATCTCAATCATCTTTTTTGAAAGATCGACAATGTCGTTAACTTCAGAAATCATACAGTTGATCTCATTTGAGAAACTCTTAAAGCTCATGCATCAATTCCAATAGATCCATGGAAGTAAAGTCTTCAGGATATAATTCATCAAGACAGAGTAATCAGCCATCATCAAAATCAGAGAATGAATTTCTTGGATCAAGACAACATAGATATATAAGCAACTCAATTTGATTCGGTAAAGGCGGTTGTTATTCTCTTAAAGATGATAAACCACCTATCATTTACCACAATAAAAAGTAACCAATCATTTTGTGAAAAAAGAAATTTTATTAAATTAAATACATGTACAAATATATGTACACTTATAGATATGTCTTTTGTTGACCATCAATGATCTTTTTAGCTCGCCCTCTAAGAAATCATCTATATTTGACACGTTGATTTTTTTTGAAGAACAAAAGCCAATCACTTCTCCTAGCAAATCATCCCAAGCACCATGTCTACATTTCATCCAAGTATCTTTTCAATATTTTGATCAAGTCAATAGAATTGGTTATGTTTTGAGTCTTCTGATGTAAAACTTGTGATAACGCATAAGACATTTCCAAATCTCCATCAATTTATCAATGAATACAAATTCAAAGCTTTCCATTTTATCAAGCAAGATCGTAGCAAAACCTCATCTTTTTTCCATCGGGTCCATCCTCCATCACAATTGCAAACACTTCTTGCACTGGATTCCACATGTAAAATAGTCTTATAGCAATTTTCAAGTGAGAACCCCAACATTTAGCACCCGCACTAGCTAAGCTTGCTTCTCTATTCTTGCCCTTTCACATCAAAGTTTCACCTTCTTTTGTAGTTTTCACAAGTATTATTTTTGTCAAAGAGCATATTTCTTTTTGCACGAAACACCAACATTCACAATCATGGTTAGATATTTAAAAGCGTTATTCACCATAACATGCTTCGTCGCGGTAGCAACAACAACGAATTGAAATTGATGAGCGAAACAATGAATGTTGTGTGTGTGCTTACTTTCTTTCAATAAGCGATTTTAATCCTTTGAATTCTCCATGTATGTTGACGCCGCGTGAGCTAAAGTATCACTACATGATCGACCCGAAGAAGCCATTCAATCATCTCCCTTTGTCATTTGTGAATCTAGAAACAATAGTCACTTCCGCCTTAACTAAACAATCTCAAGAATCATCAATCCGAATATTAAAAAATGCATCTCAATCCCATTAAGAATGAATTTCTTCACTTCATTTGCACAAGCACTGTTAATTTTCTTTTGAAAATTGAGAGAAGTCAGTTGATTGTTTCCCGAAGAATTTGTATCAATTACCTTATTTGCTTCATCATTGCGTGCAAAATATCATCTCTCAAGAAATTTTCCTAATGCAACGACTTTGACGATTCATCGTCTCCCCAAAATACCAAACCTAATTCTAAATGTAACTGATTCACATCTACAATTGCAGTCAATATAATGCGATACACAACATCCATTTCTTCCACATTAAGCATTTGATCTTCATATGCAAAAAACTAAATTTTAGAATAATTATAAATACTATTTTTTTTCTCCTTCATGTTCCACAGTGTTTTCCAAAATCTTTTTGCAATTTCTAAAACCAACTATTATGAATGCATCATCTCCATGCTTGTGAACTTTGGAAAATAAGAAACACCAAAAAAATACGGCATCTTCGGATGAGCTATATTCTAACCCCTTATGTTCACAAACCATGTATTTTGAAACCTTCTCGCAACCACTAAAATCACTTGATGAGAAAATATGACCAACCGGTTGACAATGACACTTAAGTATTGTCTCCTTATATCATCACTTGCCTCAAACGGATAACTACTTATTGGTTTATGTAATGTAAAACCACCAATAATATCATTATTGATTCTTCATTCATTGCACATCTTTTAGGTCTTTCGTTCTCATTCGAATTTGCATCATTGAGTGAGGACCCACGAAGTGGTTGAAGATTTTTTGTTGTCACAATCCACATATCCATATTGAAGTTCCTACAAATGATTATTCCCTTCGTATTTAAAAAATATAGCATCATAGCATCAAACGTGTATAATTTCGAACTAAAGTAACAAATAAATGAAATATAAAACCATTATAAGTATTACCTATTTTTGTTCCTTATATTGCAGATATTGTGGGCCATATAATAATATTTCATTTCTTGGTTGCTTCCATCGACATAGTAGACGGTTGCTTGTTTCCGGCTTCAAATATTACACAATAATTAAACCAGTTAAACTTTCAAACACAAAATTTCAAGTTTATGCCAAATAAATAAAAAGAAATAAAAACTATCAAAAAATACTTCAGAGAGGGCCAAAAGAAAAACTGCAAAAAGACCCAATAAAAGACTAACTAATAGAAAAGGCCCAACAAGATTCTTTTAATCAGCTACCAGTCCAACACTGCATGGCCTAATTAGCGGGGCTCTGAAGCAGCAAATAACAAAAGTCAACGGTCGCCTGGGCTGCTTTCGGCAAACCCCTAAAGGATATTCCGGCGGGTCTTTTAAAACTATAGCCACTGAAAAGGTCAATTTAAAAAATAGGGCCCCGTTGACGATTTTTTTGATCAATAGCCTTCAATTTGTTTAACCGTTAACCATGGGTTTTTTAAAAAAATGGCCCTTGACTGAGTCAATAAAAACAAATGGCCTCGTTGACGATTTTTTTGTGGTCAATAGCCCTCACTTTGTTTAAACGTTAATCATATTAACTAATTCTCATACTTAACTCATTAAAATTAAAAAAGAAAAAGAAAAACGAAAATATGGCCGTACAGATGCAATAACTGAACATGGGTTCATCTCCCTCTTTAACCATAACCACACAATCGATATGAATGCATTATCTTCTCAATTTTAAAGAACAAAGGGTAACCAGACACACCTCTCTCACAGACCTAAAGCGACGCGAGCTGTTCTCTTCGTTTAGTGCCGGAAAAACCTTCTTCAAACCAAGAAAACAACAAGCATTTCAGCATATTTTACCAGTAAGCATTCGTTACATGAAAATTGCAATTTTAACGTCGAAAATGGTGAATGGAAGTCCATTACCCCCGAAAATGTATGGATTATTTAGTAGATCATGTGTATTAACCAAAGTTGCGATATTTCAGTGGTAATTACGAAAACTCGGACCTGAAAATACAGACTCTGAGGTCCAATTTTTGTGCAGGGGACCCAAACATATATATAGGGTACACGAGCATATATACAGGGTACCCGCGCATATGGGCTGCTGTTTTTTAAGTGCATGGGACCCAGGCTAAAAAACGCAGGGGACCCAAATGTAAAAGCATGGTACCCAATTATAAGTGCAGGGTCCCCGCTAATGTTGTGCGCGGGTCCCCTGCCTTGATGCGTGGGTACCCTGCTTTTATGCGCGGGTACCATGCGCTATACGTGCGGGTACCATGCGTTATACGCTCGGGTCCCCTGCCTTTATGCGCGGGTACCATGCGTTTACGCTCGGGTTCATGATCCCATGCTCGGGTCCCCTTCCTTGATGCACAGGTTCCGTGATCCCATGTTCGGGTCCCATGCGCTGAAAATCATACATAAGCACGTTATATGACGACAATCGTTTTCTAAACAATAACTTTGCATAATATTGCAGGTGCTCAATATGACAATTACCAACATTGTATTTCAATTCGATGGTCGGTGGTTAATTGGCGAGGACAATACCTCGACTTGGTCCCCTGCGTCAAATTGTAGCTGGCATTCAATTTTGGTGGATGAGGACGCATGCACGTTACAAGACGTAAAGGAGCAAATTGTAGCGGTGTTGTCGTTTCGCAACGACAATGCGAGGCTAACGATAAGCTATATGTCAAATGTAGCCTACAGTTATCCCAGGCCCATATACATCGATAACGACTATGCTATACGTGCGTACTTGGGTTTTGGTGGCCCTCAATCGAGACTCGTTGTTCATGTCGAGGTGGTGGAATGTGCGCGAGTGGCTCCGTCGGACGCATTTGATAGTTCTTCTAGTTATAATATCGGACTCATAGCCGATTGCGATGAAAATGCGCAAATCGAGCCGATTGAGGGGTACGGTTGCAGCCCATCTAACATACCCTATTGCCATTCAAACGAAAATGAAGATGAGGGTCTTGAAGAAGATCTCATTGGACCGTCCGAGGATAGAGATGACTCGGGTTGGCATTCGAACGAAAATGAAGATTAGCCAATCGAACACATTGACGAGTCGGAGGAGGATTTTGTAGCACGTGATCACAACGACGATGAAGATGACGATGTAGATCGTATCCCTGTAGATGAGGCTGTTGATGGTACTTTCGCATTTCCGGACGGTTCAAGCCTACACGTTGGGCAGCAGTTTCGTGACAAGGCGGAAGTTATCGAGGAGATATCCAAAATAGCCTTGGCGGCGTCGTTCAAGTGCAAATTAGTAAAGTCGAACAAGACTTTGTATGTAGTAAGATGTGCGATGTAGCAATGTTCGTGGCGCTTTCGAGCTGCAAAAGATAGGGATTCTCATTTCTTCTCGATACGGACATATTGCGGCACACACATATGCGGCGTGTCTCCTCGACGTCGAAGATATCGTCAACGAAGTTCATCGATTGTGTCTAGGATGCTTCTTGACAATTTTAGCGGGCCTAAAGACATTCCCGTGCCAAAGGCTATCATGTCTATGATGCAAAGTAGGGGGTTGAATGTTTCTTATTACAAGGCTTGGAAAGGGAAGAATCTCGCTATGGAGGAGTTGGTCGGTAATGGGGACGATTGTTATGGGTTGATCCCGGCGTACTTGGAAGCTGTGAAGCAAATGAACGTGGGAAGTGTCACGGATTGAGAGATGGACGAGGAAAACATATTCAAATATCAGGTTTTTGGCATACGGTGCATGCATAGCGTGATTTCCTTTTATGCGTAAGGTAATTTTTATAGACGCCACCTTTTTAAAGAAAAGTATAAAGGGGTGATGCTCGTTGCAACAACGCAAGACGGCTATTACCATCAGTATCATATCCCATGGGCTATTGCGAGCAACGAATCTACCGAATCTTTGGCATGGTTCTTGACGAGATTAAAACGGATCATGGCCGACACAAATGATCTCGTCATAATTTCTGACAGACATGGCGGTATAAAGACAGCCGTCCCGACAGTTTTTTCAAATGCGTTTCACGGGTTCTGTGCTGGGCATATTCACCAAAATATAAAGACCCGTATGAAGGATAAAGGTCCGTGTGCGTTATTCCTTAATATTGCATACGCCTACAAGACTAGCGATTGCGATATATTGTTGGAAACGATAAAGGAACGGTACTTAAACGTGCATACGTATCTTGATGTCAGCACGAAGGTGAAATGGACAAGATCGTATTGCCCGAGAACAAGGTACAACATCATGACCACCAACGGCTCGGAATCGATAAATGTCGCTCTACGTGCGGATAGAGAGCTTCCACTCATATGATTGTTGGATTCGATACAACGTTTGATGACAAGTTGGTTTAGTAAGCATCAAAGAACTTACGAATCTTCGATGGCAGCCAATGTCACGTCATTTATGCCGAAGGTCGAGTCAATCCTACGGTCGCACTACATAAATTCACAAAATCTACACGTGTCGGAAATTAGCATTCAACGGTTAAGATGTCATCGAGACGAGGTGGTCGATATCGAGACGATGTCATCTAGTTGTAAGATGTTCGATATCGACCGTATCCCCTGTGCGCATGCCATTGCGGCTTGTGGTGTTGCTAATATAGGTGTTTATTCGCTAGTCCATGCATATTACAACTTGGAGACATGAAAATTAGCGTACGAGGGTACCATATGGCCTGTCATCGACCGCGTTGAAGAAATTGTGACTATGCTACCACCTATCGTTGACCCAAAACGCGGAAGAGCACAAAGCAATTGAATGCCTTCCGTCGGAGAATTCGGTAGGAGGAGGTAAATCCTATGAGATTGATTTGTACATGTGTATATGTATGATTGCTATGGAAATTCGGTATGTTGGAATGTTCGGTACGTATAATGTAATAGACATGGAAATTTAGTGGTTCAATAGATGTTAGCGTGTTTGGTATGTTGGCTTGTGTGGTATGTTGTCGGGTACCTTGCGCAACATGTGCGGGTAGCGTGTGCCATATGTGCGGGTACCTTATGCTATATTTGCGGGTACCTTGCGCTATATATGTGGGTATCTTATGCAACATGTGCGGGTACCGTGCGCCATATGTGCGGGTACTGTGCGCCATATATCCGATTACCTTGCGCCATATGTGCGGGTACCGTGCACACACAGTCGGGGTCTCGTGCGCGTACAGCTGTCAGATGCTTTCAGTAAGTTACATCAATCAACTCAGCACGATACGTCAGTCGTTGCCTGTATGTTAAATCATAAAATAATATAATCACTCTGAACAAATGATCGGGATAATCATTAACCAATTATTCTGATTTTATTGTTAAAATAATTATCTTTTTAAAATCACCGTGCATTAGTGTGCGGGTACCTTGCGCTATATGTGCGGGTACCGTGCGCTATATGTGCGGGTACCGTGCATTAGTGTGTGGGTACCTTGTGCTATATGAGCAGGTACCGTGCGCTATATGTGCAGGTACTGTCCATTAGTGTGCGGGTACCTTGCGCTATATGTGCGGATAGTGTGCATTAGTGTGCGGGTAACTTGCGTTATATGTGCGGGTACCTTGCGCAATATGTGCGGGTACCTTGCGCTATTTGTGCGGGTGCTATGCATATATGTGCGGGTACCGTCCATTAGTGTGCGGGTACCTTGCATATATGTGCTGGTACCGTGCATTAGTGTGCCACTAATTGTAGCCCGCAACACATGAACCCCACAATCACCACTGAAAACAACCAAAAGTTTAATAATGAGATATGATGTACTAAACTCAACTTCAAATTGAAATATGTTACACTTACAAATTGGGATCCTCTCCACCTTCCACTTCCTAAACGTGCTTGGAATTTAATCAAGATTATTCAGTACGATCGGGACCACTAATTGTAGCCCGCTCAAGGCTGCGTTCATGTTGCGCATGTCGACATCGCAGGACGGATCCGAGTCGAATACCCGTATGGTCTTGTTCTTCCAATCGAAGACTGCAAGAACCCCGTGAGCGATTGTCTGCACCGACACCACGATATATTCAGCAACTTGCCATGACACCGCCGGCCAGTCCTGATCACGTCCCTCTGCATAGTGGACCAAATACGCCAGCATGTCCTTGACAAACATCCCATTTACTATGCAGTCCCGGTCGATGCTCTCCTTCAATCCGAATCCAACGAAGGCAATAGCACGAGAGCAGAAGGTATGAACCCTCTGCATTTCGACGAACCCTCTAATGCTTTCGTGTATGTGCTATAAAATAAAAGGAAACAAGTTAAATAAAAAATGTATTAAAGAATTAGTATGAATTGGTTAAGTCTCCTTCGTACCGCGTCGTCGAGCCACCACGAAGGCGTGTACAGCTGTTGGAACCACGTCTTGGTTCGGTACGAATTGGACAAGCAAAGCAGACGCTCATTATCTTCTATCGTATCGATCCTCTGCTTTATCCGAGGCCATAGCTTCAGCTTTCTCTTCATGTGTCTCTCCAGCTGTGGGTTTCGGCTGTTCTGCACGCAATTCTAATTCGGATCGGTGAATGGGATAACCTGGTACTTGGAATGCCTGCTTTCGCGAGGCGGCGTCGATTCCACCGGGACCTCGGGCTCTCGGACTGCCTTGGGTTCCGAAGGATAGAACGCTTGGTTGGAGCCACCGGCCTCAAAACCTCACAAGATAACACTTCAACGTCAAAAACTATACAATAGAAAACCTAATGCAACTAATTATTTATAAGGTTTTTACCATGCAACATGTGCGTTGGAAACTCTTGGTTGCCCCCGTACCACCCCTGCCGCAGGTTTTGCTGCAAGTCATGCATCGACTGCTGCAAGCCAAAGATACTCGCGCCCCACTCTTGAGCTGTGGACCATCGTTCGTCATAAGAGTCTCGAAACTGCGAGATACTCGTGCAAACGTAGTCGAACCGACTATTCACCATCTCAAAATTGTGGTCCACGCGTCGTGTGAACTCATCGAATTAATCCCACGTGGGGCCCGAGTACTGCTGTGGAGGAGAGGACGGGTACCGTGGGGGTGAGGAGCGACGAAATGGATCCGCCTCTTCCTCGTAATGCGACTGCTGCGATAGTTGCGGGATGGACTGTGCGACATGCGTTTGTGCGACGTCGTCCGCGGCCGCCAAATGGTGTACGCACTTTACCTCCGCACCATCCTCAAGGAGCCTCGTTAGATGGTCGAGGACTTCATGCCACTCCTCCACTTGTAAACGGCTATATCGGAAGTAAGGCTCGTTCATCTCCGATATTGTGGGGCTCAGCAACGCAAATACTGGTGACCCCTTTGCGGCATTGACGATCGTCTCCATCTTCGGAGAACCCTTCATTGACCACTCATTGGTGACCTACCGGCAGATCCGTGGGGTCACCACATCCGCCTCGTTTGTACGATAGGCGAGCGCGTATCGAATATCCGATATGCACTCGTGCCAGAACCTAGATGCAAAGAAATCAAATTAGCAAATATATAATTACAATTAAATATATATTTCTAACTATTTTAAATAACGAATGACCTGAATCGGATGTACGAAGCCACTAATCAGTAGCCCGCAGTGTTCGTTGTCCCCGTTATGGGCTCGTTCCCGAACAAAATCCCTCTTCTTCCTTAGGTTTATCTTCAGTGAGCGTATCACCTCCTTGAAAGCTACGCTGCCTCAAGGATAGTTGGCGAAGGCGACTTCGTCTTTGACTAATGAAAGCAGCAACGACCGAACAATTGTGTCCTTCTTCGACGGTCGGGGCAGCAACACGGATATGGCAAAGTATAGATCAGCCAACTTCAGCTTATCGATGTTGACGTATCCGTCATTGTTGGCTCCCAACTCTCGCAGGCGATCCTCAACATAAAACAGACAGTTTATGGATCTTCCCGAAAAGTTTCTCTCCGCGAAATCACCATTAGGGTTTACTTCCGGGATTTCGTTCGAGAACATAAGGCCGGTAATCAGGCAATACTCCACTTTAGAAAATCGGAGTGGTCAATTCCCAATGATCATCCACAACTCCTCGCGATCGTGAAGTGTAGTCTGTCTCCTCGTGAGAAACAAAATGAGCTGGGCAGATATATTGAAATCAGTGGCAGCGTCGACGAGTCTACCAAATGGACTCCCCGCCCTGTAACTCTCTCGCTTATTGCCGTTGAGACTGTTCCTTATCTTTGCACTCGCCTCCGTGTACATCCCGGTCATTGTCAAGCGAAACTCGAAGTCATCATCTCGGGATGAGAATTGCTTCTTCAGCACAACCTGGGAATCATAAGAGTAAATAACCAATTAGTAAAATTCATCGATGGTACACTCACACACGCTCATGGTACTCGAGCAAACGCGCATGGTACCTATACAGACTCGCATGGTACCCACACAGGAAAGCATGGTACTCGCACACAAGAGCATGATACCCGCGCATGCGCGCATGGTACCCGCACACAAGAGCATGGTACCCGCGCGTACTATCGTCTTGCCCGCCAACACATACGCGCAAGAGCATGGTACCCGCACGCAATAGCATGGTACCCGCACACAATCGCAAGGGGCTGCGCGCGTATGGGTACCGTGCGACTGTGCTCGAGTCCCAATCATGCAATCACGGGTTCCCTGATTTGCGTAGGTTTGGGTCCCAATTGGTTCGCTGCACGGTTCCCTTGCGAACAAGTTTCCAAATTGCACAATTGGAAAACCATGCGTCGGACCCAACCAATTCGACGCACGAGACCTGCTCCTGAGGAAGACGAAAGCACAGTAAAATTACCGGCACTCTTTCGGGACGCGCGTTCATTGCCATTGTAGTCGGTTTAGACGTGCTTGCAATGTGAAGGAGTTAGTTTCGTGGATCTGGAGAATTTCTGCTTCGTTATGTGTCTTTCGGTTTCAATTTTAACTGTCAAATATTGTACTCGGTGAAGAAGAAGAAGACCCGTGACGCTACAGTGAGTGGAATCGATTAAACCTAATTAATTTTACTTTGGGTAGTTGAATGGTGTAAATAAGGGTAAAGACGTATTTTTCGCTGAGTAGTAAGGGTATAATAGACTTCAAACATTATGGAGGCCATTTTTTTAAAATTGACCCAGTCAAAGGTCATTTACTTAAATATTCCGTTAACCATATTAACTAATTCTCATACTTAACACATTAAAATAAAAAAACGAAAATATGGTCGTGGGTGATGAAATAGAACATGGGTCAATCTCCCACTTTAACCATAACCATACAAACGAATTGTATACATTATCTTCTTCATTTTAAAGAACAAAAGGTAACCACACACACCTCTCTCACAACCTTAAAGCGACGCGAGTTGTTCTCCTCTGTTATTGCCTTTACGCGCGGGTTCCCTTCTTTTATGATCGGGTCCCATGCATTTATCCGCAGGTCCCTGCCTGTATGCGCGGGTCCCGTGGTTCTCTGCTCGGGTCTCATGTACTAAAAATCATACATACGCATGCTACATGACGACAAACTTTTTCTAAACAATAACTTTGCATATTATTGCATGTGCTCAATATGACAATTACCAACATTTTATTTCAATTCGATGGCTGGTGGTTAATCAGCGAGGACAATACCTCGACATAGTCCCCTGCGGCAAATTGTAGCTGGCATTCAAGTTTGGTGGATGAGAACGCATGTACGTTACGAGACGCGAATGACCAAATTGTAGCGGTATTGTCGTTTCACAATGAAAATGCAAGACTGACGCTGAATTATATGCCAAATGTGGCTTACAGTTATCCGATGCCCATATACATTGATAACGATTATGCTCTACGTGCCTACTTGGGTTTCGGTGGCACTAAATCAAGACCCGTGGTTCATGTCGAGGTGGTGGAATGTGCCAGTGTGGCTGCGCCAGCAGCAGTTGCTGGTTCCTCTAGTTATAATATCGGATTGATGGCCGATTGCGATGAAAATACGCAAACGTTTGAATGGTACGGTTGCATCCCATCGAACACACAATATTTCCATGTTACCGAAGATGGGGTTTTCAAGAAGACAACAATCAACATTCCAGGCGTAGGGATGACTCGGGTTTGCCATCGAACGAAAGTGAAGATGAACCAATCGAACATCGTGATGACTCGAAAGAGAAATTCATCGCACCTGACCAGAACGACGATGAAGATGACGATGTGGAGTGTAACCCCGTAGATGAGGCTGTTGATGATACTTTTGCATTTTCGGACGGTTCAAGATGGATGTTATTGAGGAGATCTCCAAAATTGCCTTTGCCACGTCGTTCGAGTGCAAATTGGTGAAGTCGAACAAGACTTTATATGTAGTGAGATGCGCGATGAAACAATGTTCATGGCGCTTACAAGCTGCAAAAGATAGTGATTCTCCTTTCTTCTCGATACAGACATATTACGGGCCCGCACACATGCGGCATGTCTCATCGACAAGGAAGTTCATCGGTTTTATCGAGGCTGCTCTTTGATAATTTTAGCAGCCCGAAACACTTTCCGGCACCGGAGGCTATCATGTCAATGATGCAAAGTAGGGGGTTGAATGTTTCTTATTACAAGGCTTGGAAATGAAAGAATCTCGCTACGAATGAGTTGGTTGGTAACGGGGACGATTGTTACTCTTTGATCCCGGCATACTTGAAAGTTGTAAAGCAAGTGAACATGTGAAGTGTCACGGATTGGAAGATGGACGAAGAGAAATGGTTCAAATATCTGTCTTTGGCCTACGGTGCATGCATAGCTGGATTTGCTTTAATGCGGAAGGGAAAGTACAAAGGGATGATGCTCATTGCAACGGCGCAAGACGACGATTACCATCAAATATCCGATCATATGGGGAATTGTGGGCACCGAATTTACCGAATTTATCGAATCGTGGGCGTGGTTCTTGACGAGATTAAGACGGTTTGTGGCCAACACAAATGATATCGTGGGCGTGTACTTGCCGACGTCTTCCGCCTTGATCAACTTCAAGCAATTCGTATACAAAGCGAAGTAGATGTCATGATGACCAATGCTACGACTTTAGAGGAGCAAATCGCGGGCCTAACTAGAGCAATCGAAGGTCTGACGAGACACGTTCATGAACAAGATGCTTATATTGCGAGGCTGGCCAATAAAAGCAACAACATTGGTACTAGTCGCGTATTCGAAAAGCAAAAAGAAGTTTTTGAAGAAACTGAAGAAGAGCAAATAGAAGTCGAGAAGCCTTCGAAAAATTTCTCTGTGTCAAATGACGGAATGATTCCTATTAGCCACTTAAAAGAATTCATCATAGGAACCATAAAGGATGGAGGTTCCAAGTCATCTTTGACGTACTCTAAGCCATACACTTCAAGAATCGATAACTTAAAAATGCCATATGGTTACTAACCTCCAAAGTTTCAACAATTTGATGGAAAAGAAAGCTCAAAGAAACACGTGGCTCACTTCATCGAGACTTTCAATGATGCAGGGACTTACGGGGACCGCCTTGTCAAGCAATTTGTCCGTTCACTGAAGGGCAATGCTTTTGACTGGTACCTGACTTGGAAGCAGGTTCCATAGATAGCTGGGATCATCTGGAAGACGAGTTCCTCAACCGCTTTTATAGCACTCGACGCACGGTTAGTATGATCGAACTCACTAATGCTCGTCAATGGAAGGATGAACCGGTCATCAATCGTTGGAAGAATCTAAGCCTTAACTACAAAGATCGTCTATCTGAAGCTTCGGGTATCGAAATGTGTATTCAAGGAATGACGTGGGGATTGCGATACATCATCCAAGGAATACGACCTGGAACATTCGAAGAATTGGCATCTCGTGCACACGACATGGAATTCAGCCTGACAACAAGTGGCGCAGTTGGACCACCTGTACATGAGACCACAAATTTTCGGGAGAGAATGTATGTCGAGAAAGGGGGCAAATCTTTTGTTAAAGCTCAAAGTAAAGAATCTATGGCGACAAACATCACACCACTGAAGATTCAAGGCCGAGGAAATGACAAGAAGAGGGAGGGAAATGATGCACCTTCGGAACTGACCGAAAGAAAGTTGACACTTAGAGAGCTCCAGGCAAAACAATATTCATTTCTAGATTCAGAAGTGTCGGGATTCTTTGATGAGCTGGTGCGAACAAATCTCATCAATCTCCCCGATATGAAACGGCCAGATGAGGCGAGACAAACACATGATCTCAATTATTGCAAGTATCATCGTTTGGTGGGACATCCAATTCACAACTGTTTTATCTTTAAAGATAAGGTCATGCGGTTGGCTAGATAAGGAAAGATATCATTGGAATTTGAGTCGGCAGACTCAAATTATATCTTGGTTACCAATGAGAACCTTGAAGATCGGAAAAAAGATTGTGATGCCTGCTATATGACTCAAGAAAGTGATGATTACCAAGTTGAAACTGAAACTGAAACTATCAACACTACTACATCGTGCATGTCTCTTATGGCATTTAGTGATGAAGACCTACTCCTAGGCTCTAAACTACACAATCGTCCCTTGTTCGTATCTGGTTTTACTCGTTTTCGATATATAACTAACTGTATAATCGTACACAGCCTTTGCCTATATCCCTACTGAAGTAAGGAGGGATCGTCCCATTGTGGCCCCTGGAATATTCGCCTTGTTCACTCTCTTTTCCTACCCATGGATGCGGGCATGATAGTAATCCGGAAAGATGGAATGAAATAGTACTAACCCGGAATATTCGGCTTGCTCACTCTCGGGTTATTTGGCACTATACGAGCACGACAAGTTTAGATATTGCGAATGAAATAGTAATCTGGAAAGATGCTTTTGGAAAGGGCGTAAAGAAAGACTAAACCTAAATGGCATATTTTAAAAGGTATACAGAAGTACATATTGATGAAAATGTGCCTTGGTTTTCTTATACGTGGGATGTGTCTTCATTAAGAGATACATCCAAAGAGGTACTTCTTGTACTTGATACCCGTACAATATCTATTCATAACATGAGAAAAAATAGACCAATTCTCTGCATTTTATAAAATAAAATCATAGCGCATATATAGTGTCAAAACGTGTCAAAAATAGAGATCAATTCTCTTCTTTTATCTGGAATGTGAAAGTTGCCCCTCGAGTCAGACTTCTTGTATGGACGTGTCAAAACGTGTTGCCTACCTCGGCCAATTGGTCTTGATGTCGATGCATACCCATGACAGCGTGTTATATATAGGTGTTGGTATTTTAGTGTGTATGCTTATCAGGTTTTTTGCAGTGCCCTACTTCGAAGATCTTCTGGAAACAATCGGGTTTGGACACAACTCTCCTTAAACAATGGCAGCAAGAAATCCGGATTTGTTGGATTCTTTTCTTTAATAAACAGTCCACCAGGACAACGATCGAGCTTTTCCCTAACTGTTGCTGGTCGTTGTGGAAGTTGAGGAATGAATGGGTCATGGACGGGAGGCGAACTACGACTGATTTTGCCCTACAACGAGCTGTGGCAGTGGAACCTATCAATGACTTGGATGCTAAATCCTCTCGCAAGGCATTGTATGTAATCAAGTTGCTCACTATGTAACTAAGGTGCTAGGTTTTAACAACGAGGCCCGATCTGCCCCACCCCATCCCACGCGATGAGGATATTCTGTCTGCTGATATTCTTAATCTAAAACCTTTTTTCGTTAAAGAAAAAATTCTCTGTGGTATTGTCTCGGTATGTGATAATATTATAATGCTACACAATATATTCGAAAAACTGACATTTTTTTTTATACCTGCCCAATAACCGGATTACCCGGCTAATCAGAACTCGCCCCGGGTCGGCGCTTGGCATCGGTGGGTCAGGCTCACTACGGGGGTGCTGTGCATACACAAGGTTTTGAACCTAAGATCTTACTAAAGCGATACAAAGCCGCTTATCAGTCGGACCAAGGCTATGATATATTTTTATATATAGTATGAGAAACAAAACCCAGGTGATAGATAATACTACCTTATTTTTTTTGGATGTTTTCAAGATTTGGGCATATGTTCACATTTATTACGAAGGGCCAAAATAGGATATCTATTCAAATAAGATTTTATGGAATGAAATAGGTATATCAGTTAATATGATCATTGACTATATTGAAAATATTTTCTTATAAAAAAATCTTATTAGTCAGTCTTACATATTGTAACGCTTAGGCTCGCTCGTCTATATAAACTAGAATGAATTGTTTGTGAGACAACAAGCAATCAAAGGCAAACAATTAGGATATAAATAATTCAGCAAGTCATACATCTTCATAGATGATCATGGTGAAGTCTAATGGTTGTTGCTTTGTCGCTGGCCTTGTTTTCGCACTCGCCATTTCCGCTTGCACGGCAAACTCGCCATCATTTGGTCGAAAACAAGTAAGCTGGTTTAGGGTTTTCTTACATTATCAATCAATATGAATGGCAATAGTATACATTCATCCCAACTTAAATATCTAATTACTAATGATAATCACTACGACAGAGCCAACGGTGGTGTATTGCAAGACCGAATGCATCAAACCAAGCATTGCAAGGGTCTCTCGATTTCGCATGCAGCACGGGTGGCGTTGATTGTGCCCCCATCAACCCGGGTGGCTCGTGTATGCTCCCAACACACTGCGGAACCATGCATCTTATGCGCTCAGTGCTTATTACAGGGCTCATGGCGTCTGTGATGACAACATCGGCATCACTTCGATCGATAATCCTTGTGAGTCTCTGTTCGTAGTTATAATTTCTAGTCTCTTGCATAGTGCACGTTGGTTCAATTAATTAACTAACGAGTCGATGTTCTGAAATGATGCAGCACGGGGCACATGCGTCTACAATTAACGGCGATGCCCACAAATTATCTGATCCTGCAACAGAGGATTCAATAATATATTAGCATCGGGAGATCATAATATTACATATATATATATATATATATGTCTGTGTTATGAGATGTATCTGTTTTGTTCAATCTCATCTTTTCATTAATAAAATAGAGTGCTTAAAAAAATTAATTAAAAAATTAAAGCGATCTAATTTCCTTGTGGGATTTATAGTTGGGGCGCGGCATCCAACGGTGTCAGTCAATTGGAGCTAGAACTAAGGCAATACGAATCAGATGAAAGGTAGATATATAAGAGAATCTTATGGGAAAAAAGACGGAAAAACAAATGAGACGACCGTTCCATGTTTTTTTTTTTCAAATGATAATTTCATTCAATAATTTCATTGTGGACAAAATATTACATTGGAAGTAATAACAATCTACTTAAGAATAAGAAGGAACAATAAAAATCACCATAATCCTTTCTTCGAAAAACATCATCAATTGAAAATCCTTCTTGAAGTATTTTTGATATCTTCATTGCTTGAATCATTGATACAAGCACGGTGTCCGTTTCTTAGATCTGAGACCGTAAAGTCTTATTTGGGAGAGAAATACTCTTATACGAGAGAAGAAAACTATCATACGAGAGGATAAATCTCCCATATGAGAGGAATATACAATTAAAAATAAGAAAATTATAAAAGAGAAAGAAAGGATGATGAGTGCTCCAACCCGGCCGGAGACCGCATGGTGTAGTAAATTTAAGGCCGCCGGCGAAGAACGTTGTAGACAATTAAAATTAATTGTCTATTAAAATTAATTTTTGGATTTACTAAATTAATTCCAATAAATAAGATAAAACTCAATTAATTAAATTTCTATATTTGAGATTTATAAAATTAATCTCAAATAAATAAATACTAATTTAATTAATAAATTCATAACATAAATGATGATATTATCATTCCGTTTATATAAAAGGTCTTTATAAGGCAATTCTTGTAGAGATTTATTAAATAAGTAAAGGAAATCATCAATTATGGAGAAAATCAAATCAAATCAAATCACATATGGAAAATCAAATCAAAGCAAATTAATAATGGAAAATTAAATCAAATCAAAGTCATTAAGGAAAATCAAATCAAATCAATGGAGAGAATCAACCAAATGATTATACTTTCCATTCTGACCAATTCTCTACGCCTATAAATACGGGGCTTCAGAAGTTCAGAAATACAGAAAGGGACATCAGAGTGAATACAGAACTTCGAGAGACGATGTAAGACTTTTAAAGCATTCGAATTCTCTCAGAAAAGTACTTCGTATTCGAGTCTTAAATTTGAAGATTTGAAGATCGGCGGCGAAAGTTCGAAGCTCGAAGATGAAGGTTCGAAGCTCGGCAACGAAGATTTGAAGATTTGAAGATTTCAAGATTCGAAGGTTCAAAGACGAGGCTCGAAGGTTCGAAGACGAAGCTCGAAGATTTGAAGACAACGAGGCTCGAAGATTCGAAGACGAAGCTCGAAGATTTGAAGACGAGGCTTGAAGATTCGAGGACGAATGTTCGAAGACGAGGCTTGAAGAGTCGAAGACGAAGGTTCGAAGACGAGGCTTGAAGATTTGAAGACGAAGGTTCGAAGACGAGGCTCGAAGACGAAACTCGAAGATTTGAAGATCAAGACTCGAAGGTTCGAAGACGAGGCTCAAAGATTCGAAGACGAAGCTCGAAGATTCGATGACAAACTCGAAGATTCGAAGACGAAGCTCGAAGGTTCGAAGACGAAGCTCGAACACAAGGCTCAAAGATTCAAAGATCAAGCTCGAAGATTCGAAGACGAGGCTCGAGGGTTTAAAGACGGAGCTCGAAGATTCAAAGATCAAGTTCGAAGATTCGAAGGCTCGAAGAACGAAGATCAAGTTCGAAGATCGAAGATCAAAAATCAAGAGTCGAAGATCGGACATTGAAGACTGAAGATCGAGACTTGAAGATTCAAGATCTAAGACGAAGATTCGAAGACGAAGCTCGAAGATTTGAAGACAAAGCTCGAAGATTCGAAGACAAACTCGAAGATTTGAAGACGAAGCTCGAAGATTCAAAGACAAAGCTCGAAGATTCGAAGATCAAGCTCAAAGATTAGAAATCAAGAATCAAAGATTGCAGATCGAGATTGAAGATCGGAGATCGAATATCGCAGATCAAAGACATGAAGATCCAAGACCGACCTCGAAGATCGGAGATCAAGCTCAAGACTCAAAGATCAAGATCAAGACTCGAGCTGATGACTTGAAGCCCGAAGATCAAGACTTAACCAAGACCGAGCTCGAAGATCGGAGATCAAGCTCAAGACTTAAAGATCAAGATCAAGACCCAAAGACCAAGTCCGAGCTCGAAGATCGGAGATCAAGCTCAAGACTTAAAGATCAAGATCAAGACTGGAGCTGAAGACTTGAAGCCCGAAGATCAAGACTCAAGGATAAAGGATCAAAGATCAGGATCAAGAAATCTACACCAAATCTCGAAGCCGTTCACCAAGTACAAATGTCAATTTCGTGATCAAGCTCAAGAGCCTAAGAAGAAACTTTCAAAAAGGTCCCTTCAACAAATCAAGTTCAAGCGTTGAGTTCGTGATCAAGCCCAAAGGCCCACGAAGAAACGTCTGAGAAGATCTCTTCATCAAAATTCAAAGAAGTCTTCAAGATTCGTGATCAAGCCCAAAGGCCCATGAAGAACTGTAAGGAAGGCCCAAATTCAAGGAGAGAATTTTCCGCGAAGCCCTTAAAAATAATCGAAGTTGAAAAATCGGAGGAATATATAGAGATAGAATCCACTAAATTCTATTCAAATTACATTTGTACTATTTATCTTGAATATTCGATTTTCGAATTAAAGAAAATAAGCTACAAACGTATTAAAATTTTTTGTAGAATTTGATGAGGAAGCCTTTTTCGTTTTAAAATGACGTGATTTCCGCGTTCCATAAAAAGAGAAAAAAAGGAAACTCAACTAGTCAACTCTATATGATCAATTAAAATATAATGTATTATAACTTATAAAAGGCTTTTTTAACTAAATAAATCGAAAAAAAATAATAATTATGAAAATAGGGCGTTTTTGGGACATATTACCAAAATAGAGCCTTTTGCGGGCATTAAACGCGACGTCGCGCCCATTAGGCGCGACGATATTTATGGCCCGTTTAAACGTTTAAACGGGCCCTAAAACGGGCCGATTACGTATCTGGGCCCGGCGTCGCGTCCAATAGATGCGACGTCGCGCCCAATAGACGCGACGATGTGACAAGTCGTTCACGCGTTATCTTCAATAATTTTTTTCTTTTTGCAGAACCGATGTGGACGTAACGTTCACGAGCTTTTGCAGAGGAATCGTCGCGTCCAATAGATGCGACGTCGCGTCCATTAAATGCGACGATTTTCCCTATATAAAGAACTCTAATTTCGTATACTTGGATATATAAAAAAACAACTTGAAGTATTTAAATTTCTCCTCAAATTATGACATCTCGCAAAATTCAAGTCTCTATCTACTACGGTGGCGAAATCATTACTGAATCAAACTCCATCCGTTACAGCATCCCACCCATTTCTCTTAGACGAATTCGTCGTGACACTAGCTTTGCTCAATTTCTGGGCATGCTATATGAGGTTATTCGCCTCGACAACAATTTTTCCTCCTTAACCGTTCATGTTAAGAATGAATACTATCAGCATTCTCGACTCTATCAGCGGCTCTTTCAAATTTCAAACGACGATGAACTATCGTACTTCTTGGATGCTGATGCGGAACTTAATCTAATTGAAGTGTTTGTCGAGGCCAGCGAGAACGTTCAAGAGGCACCCGACGTGTTCACCAACATCACCTCCAGCCACTCGTTCCCTGATCTCACGGCAATTACTCAAGGAATGAGTGACTTTTCACTCCACCCTCCTCATACAGACATTCCTTCGAGCAGTCGCGATGTTCCTAATATGTCGAATGTGTCACAACCTGAGCATGTGCCCGAAGACTTGCAAAATAGTGACGCTAGCGACTCTGAAGCTGATGACGTTGGTGGTGCACTGGACGATTTTCCGGATCCCGCAGATGATAACGATGATAGCGACGATGATGGAAACAATGTTGGTCCCGAGAATGCCATTCCATTGCCGGCGGATGATGCTCGTGCGCCTTACCAACCCGTGCCTTTTTATTCAACATATCAAATGGCGCCTCCAGAAGGCAACGAGGGCGGCGGTGATTTTTACAATAGGGACAATCCCAGGTTCAGAGTCGGTATGACATTTAGTACCAAAGCTCACTTACAAGATGCTGTTGGCGATTATTCTTACAGGGTGGCTAGACGTGAGTTTCACGTCTCAGAAAGTAACAAAACCGTATGGGGCGTGAAATGCAACCATAGCCATGACTGTCACTGGAGGTTACGAGCATGCTTCAAACCGAAAAAATGTTACTGGAAGGTTACGATATATGGGGGGCCACACACATGCTACATGAACGAGTTATCGAGAACACACCGCAACATTTCGCAAAATAGCATTCGTGAGAATGTTGATTGGAATCGTGAAGACAGACCCCCAATTTCTACCAAAGAACGTAAAGCAGCTGGTGAAGGACAATACCGGGTACGACATCTTGTACATTCAAGCATGGCATGGCCTCAAAAGGGCGAAAGAAAATGTTTACGGTACCTGGGAAACTTCAGTCCAACAACTTCCTATCTTCATGAAACCTCTGAAACGTTACAACCTCGACACGGTCGTCAAGTGGTTGAATCTTCCAACTGAAGCACCCGGTGTGAAAAAATTGGGGTATGTTTTCTGGGCTTTCAAACCTTGTATTGATGGGTTTAGGCATTGTCGTAGAGTTGTTTGCATTGACGGTACGCACTTATACTCCAAATACGAGCATAAAATGTTAATTGCATCTGGGCTCGATGCAAATCAAAATATTCTCCCCCTTGCTTTTGCCATTGTTTCAACGGAAAGCATACACTCTTGGAGTTGGTTCCTGAACTTACTTAACATCCACGTGTTGGGTGAACAAGGTGTATGCCTCATTTCCGATCGTCATCGAGGTACTTTTATTTTCCTACATACATTCTTGTATTAATTTGACACGCTTTTGATCGATTGATCGTAATTTGTTATAGGAATATTGGCGGCGGTAAGCGAATTACCAACGTTTAGGCCGCCGAATGGTGTACACCGGTCTTGTCTACGTCATGCCGTATCAAACTTCAACACTGAATTCAAGAACAATGACCTAAAACAGTTATGCCATAGAGCTGGAATGGCCCACACGTTGGAGAAGTTCAATCGCATTATGGAACACATTAAAGTTCTCAATGAACCGGCCTGGAAGTGGTTGATAAGATTGACAAAGAGCAGTGGACGTTTGCTTACGATGGTGGATTCCGATGCGGGGTGATGACCACTAATATCTCCGAGGCCCTTAACGGAGTTTTCAAAGGGGCGAGGTGTTTGCCTCCGAAAGCAATAGTGGACTTCAGCTTTCATCGTTGCGTTGAATACTTTCGCAATCGATTTACGGTGTGCTCTGCAGCGATGGCTAACACCGAAAGCGATTGGTCTCCGTATGCGTGGAATAAGTTCAACGACTGGACAACTCGTTCTTGGTGTCACGTCGTCTTTAATTTTGACCCACGTTTGCAAACAGCCGAAGTTTATACTTCGGCCGTGAATCAAAGGAAGCACGTGGTAAACATCTTAGGAAAGACGTGCACGTGCGGAAAATGGGACACGTATTTCATCCCATGTTCTCATGCTCAAGCAGCTTGCCGTACGTGGGGAGTTCATAGCATGCATCATATTGCTCATTTCTATAATAAACAAGCGTACCGTCGTACATACGAGGGGTTTTTTCATCCTCTACACGACGAATGCTATTGGGAGCCTGCTGAATTCGCTCTTATACATAACGATGCGCTGCGTACCAGAAGAGGGCCGGGGAGAATCCGTACAACTCGTATACAGAACGAAATGGATCGTGGTGGTTCAAGGCGGAGACAAGGTCGGAGAGGCGGAGGCAGTGGTCAACGTTAATTTATTGTAATCTTTAAATAGTTATAGTATTCATATGTTGTACTAAATCTTTAAGTAAATTATTAAAAATTTTCAGTTACGTCCGAATTTACCTTATATTAGTTGCAAACACGCATGACAAAGACTACTGAAGTTACAAACAATCACTTTCGAAGAGTTTTTCACCAACCCTTCGGGGGCGGGTCAACGAAGTCATCGTCACTATTATCTTCTTCTACTCTGGAACTCGACATTGCATGATGTTTGCCTTTGTTGTGCGTCTTTCTATTCATACCTTTTTTCTTTCCTTTCGGGGGAGGGTTGACGAAGTCATCATCGCCTTGGTTTTTGCCAGCGTTGCCGATCTTACTCGACATATTGTATCGGTTTCCTTTCGGTGGCGTGTCGACGAAGTAGTCGTCACCCGTATCGTCTTTAACTATCGAACTCGAGCCGACATGTTTTACCGACTGTCTTTTGGATGATTCTTCCGCCTGAGTATGAACTATTGGACATTCGTTGTTAGGAATTACAAGCACGTCAATGTCTGGAACAATGTCTGGGTTGATATAGCTACCGAAAATTTGATACAGATAATATTCATGTGGCTCGAGCTCATAGAAATAAATTGTTGATAGAGGATCCTCCTGCAAGAATATGACAAATTGCATAATTAAAAATTTTTATTACATCCGAATAAAACGTTGAGTAAAATAACCACCTTAAACCACTTAAGCCATTGCTCGGTATCTGCATGAATCCATCCTCTGTCATCGGCTCCCCAATCTCCCATTTCGGCGCGTAGTTTTGTCCATAAAAGGTAGCGACGCTTCAGATGACCAAGTTTCTCCGTTAGAAAAGGTACGGTGAAATGAATTCCGTAACGTTGATTGTATAGTTGCGCAAGGAATTGAAGACATTCGGACAATGTCTCATTCGTGATATCACCCATAGTTGCTTTTGCACAAAATGATCCAACGAACCATCTTTCAATATCGTACGTCCACAGTTCGTCGTAAAAGTAATCACCAAGGACCTTTAAATTTCCGAATATCGGATGACCCTCATTCATCTTTTTTCCATTGAAGCGATTAAGACGCGGGTCTCTACCTTTCGGGTGCATCGTATCTCAAATGTTGTATGTTATTTTCTTAATTTGTGGGATTTTTATAGATGTTTTGGATCATTTTTTTTAATGTCAATATTGTTGCGTACAGTTAGATTGCAAGTAGCTTTGATTAAAGCTGCACGCGGATGATAAAAGCTGCAGAAGTTGCAGGTAGCTTTGATTAAAGTTGCACGCGGATGATAAAAGCTGCAGAAGTTGCAGGTAGCTTTGATTAAAGCTGCACGCGGATGATAAAAGCTGCTGAAGTTGCAGGTAGCTTTGATTAAAGCTGCACGCGGAAGATAAAAGTTGTATTTATTTTTAAAAATATATTAACGTTGATCTATTTAAATTTTGAATTATTTTTAGTACAGATATTATATTTAATTAAATATACATTTACATAATTTAATACATATATATATATAATAATAAATATATTATATTTATTTTTTAAAAAATATATTAACGTTAATCTATTTTAATTTTGAATTATTTTTAGTACATATATTATATTTAATTTAATATTTTTAGTACATTTACATAATTTAATACATATATATTATATTTATTAATAAAAATATATTATATATATATTTTTTTTATATAGACGGGTAGCCCGCGGGGTAGCCCGCCCCGCCTGTAGCCCGCGACCCGCTTAGGCCCACTCCCCGAAAACCTAAAAAAATCCTTTTGGCGGGCCTGGGCAGGGCGTCCCGCGGGCTTCAGGACTTTTTTACGGCTCTACTAATTATATAACTCGTATTATATAATTATCCACCATAAAGTTACGCATAATAAGATAATAACATCGCGAAAATAAAAACGTAAGTCGTAATAACATATAACAAAAAAACATCGTCTGAATAAATACAATAAAAAACATCGTCTTAACAAAAAAACATCGTCTAAACAAAAAAACTATGGCATATAATGCCCTCCGGTACCGCATCTTCGAGGACGCTGCTCTCTACGCAGATGACGACGGTCCACTGGGGCCTCGCGCTCGGATGGACGACGATGGGAAGATGAACGGTAAGGTGGCGTGTCGTCGTCATTGTCGTCATCGTCCTCGTAAGTGTACTGCATCGGCGTAGTGTACCCCAATGGCATCGACGTCCCATATCCACCATCGCCGTATAAATCCGTCGGAATACGCGATGACGACGGCCCAGCACCTTGAGTGACATGGTGCGAGGATGAAGCCCCACAATCTTGCGTAGGAGGAACGTCGGTGAACTGGGTATCACGTCGCTGACGCCTATCGATGATTAGATGCTGCATACGATGTACAACGTCTAATCCTCCGTCCACTTCACGACGACGTAGTCTTGTCTCCACGTCATCGAGATGTTGTGCCTGTTATTTAGAATAGTCAAATATTATTTTGCCGCGAATAAATCGAATATCGCATCTAATAAATAAAATTAATATATAAACTAACCATCACGTCGATGAATGCTCCATCTCCCATCTGAAATCCTCGCGACATGTGAACGGACGACGGAGAGATATATCGACGGGTCACGGACCGGTACCAGTCATAATAGTCACTGGTGCACTGCGGTCCGGATCCTATCTCCAGTCCATTCACAACCCTCGAGTGCCTTTGACTCCAAAACGCCTCGTGCGGTGCGTGTTGCGATCTCCAATCCTTTCCGGGGACATTCCGCATGCTAAAACGGTGGAGATCTACATTAAGATATGCCGGTGGTTGTGGCACCGACTGAACCAATCCGAACTGTCGCATCACGCGATCTGGATAGTGCCACTCGACGATGTTGTAACATATCAGCGGGCACGACGACCGAGAGGACTGAGAACGACATTCCGGGGGTAGCGCCAAAATCTCCGGAAGGCGATAGTTGTACGGGGTCCATACAAATTGTTCCATCGACATACTATCAATGGACTCCCGTATCGCCCGCAAATTTGAATTTGCGGAGGTCGTATGGTCAAACAATGCATTCCATCTAAATGAATAAATATTCATTACGCTGAAATTTATTTATTTGAAAGTTCGAATAATTAGAAGAGCAATTACCTCGCCGCATGCGGTGGAATGGGTAACTGAATGCCATCGACTACAATAGGCTGCATCAGCACTCGAGGCTGGGCGATAATGGGCTGGACTTGTAATATACGCATCCATGCCCAAACCTATATTTTAATTATTTATATACGTAAGTATCGTTTACGCTTTACAAGTTGTTTCATTAAACTATCTTTCGTACCTGCAGCAACCGTAAAGCTCCACCTATGTTCATCTTCCTCGACTGACATGACGTGCAGAGCTCTCTGTAGAGGAATGCTAACACTGCGCTGCCCCAGCTGTAATGATGGACTTCGTCGATGTCCTCGAGCAGCGTAAGGTAGGTCATCGACGTGTGACTTCCACTGGAGTCGGAAACATCACCGACCCGAACAGCAGCAATGCGTAGGCACGCGCATGTTGATCGACGATTAGCTCGTCGGTCATGTCGTCGACTGGATTTTCTTCTAACCAGGCCGCAAACTTCCGAAGAGACAACTTGGTCCCGTGGTACGCTCCTTCGGGAGGTCTGTACCCAGTCATCTCCTCGCAGTATCCGAGCCACTGCTCCTGCGTCTTACGTGGGATCACACCGCTTACGGAAATACCGTCCACGGGGAGTGCCCACAGCAACCCTACGTCCTCTAATGTCACAGTCGCCTCCCCCACCGGTAGGTGAAACGTGTGTGTCTCCTATCTCCATCGTTCTACCAGTGCGGTAATCAAGTGTGGATCTAATTTCTGAGATCCACAACTATAGACGTCATACAGCGACATAGTATGTAACTTCTCCAAAACACGACCGTGTAATTGCACCGGTCGTGAAATTTTACCAAAAACTACGTTTTCTAAGCCCCTAACCGTCAACGGGGTGTCAATAGCACCATCCGTGTTGGATAGCACATCGTTACAACGATGACTATCCTGGAATATCAACAACGAACGATTGACCGGACCGTAGAATTCGTTCGTGTCCATCCTAAATCGAACAAAAAATGTTATAACCAATCAAACAATACAGATCGGGATAATGACTATACGGATCCGTCTAATGTTATAACCAAACAACGAATATCTCAATTAAACTATAATCAAACAAAATACCTAATAAAACGTACGAAGGGCTCGAGGCGGATGCGGCGGCGGCGGCGGCGGCGGCGACGGCTGTTGGGGCGGCGGCGGCGGCGAGACGGGCGGTCACGACGACGGCGTTGGACCCGGCAGCGGAGCGGGTCGGCGCGGTGGTGGACGCGGCGGAGAGAGAGAGAGATAGAGAGAGAGAGAGGGAGAGAGAGAGAGAGAGAGAGAGACCGAGCGGGAGGGCGGCCGTGCGGCTGGCGGGCGACGCGGCCTCGATGCGGTGGCGCTGTTAACGAGAGAGATCGGGGGGAGAGAGAGAGCGAGAGAGAGAGAGAGGGCAGGCGGGCAGCAAGGCGGGCGGCCGGAGGTGACCTCGGCGGGCAGAGCGCCGGACGGAGGCGGCGGCGACAGGGGCGGAGAGATGACGAGAGTGAGAGAGAGAGAGAGAGAGAGAGAGAGAGAGTCCGAGGCGGAGGGCGGCCGTGCGTGCGGGCGGGCGGCCGGGCGGCGCGGGATGAACACGGCGGTGGCGGCGGGGTCGGCGGCGGCGGATTCCGATAGGTAGGGTTTTAGTAGAGAGAGAGAGAGAGGGAGATAGTGAGCGGTCGGGGAAATAGATCTGAGATCTATATATCCTCGACGTCGCAGCTAATACCCGCGACGTCGCGCCCATTAGGCGCGACGCTCCGTATTGGACCAAAAAATTATTGGCCCAGTAAAACAGTCCCGTACCATGGCCCACATCTCCGCAAAAATCGAATATCGCGTCTAATGGGTGCGACGTCGCGCCTAATGGGCGCGACGTCGCGTTTAATGCCCGCAAAAGGCTCTATTTTGGTAATATGTCCCAAAAACGCCCTATTTTCATAATTATTATTTTTTTTCGATTTATTTAGTTAAAAAAGCCCTTATAAAAACGTAGGGGGTAAATGAATGATATATATATATATATCTGTCGTCGTAATCTATAATCGGTAATAATGACCTCGTAACCTACTTCTCGTGATATTACCCAATTTATCGTGAAAATTATCTTCCACCATGAAATGATGAAATGAAACGACGTCGTTTAACTCCATCAAATTCTCCGTTCTTTCCCCTGGAACCAAACTATAGAGACAAGTCCGCTCTAGAAGTTCCCCCTGGAGGTTTACGAGCTTCATCCAAACGCCAATTTTAGGAAACAAAGGTGGAAACTGCTGCGTCGTCTTCGTGATATGGGGATGAATAGTCGGCTATTGTGCGGGGGATTTTATCGAGATCCTCGACCAAGACCATTATGGCAAATGATGAATTTTCCTAGATGCATTGGACCATTGTGGTCTGTCGGACCTTGGATTCACTGGCGATCCATTCACATGGAATGATCGTGCTGCTTTTCCTAATACAATTTTTGAAAGACTGGACCGAGCTTGCACTACAAGCGAATGGGTTCAATCATATCCGAATATGCGAGTTTTACATTGTCAAATGGTCTCCTCGGATTATCACGCGCCTACTTCTGCTCGTAAAATTCCTAAAACTAGTCCTTTTCGCTTTAAGGCTAGGTGGCTGTTGGAGGATCATTGCAAAGAAATCGTGCGAGAATGCTCGTAGAACAAGCAATTTCCAGCAGCTATGGATGCAACAGTTGGTTTTATGTTTAGTTAGCCAAGTGCTTGCTTATTAATTAAAAAAATAAATAAATAAATAAATCTCAACTAAATCCTAGAATATCTCAAGGGAAGAATTTCTCTCCAAGGAAAACTTGGTCAATGTAATATATTTAGTTTATATATTCTGATTCAAACGTGAGATAATTAAATAAATTTTTATTTTATTTCAATTTTTAATCAATCCGTGCATGCATGATAGGAAGTGTCTGCTCCGTTTCATCTTCCATGCTCTGTTTGTTTATCCATTGCCCAATTACTTCTGAAAGCGCATTATTTAGTGTACCGTGTGCTCTCTCAGTTTTAAACTCCTCATAAATTTTTAACATGATGAGGGGATATTATTGCTATCGAGCATTGAATAATCAATCTTGCAGGCTCTGGTTATTTGCTGTCAACACTAGAATGAATGGTCTTATCAAACTGGGCATTCATTAAATTTATGTCCTACCATAGTTTTGGAAAGACAGACAGTTCACGAGCCATGTTTTAAGATTTTTTATTTTTTCTTGTGGGCCCATTTTCTCTAGTGTAGTCGGTCAATGAGTTTGCCATTACTAGACTATCCCATCTCGTAGGGTCGAAAGTTTTGTGACGAATCAGACATTGAAACTAAAATAAATATTTGCGGTGTTGTTTATTTAGAAAATCAGCCGATTCTTGGAGAAAGAAAAACGGCCACATGTCGCTTTCTCTGCAAGACCTAAATGATACAATTATAACAAATCCAATAGAGCCTAAACCGGGACCGTGAGGGGCTTATTACGTTGGTTGTATTTGGTTGGTATGAAATCTTTGGAAGCACAACGTGGGTTTATTTGAATTCTCATTCTTGTAGATAAGTTAGTTGGAGAAGGTGGGCATGCACAAGTATACAAAGGGACCTTATCGGATGGCCAAGTCGTTGCGGTTAAAAAGATCACGAAAGCGACGAAGAACGACGAGGAAAGAGTCCGCGAGTTCTTATCCGAACTCGGGATCATCGCTCACATCGATCACCAAAACGCAGCGAGGTTCCTCCTGTAAGCTCCCACTATATAATACGTGAGTTATGTATGACATAAAAGAATATTCGAGTATAAGTGAGGCGAAAAGAGAGAGTGCCGCGAGATTCAAGAAAAGTATTTTCTTGAAGGATCTAATCTTTTGCTAGCACAAATAAGGATCGAGATCCGTTCCGTCTTTTATCGTGTGACGAGTTTAAGGTTCTTCGCTTCGATCGAGTGAATACCGTAAAGGTGATATCAGAGCGATTCAACATACATGGACGTCAGCGCAACTCAGGTATAATTTTAAACCCGTGACTAAGATATTTGCATAGATCTTGGCTGGGAATCGTTATTTTAGTAAAATGTTACGTTAACTTTTATGTTCCGCTGCCCTCGTATATATGCGATATTCGTACCCGATTGCCTAAGAGTGGTATCAGTGCCTTCTTACAAATTCTTGGTTCGGTGTGATGATTCTGACATACATGAAAATTCGTTTGTATGTACATGTCAATTGATATGAGATATTTCACAGAAAATTCTAATATGTCATATCAGTGTACGTTTCGATCTTACATGCTCCAGATTCATTTATGAAATTGGTTTTATGTGTGTATAGAGATATAGATATATTCGGAGTAGCCACAGGTTTCGGATAACACGTATGCATGTGTTTCGTGTTGAATATTGCGGGTGAAAATATAAGAAATAAGCTCGATTAGTAGTAGCAAGAGGCGTGTATACACTGTCCTTTAAAGAAACATTTTCGTGATCGCTCAAAAGCTTCTCCAAGATACAACTTGCTCTTAAAACTTGTCTCGCACAAATTTTGAAGCAAAAGATAGAGAATTTATAGAAGTACTTAGTCCGTAATTTAATGTGGAGGATCAAAAGTCACGTGGCTTTTCTCATTCTCCTCGGTTAACCAATAGTCGTAAACTTTATGAATTCTCTTTGGTTAATCAAGAGTCACTTGTTGGCTCTTCATGTTTCCTCAATGAAATAATAAACTATAAAGCCAAATATTAATTTTACAACATTCCCCCACCAAATCAGTACATGTATTCAAGTACTTATTTGCACGAACTAATATCTCAAGAAAGTGTTGCATAATTCAAGGTGTTTCCTCTACAAACTATAAACCAGGAACTTAGATGGTAAGGCTTACTTCCACTTGAAATGAGTAGAACGAATCTTATGAAGTCAAAATCACTTTGTGGAGTAGGGACCTTATTTTCACAACAATTTCTGTTATTCTCTAATCTAAACGCGGTTGTGCGCCTCTCTAAGCCATGCGCGATCATGTTTTTATTCAAGTGAGCTTAAGAAGATTTTTGTCGTGATCCTCATATAGGCGGTCACACCTAACTCACTTATAGGTGAATTTTTATAAGAGAAAATTCTCTTCTTCAAAAATCATTAGTGGTCCGTTTGGATTCGCGGATTTCGACTTGAAATTCGGATTTTCTCCAAATCATCCGTTTGGCAACTGCTCGGATTTGAATTTCGATTTCATCCAAATACGAGGAGAATTCAAACCCTTTGTTGCTTGATGATTTGGGAATTCGACCTCAAGTGGTCTGCTTTCGAAATCCAAACACTCGCCGTAATAATTTTCATAAATAATAATAATAATAATAACTATGAGTAACCGTTGAGTCGAGCCGACTCGCGTGCTCGATGAGGCGGCTCGAGCTCGACGAACGACGAGTCAAGCCGACTCGACAAAATCTCGGCTCGAGCTCGACGTAAGACGTCGAGTTGGTTCGAAGATAGCTTGGCTTAAGCTCGACGAAGAACGAACGATGATCGAAAGTTCGCGAGCCAACTCACGAGCTTATTTTATTTTGTTAGTTTTTTATTTTATTTTTGTACATTTTAATTTTTAATAAAAATTTCGAGGTCGAGCTCGAGCTCCATTTTGAAATCCGGATTCCGAAATCGTAACGTTTGCCAAACGATGGATTTGGATTTGAAATTATGATTTTGAAATTTATAATTTGAAATTATGATTTTGAAATTTATAATTTGAAATCACGGATTTCAATTCAAATACACCAATGCAAACGCACCCTAAGAGATTTCGCTCAACCCTACAAATATTTATTTATCTATTTATTCAACATCTTTCTACACCGTAAGCATGAGCGAATTTTAGGGGCAATTCTGCAGTTTTGACAATTGCTTCGTTCTTACCCCTATGAACTTGTTTCATGGGGTCACCAATCACGCAAGTAGGGTTTCCACAATCATAAAACATCGATATGCATTAAACCCATGCTCCTCGTAGTTTTTGAACTAGTTGCCTCCCTAATGGCTTTGTCAGAGGGTCGGCCAAGTTAACCTCTGACCTAACAATGTCAATGGATACAGCTCCATTTTTCAACATTTGTCTGACTACATTATGCCTGAGGCAAATGTGTCGACTTTTACCATTATAGGTTTTATTTTTAGCAATTGCAATGGCTGCCTTATTATCACAATGTAAAGAGATGGAGGTGATCAGACTCTCATCTATTTTCACATCGTTTAGTAGGTTCTTTAACCACTCGGCTTCTACACAAGCCAACTCTAGGGCAATAAAATTCAGAATCCGTAGTTGAGCGCGCTATGAGTGTTTGCTTCGTATATCTCCAATCCACTGCACCACCTCCCATCATAAACACATATCCACTCATGGATTTTGTGTCAATGGAATCTGAAATCCAACTTGCATCGCTATATCCCTCAATACGTTCAGGAAATCCACTATAGAAAATTCCATAGTTTATTGTTCCCTTTAAATACCTCAACAACCTCACCAAGGCTTCCCAATGATGATCATCGGGATTTTTAGTGTACCTTCCTAGCCTTGATACATCATATGCTATATCCCGTCTCGTGTAGTTGGCTAGATGAAGTAAGCTTCCAATTATCTGTGCATATTTAACTTGAGCTCTTGGTTCTCCTTTATTTTTCAAAAGCTCGATACTTGCATCATAGGGAGTGCTCGCCGGTTTTAGGTCAAAGTACCGAAACCTTTTTAATACTTTTTCAATATAATAATCTTGAGCTAGCATGATGGCGTTATCTTCACACCAAGTATTAATTTAGCTTCTCCTAAATCTTTCATATCAAATTTACTTGATAGAAAAGATTTTGTCACATTTACTATTTCTTGGTTTGTTCCAAGAATTATCATATCGTCCACATAGCGAGCTATGATAACATATTGCGAATTTTCTCTTTATACGTAGACACATCGGTCTACTATCGAATGGATATAACCTTCTTCTCTCAAGGTTCTATCCATTTTCTCATTCCATTATTTAGGTGCTTGTTTCAAGCCATATAAGGACTTTTTCAATTTTCACACCTTATGTTCAAACCCTTTGATTTTATAACCGTCGGGTTGCCACATATAAATTTCTTCTTCTAGCTCTCCATTTAAGAAGGCTGTTTTGACGTCCATTTGATGAACAACAAGATTAAAACTTGCAGCCATGGATATGAGCATTCTTATAGAGGCTATCCTTGTTACAGGAGAGAATGTGTCAAAAGAGTATATTTTCCTTTTGCGTAAAGCCTCTCACAACAAGTCTTGCCTTATATCTTTCGATATCTCCATTAGGCAAGAGCTTCCTTTTGAAAACTCATTTGTTTCCAATAGGTTTTGAACCTGGTGGTAAATCCACCAAATCCATGTTTCATTGCTCAAGATCGAGTCTAGTTGTGATTTGATACTTTCTTTCCACTTGTCTGCATCAGGAGCATTGGTAGTTCCTTGATAATTCTTTGATTCTCCTTCAACCATGTAGAGATAAAAATCTCCTCCGACGTTTTTAGGAATTTTCCTTCTTTTTCCCAAATTTCCGTCCACATCATTTTTATGTGGGTCAACTTTTAATATATCAAGTTCATTTTTCCTTAATTGCTTTAAAGGAAAGATGTTCTCAAAGAACTCGGCATTCTTTGACTCCGTAATTTTTTTTTCCTCCATATCTGATTTTAATATTAAAAATCTATAAGCAGCCGATTTTGCAGCGTAGCCTATGAATAGGCAATCACAAGTTTTAGACCCTATTTTCTTTTCTTTGGTTCAGGTAGTCGGACATTGGCCAAACACCCCCACACTTTGAAGTATTTCACATTAGGTGCATAGCCTTTCCAAAGCTCATATAGGTGTTTTTCCCATTTTTCTGTGAGGAATTCGATTTTGAACAAAACAAGCTATTAAAATAGCTTCCGCCCACAGATCCTCATACGCATTGATTGCAATAACATTGCATTCATCATTTCTTTGAGAGTTTTATTTTTCCTCTCAGCAACGCCATTAGATTGAGGTGAGTAAGGTGGTGTTTCTTCATGGATAATTCAATGTTCTTCATAAAAATTGTTCATAACAATGAATTCACCACCTCAATCGCTTCTCAACCTTTTTATTTTAACACCAAGTTGATTCTCTTCATTTTTATATATTTTGAATTTTTCGAAGGCCTCTCTTTTGTGTTTTAGAAGATGTACTTTTGTGAACCTTGAATAATCATCAATAAAGGTAATTACCTCCTCTTGATTCACATATCCTTAAATCTCCTAAATCACTATGAATAAGTTCAAGTGGTTTTGTCTTTGTTTCCACTTTAAAAAATGCCCTCATTGCCAATTTGACTCCAGGCAAACCTCATATTTGTTTGTGTTTTCAAAATTGACATTTTCTAGGATATTATTTTCGGCCATCTTCATTAAATAATTTTTATTTACATGTCCCAATCTTTGATGCCATATTTCATATGACTCAACCATGTAAGCGGAAGACGATGTACTTTCATTCATTTGAGATTCAACATTGAGTACAAAGAGATTATTATTACGATAACCCTTTTCAATGAACACATTGTTCTTGTTTAAGATTATCTTTCCACTCTCAAATGACACTTTAATTCCTTTATCATCAAGCCTGGGACCGAGAGAAGGTTCGTTCTTATGGTTGGAACATGAAGCATCTCACTGAGAGAGAGTACTTTCCCACTTGTGAGCTTGAGAGCAACAACGCCCTTCCCAACGATAGGTGCTTTGCTAGAGTCACCTAGGAAGACTTCTCCATCCATTTCTTCATAGTTTTTGAATGCACCCTTTTCTTTGCATATATGGTTAGTGGCTCCGTAATCCACAAGCCAAGTGCTAGCCGAGGAGACTACAAATGCTTCGGTTATTACACCGGCGAAGACATCTTCCTTCTCATTAACAAGATTAGCCTTGCCTTTGTTTTTATCATAGGATTTCTTGGCCTCGGTTGCCCTTTTGCGGAATTGAGCTGCATGGCGGCCTAATTTGCCACATACAAAGCAAAAACCTTTTTCTTGTTAGAAATATTTGATTTTAGCTTAAGGAATTTGTTAACTTTGAGATTTCCCTCCTTCTTGGTGACATCGGGCTTCTTTCCCTAGTCACCACATGGACTTGTTTACGATGGCTTGACTCTATCATGATATGTTTTATCACCTCTTCCAAGCTCATCCTCTTATTCTTATGCTTAAGTTGTTGCCTGTAATCATTCCAAGATGGTGGAAGCTTCTCAATAAGCAACTCAACAACATAAGCATCAGGAAGAACGATATTTTCAAACTTCAGCCCATCAAGTAAGTGAAAATACTCATTTATTTGCTCATGAACCTCTTTATGTTCATTCATCTCCCACTGATAGAAACTCGAACAAGCAAATTTTTGCTTGAAGACATCTTCGGCAGTATATTTAGTCATTATAGTCTCCCACACGGATTTAGCATCATTGTGGCTCATATAGACCTCAAAGAGGGAATTACTGAGAGTTGCGAGTATCGTACCACGGCATATCTTGTTTGTGTGCTCCCAAATAAGGTAGTTTCCCTCATTCCTCGGAGTTGTTAATGCCCATGTAACGCATATATGTCTAGCAAGCAAAATATCTTTTCTTTCCGCATCTTGTAGTTTTCTCCAGAAAATTTCTCGATCTGTGACATGTCGGGAAGAGGAGGAAGGTAGTAGGAATGCTCGTGAACTCCAAATGGATTTACTTGATTTGGAATTCCTTGTTGCGGGGCATTGAATTGCGCTGGATTCCTTTGATTATTTTGTGCACTGCCACCTTGATTTGACCCTGCATTTTCTTCATGGTTTCCATTCGACTGGTTCATCTCTTCATCACCTTCAGGATTATCGTTAAAGAGACCTTGGACGTATTCCTCAACCGGATCATGAGACGCCATGAGAAATGTTTCTTTAAATTTGTTGAATATTGCGGGTGAAAGTGAAGGAAATAAGCTCGATTAGTAGTAGCAAGAGGTTTGTATACACTGTCCTTTAAAGAAACATTTTCGTGATCGCTCAAGAAGTTTCTCCAGGATACAACTTGCTCTTAAAAGTCTCACACAAATTTTGAAGAAGAAGATAGAGAATTTATAGAAGAAGTATTTAGTCCGTAATTCAATGTGGGAGGATCAAAAGTCATGTGGCTTTTCTAATTCTCCTCGGTTAACGAAGAGTCGTAACTTTATGAATTCTCTTTGGTTAATCAAGAATCACATGTTGGCTCTTCATATTTCCTCAATGAAATAATAAACCATAAAGCCAAATATTAATTTTACAACATTTTGGTGGCTCAGTATTACATATAATTGGTTTTATGAGAGACTTGTCAAATTCCTTTGAGAACAAGAACATATAAGTATTTATATACATGATTTACGTGATAGCATACAGTGTGAATGTATATGCATCAACTCGGTGATTTTTTTTCTATGACTTAGTAATGATTAATTTGTTAATCGCATGTTAGAAACCATAGTGTTCTCGATTATATTTAAATTTAAAAATTGAGTTTTGACATGATTTGGTATATGGTATGTCCATGTACTCAAATTTGACTTGATAAAAAATATGATATACGCTGTGTTTTTGATATGTTTTAAAATATGATTGTGTACTGAATTTGGGATAATTAGGTTTCCCAAATCCAAACTGTTTGGAGAATAAAATTGGTGTGCTAAGAGTTGTACGATTTGTTTTAATTCCCTCGATGAAAATATTAATTCATTTGGCCTGCCACTATTTAGCCCTCGTCAAGGCTTCGATCGATCGTGTGCGGGGTGCCAAAGCAAAGGGCTTTGATCAATCTTAATAAGGCACGATAGAATAATTGTAATATTCAATCTGTTTAAATATCGAGTCTGACTTAATTAATTATTACAATTTGATTGTACACTTAGAGGCGACAAGAGTTGATTATGAATACGTGTTATTCACTCGACTAACCAAGAGTTGCATTCGACTAAGAGTTGCATACGATGCAATTGACAAAGTATGTCTATCTACAAAATCGAGTTTTGGGGGATCAACCAAAGCTGACTCAGAATTAGATAGAATTATAGATCTTGGCCCATTTGAAAATTTAATTGTTAAATTTCTGAATTGATATATGAGGGATGTTAGTTCTGACAAGATAGATAATGGGAATGTCATTTAATAAAGTCCTTGATTAAATGATTTTGGTACTAAATTGGGTGTTTGATATTGTAGATCAATAATGATGGCAAACAATGCAAGCAATCTTTCACTATTATCCATCCTTGAGAAGGACAACCTGAACAAGAATAATTTCCTGGATTGGTATCGACACTTGAGGATCGTCCTCAAACAAGAGAAAAATGTGTATGTCCTAGAGGGTCTCATTCCCGCAGCACCCGCTGAACCATCGACTAGAGTTGATCGAGATGCTTACAAGAAGCATCAAGATGATGCTCTTGACATTGGTTATTTGATGCTTGCTACCATGACTCTTGAGCTTCAGAAACAGCACGAGGAAATAGATGCGTACAATATGATTGAACACCTTAAACTTTTGTATGAGGGGCAAGCTCAACAGGAGGTATGATGTGTCCAAGTCCCTGTTTCAATGCAAAATGGCAGAAGGAACTCCCGTTGGTGGAAATTGAGAATATCGAGAAATTGGGTTTTCCTATTGGCCCAAGAGTTGGTCATCGATGTAGTCTTGCATTCGTTGCCAGAAAGCTACAGTGAGTTAATTCTGAAGTACAATATGAATGAAATTGAAAAATCTATGCCTCAGTTGCTTAGCATTTTATGAACTGCAGAATTAAATATAAAAGTCTAAGTCTGTTACCATAATGATGATGGTAAATAAGGATAAAGACCAAAGAAAGCAAATGGCAAGGACATGGCGAAAGTCAAGCTTAAGCAATTTGCTTCCGCACTGAAACCTAAGGCTATGGTTGCTAAGGAAGGAAAATGCCCCTAATGTGAAGAAACTGGACATTGAAAAAAGGAATTGTCCTACATATTTGGAGGATCTTAAGAAGAAGAAAGGAAGTGAGACTTCTACCCCAGATATTTATGTTACAGAAGTCAATCTATCTACTTCTTCATGGGTTTTGGACAGTGGTTGTTCTTTTCATATTTGTCTAAATATGCAGGAACTTCGAAGTAGAAGAGAACTGACTAAAGGCGACGTGGATCTACGACTTGGAAATGGTGCAAGAGTTGTTGCGTTGATCGTAGGAACCCGAGTTCTATCTTCGTTGACTGGGCATGATTTAGTTTTAGAAGATTGTTACTTCATTCCTTCCATTACAAAGAACATTATTTCCGTTTCTTGTTTGGATAAGATTGGTTTGAGTTTTATATGAAGAACAACAGTTGTTCTATTTATTTCAACAATGTTTACTATGGATGTGTGTAGTTGATTAACGGTCTTTATATTCTTAATTTTGATATGCCGATCTATAACATAAATAATAAAAGGTTAAGATCAAATGACTCGAATCAAACTTACCCTTGGCATTGTCGTTTATCCCATATAAACGAAAAGTGCATTCAAAAACTCCATAGAGATGGGTTATTGGATTTATTTGATTATGAATCATTTGAAACATAAGAACCATGTTTATTAAGCAAAATGACCAATATGCCTTTCACCCATGAGAGTGAAAGAGCAAAAGACTTATTAGGTATAATACATATTGATGTATGCAGACCTATGAGTATACAAGCTAGAGGATGATTTTTCTACTTTTACTGATGACTTCAGTAGATACGGCTGTGTATCTTATGAAACACAAACATAACGTCATTGAAAAGTTCAAAGAATGTGGAAAATCAACTTGGCAAAAGCATTAAAATACTATGATCAGATCGTGGTGGAGAATACATGAGCCAAGAATTCATCGATTTACTGAAAGAGTGGAATTGTTTCACAACTCACTCCTCCAGGAACACCTCAATGGAAATGCATATCCTAAAGGAGAAATCGAACTTCGTTGGACATGGTTCGATCGATGATGAGTCATGCAAATCTTCCAATTTCCTTTTGGGGATATGTAACTCAAACAACTGCTTTTACACTGAACCGAGTTCCGTCGAAGTCAGTTCATAAGACATCGTATGAGATATGGGCTGGGAAATGTCCTAGTATGCCATTTATGAAGATTTAGGGTTGTGTGACGTATGTTAAGCGTCTCAATTCCAATAAACATGGTCTCAAATATGATAAATGCTTATTTGTGGATTATCCTAAATAAACTAAAATATATTATTTCTGCAGTCCCACAGAGAACAAAGTGTTTGTTGCTCAGACATGGATTTTCCTAGAAAAATAATTTGTTTCGAGCATAACTAATGGGAGACTTGTAGAACTCGAAGAAATTCAAGAACCACAAGAAAATATAATAACTGAGATGAAAACCGATCTCGATCAACAAGGAGTTGTTGAACCTGATCAAACACAAGAATTGTCTCGATCTGTAAGAATACATCGTGAAGCCATATGGATTTCTCGTAACTTAACATGGCAAAATTCTGCAGCCTAGTACATATCACGAAGCCGTTACAAGCCCTGATTCTGAAGCCATGAAATCCGAAATTGAATCCATGTATGCTAATGAGTTATGGACATTAGTTGATCCACCCGAACCGATAAAACCCATAGATTGTAAATGGGGTTTCAAAAAGAAAATCGACATGGACGGCAATGTTCAGACTTACAAAGGGAGATTGGTTGCTAAAGGTTTTCGACAAATTAACGGTATAGACTATGATGATTTTCACCAGTCGCAATGATTAAGTCCATTCAGATTATACTTACAATAGCAACATTTTACGATTATGAGATATGGCAAATGGATGTCAAAACCGCTTTTCTAAATGGTTATTTAAACGAGGATGTGTATATGACTCAACCTGACAGTTTTGTTACTCCAGATAATGCATGGAACGTTTCCAAGATGCACCGATCTATTTATGGATTGAAGCAAGCTTCTCAGAGTTGGAATCTTCATTTTAATGATGCGATGAAAGTGTTTGGTTTCGTAAAAATGACGACGAGCCTTGTGTTTGCAAGAAGGTGAGTGGGAGCATAGTCATTTTTCTGGTGTTATATGTAGATGCCATTTTACTTATTGGAAATGATATTCCTACATTACAATTTGTCAAGATTTGGTTAAGAAAATGTTTCTCTTTGAAAGTCTTAGGCGAAGCGTCCTATATTTTAGGTGTTTTGAGACAGGTCGAGACAATGGCTCGGTCAAGGTCAAAGTACATACATTTATAAAGTGTTGAAGCGGTTTAGCATGCAAGATTCTAAAAAGGGATTCTTGCAAATGACTCACAGTACATCTCTTTTCCAAGGAACAATGACCTAAGACAGAGAAAGAGCGTGAACGCATGAGCAAAATTCCATATGCGTCTGCTTTAGGATCCATACTGTATGTTATGTTGTGTACTCGACCTGATGTCACATATGCTTTAAGCGTAACGAGCAGATACCAATCAAATCCATGTGAATGTCACTAGATAGCTGTCAAGAACTTCCTTAAGTATTTGAGAAGAACTAAGGATGCATTTTTTATTTATGGTGGTGAAGGAAAGCTCATTGTAAATGGTTATACGGACGTTAGCTTTCAGACCGATAAAGATGATTTTCGATCATAATGAGGGTTTGTATTCTGTTTGAATGGTGGTGTTGTAAGTTGGAAGAGTTCAAAGCAAGATACAGTGGCCGATTCTACAACAAGTCGAGTATATTGCAGTAAGTGAAGCAACAAAAGAGGTCGTTTGGATCAAGTTCATCACTGATCTTGGAGTTGTACCCAACATCAATGATCCTGTTGAGCTTTATCTCGGCGATAATGGGGCAATAGCACGTGCAGAGGAACCAAGAGCTCACCAAAGATCCAAACACATACTCAGGCGTTATCATCTCATTTGAGAAATCATCGAAAGAGGAGATATAACAGTATGAAAAGTACCAATTGACAATAACATCGTTGATCCCTTAACGAAAACCTCGGACGCAATAGAAGCATGATTGTCTAACTGGCTTGTTAGGTATAAGATATATAGGGGATTGATGTTAGTGCATATGTGTTATGACGTATATCATGAATATTTTTATCATAAACTTTGCGATCTTTAGTAAAGGCAATTTCAGTTATTATGTTTATTTGATATCTGCGTAAATTCTATATCCACAATAATGTCCTTAGACTAGTATTTTGATATTATTCTTAAATATCCCTAATCGATGTATTATTGTGAAATAATGACAACAATAATGCGGATAGTCTACCTTGTAGTCGATTGATGACAATGAGTTGTCTTGATATCAGATATAAAATCGATACATAAATACATATTGGAGAATATTGTATTCGACTGACTCGCCGTGAAAATACTACATGGGGTTAATGTCATAAGTATTTTCATAGTGGTTATGGTGTACGTGATCCTTCGACTTGAGATCATCATTGTTTCTTACATGATAAGTAATATGATTTGATATAGCCAACGTCACCCGTAAAAGGTAGACTATAAAAGCTAATGTTGGATATATTGTGAGTTATGTTGAGGAATGTGAATGGTCTAGGATTTTTTCCTCTCGTAAAAGAGATCAATAGCTTTGGGCCCCTTGATAAAGTAAGACTAAGAAATGCATGGATGTGCTAAAATTGTGGGTACATTGATATCGAAATCTTTTTGTGTTACTGTACTCGTGGATCAAGAAACATAATGCTTGGACAAATATAAGTATTAAATATCCATGGCTTGTGTTCAATCGAGATATTATAGAGCAAAAGGATTATACAACATGGAAACATAAATCACAGTGAAGAAAAGTCGAGCCACGACATTCTTGTAAATTGGGTCATAATGATGTGTTGTTAGATACTACTCATTACTTATGATACTAAAAGTGGTTTAGTTTCATTGCCAACATAACAAGAACCTATTAAACCACACTCAAATCGAAAATGGAACAAATTTATTGTCGCTAAATTATTTGAGATTTATCTAAATTGTTTAGATTAATTGGTCTCAGCACACGTGGGAGATTGTTGGTTTTTTATGCTTAGTCGACCAAGAGCTTTCTTATTAATTAAAAAAAATCTCAACTGCATCCTAGAATATCGCAAGCCAAGAATTTCTCTCCAAGTAAGACGTGGTCAAGATAATATAATTAGTTTGTATATTCAGATTCAAACGTGAGATAATTAAGCCAAAAATATCTAAACCTCCTTTAAGCTCTCACTATATATATATATATATATATATATGTGTGTGTGTGTGTGAGAGAGAGAGAGAGAGAGTTATGTATGACATAAAAGGACATCTGAATATAAGTGAGCCGAAAAGAGAGAGTGCCGAGATATTCAAGAAAAGGTGTTTTCTTGAAGGATCTTATCTTTTGCTAGCAGAAATAAAGATCGTTCCGTCTTTTATCGCGTGACAATTTATGGCTAATTGCTTAGATCGAGTGGATACCGATAGAGGGGACATCCGTTTGGAAATTGCTCTAGCGATTCAACATACGTGGACGTCAACGTAATTCAAGTATAATTCTAAACCCGTGACTAAGATATTTGCATAGATCTTCCTTCGGAATCGTTGTTCTAGTAATATGTTACGTAAACTTTTAGGTTCCGCTTCCCTCGAATATGCGATATGCATACACGATTCCCTAACAGCAATGTGGTCTCGTCTTGAGCTATGCAAAAAACAACTGCTAACATGGGATAGGGCGAGCTTTAGGAGCATGCACCAGCGGAAATATCTCATTGAGGATCAAATCCCATTACTTCGATCATTTCCAATAACATCCGCAACTAAAGCTGCGGAGGAATCGTTGCATAGGGAACTAAGTGCACTTATACGCCAAGAAGAGGTTTATTGGGAACAACGAGGCAAGGCGGAATGAATGAAAAGCGGTGATCGAAACACGAGATTCTTCCATCAAAGGCGTCAACCCATAGATCGCATAATACTATTACTTGCATGCAAGGGGATTATGGGGTAATGTAAAATGATCCCATCGAGATACAAGATATCATGGTTAAATATTTTGAGGGCTTATTCCTTTCAGCATCACCGACCGACGATGATATTGATTAAGCAGTGCAGGCAATATCCCCAAGGGTGACGGACGACATGAACTCGATGCTTCTGAAAGAGTATACACGTGAGGAGGTGGAACGAGCACTCGCAGGTATGTCGCCATAATAAATCCCTTGGCCCCGATGGTTTCTAACCGATTTTTAACCAAATATTTTGGGAAATAATTGGTGATGAGAACTCTTGATGCATACTTGAATTTTTTAATCATGACATCTATATTCCCCTGCTACATGAAACCTACGTCGTTTTGATTCATAAAGTTTTGATTACTAAAATTAAGCAACCACATGATATGTCCTAATTTCGCCCCATAAGCCTATGTAACGTTCTTTACCGCATTGTTTCGAAATGTTTATAAATAGGATTAAAGAAATTATGGATATCATTATATCTCTCTCTCAGTCCGCGTTCATACCCGATAGGCTCATTTCTGATAACGTCCTTATAGCCTTTGAAACTAACCATGGTCTGAAACAAAAAAGGACACGCAAAGATGGCTATTGTGCTCTCAAACTGGATATGAGTAAAGCCTACGATCTAGTGGAATGGACGTTCCTTGAGAAGGTCATACGTAGGATCAGATTTCATATTAATTTTCTGCACTTAATTATTTATTGCATTTCGTTCGTTTCATTTTCTTTCACTCTTAACGGGTCTTGTTTTGGGCACCTCTCGCCTTGTAGATGCCTAAGATAAGGTGACCCGTTATCACCATATCTGTTTCTTTTCTGTGCGGAGGCGTTTAGCTATATGTTGGAGGCGGCGAAGAATGAAGGGTCCCTACTAGGAATCGCGGTAAAGCGTGAGGCACCAACAATATCCCAGCTCTAGCTCGCAAATTAGAGCCATCCACTGTCATGCTGCCAATCGCCGGCTAAAGTCATAAACGAATCGAACTCCCAGTATCATTCCCGGCTAACCGTGATGACACGTTAATTTTCACCATAGCTTTTATCGGTGCAATTTCTACGATACGGTAGATTATCGAGTCGTATAGGAAGGCTTCAGGGTTGTTAAACTTTTTCAAGTCATCGGCCTCGTTCTCCCCGAATGTTAATGATGATACCCGGATTGCTTGTTGTCGTATGCTCAGTATTAAGCCATCCACGAAGCACGATTTGTACCTTGGTCTCCCCTTAGTTGTGGGTCGTAACAAGAGATAAGTATTTAATCTTCGTGAGAGAGTTTTGGAAGAGGATACACGGCCGGTCCGAAAAGACATTATCTCAAGCTGGTCGGGAAATACTTATTAAGGCTGTCCTCCAGGCTATTCCAACATATAAAATGTCGTGCTTGTTGCCACCCAAGCGAGTTATAAATGATATTCAAAAAGACTGTCGCTCGATATTGGTGGAGTAATTCGTTCGAACAAGGTGACATTCACTGGATGGAATTGCGGAATGTGTGTACACCAAAGGCTCTTGGTGGGTTAGGATTTCGTGATTTGCGCATGTTTAATAGGGCCCTTGTCTCTAAGCAAGCATGGCGCATTTTCACTAATCTTGCTGCCTTTTGGCTCGTATTATGAAGGCTAAGTATTTCTCGGCGAGTGATTTCCTTCACGCACAACTCGGACCAAATCCCTCATTAACTTGGCGGGCGATCTACGATGCAAAGCAAATTATTCATCTTAGATTTCGATGGCAGCTCGGATCCGAGAACGACGATAGGATCTGGAAAGACCCATGGATCCCGAGACCAAGTTCATTCAAACCCTTTACTCATCCCAGTCCGAATCTTGAGGATATGCGAGTGTGCGAGCTTATCGACCAGTCGTCAAAACGCTGGAAGGAACCTCTTGTGCGTGCGCGCTTTCTGCCGGTTGATTTCGATGCTATCTTTGGCATTCCATTGAATATGATGCCCACACCTGACACACCTATCTGTCACCTTACCCGCTCGGGACTTTTTACGGTGAGGTCGGCATATTGGGCTGTGATGAACGAATTCATCACGATGAAACCAAGCTCAAGTGGTGTACTACCCTCATGGAAATTTATTTGGAAGGCAGAAACTCTTCCAACGATCAAAGTCTTTGCGTGCGCATTACACATGACCTAATTGTGTCTACTTCTAATTTTTTTTAGCGTATGTACTTGTTATCCCTGTCTTGTTGCATGTGTGGCTTTGGTGGGGAGGACGTTCACCATATTTTCATTGTTGACCTGCTACCAAGGCGTTTTGGGGTGAGGCCCGACTTACCCTGAAGGTGACTCATATGTGGATGCATTCAGCAGAGCAGTGGTTCCGGGATGTGGCATCGAAACTAGATAAGTCTACCTTTGGCAAGTTCCTCGGGGTCTACTGTGAAATTTGGAAGGCGCGTAACAAATGGACTTTTGACAAAGTTAACACGAATCCTGAGCGGGTTATTGGTGGATTGCAATGTTCGGCTAGTGTTGTAACTGGACCACCTACCCTTAGCAGGCCTTTGTCCCTCCCCAATAATTGGTATAGACGGGGAAGCAACATGATCAAGGTCAACTTTAACGGTATTATTCATTAGGATCGTTTAGGAGCATCCATTGTATCATAGCTAGGAATGAAGACCGGTTGTGTCAAGGTTGGCGGACTCGATTCTTCCCGGACGCGGAAGTAATAGAGGATTTAGCGGCGAGAGAAGTATTGTGCTTTGCACGATGGAAGGGTTGGGATAGGATCATTGTGGAGGGAGATTATCAGATAGTTGTTAAAGATTTGCATAGGAGCGATTCTTTATCCACTAAGATGGGATGTATTCTCCGGGACTGCCTGCAACTTCATAACTGTTTCGAGACTATCCATTACCCTTTTGTTCGACGCACGAGCAATATGGCTGCTCATCGGGATGAACGAGAGCATAATCCTCAGCCACCACCAGAGAAGCTTTATCTTCGTGCCCTAGGAACCAAACAGCATCGGATACATCGCCTTTAAACCGGCCCAAGACCTTGAACTCGGTTGTCGACATAATAAAGGTTCTTCGCATGGCCACCATTAGCAAAGTAGGGTCACACGCTTCTTATGGAAAGGAAATTTTTTTATTTGATGATTTAAGTGCTTACATAATCAAGCACCCTTGTAAGCCTATAAATAGGCAGTAGTCGGGCTAGGGAGAGAACACACCAAGAGCGAGTACCAAAGCAATATATATTATATTAAGTGGGATAGAGGGTTTGTAAAGTATTTTTTACGACTATAATATGAGAGATATTTAGTGATTTTCTCCTTTATAAAGTTCTTACACCTATTTTACCACCGTAAAATATGTTTACCTTGACTGTGGTAATTTATCGCTTTACTAATCATTTTCACAGCATCCATAACCAAGCCCATGATGACCGACCTCGCTCGCGAGATTAAGACCATGGCGCCGTTAAAGAACGTCGGGATTGACCCGTTGCGTAGATGGAGCTGTGAAGAACGTCGAGATTGACGATTGGGTTCTAGATCGTGGTGGTCCGTGATGTCTTCGTGCCATTGAAGGAGCCCAAGTTTTGGACACTACCGGTTCAATTTTGAATTGATAAATTTGCTCAAATCTCGTTATCTCTTGTCTCTTTCTCTTATGTTATGCTTCTTTACGTCTCGTTTGTATTGTCAACTAATGCATTTGGTTTGACACATGGTGTATTGTAAATTTTGTTCTGATCTGAATGCTTCGAGTCTCAACTTGTCAATTGATACTGTCCTCGCCGGTGATGCTTTATAATTCTCGATGAAATTTGTTGCATCTGTTAGTCAACCTTTATCAGATCTATGGTTTGACATGATTGATGATTCTTGAGTCTTTATATATATAGGTCTATTCGTCATGACACTGTTCTCTTTGTGTTCTATAAAATGGCAAGATGAGTTAAAAACCATAGCACTGTCAAGCACATCTATCACGACCAGATTTCTAATCGCTTTGTCGGAGTGATTCCGCTTCTATCTCCCGATAAAATAGATAGAGACCAACTATTTTTTTCTTTACCATATATGAATAGGGGTGCTCGTGTTCCCTTGCTTTATTTTTTAGGTTTTGTCTATGACGTAGTTGTGTTCTTTGAGACAAATGATTGTAGAGGAACAAGATCTTTTATGTTTGAAAGTTTTTATTTTGATGATGATGAGTTGCTTCTTGCTCTGTTGAAGAAACTCTTAGATTGAGACAATATTCGACCGCTATGGAACTCAAGGGAGAAGCTTAACTTTCCCAGTGTCTGATTCGATGCATTTGAAGCTAAAAGGGTGTCCAGAATGTGGATGTTGAAGTGGTGTCCATGGTACGTACCTGGGAAAATTTTCAGTTACGCCCACTTACCGAATTTTAGGTTTTATGCCAATTACCAAAAACAAAGTTCTTGTTTCTTTTTCGTTAGGTATTTTTGGAATATTAAGAATTGAACGTCGAATGTTTTCTTGAAGTTTCGAGTTTTCTCTTTCTTGATTTCCAATCCATCGAATTCCTGAAAATTTTGTAAGAACCAAGTTTTCTTGCTTTCTGTCTGAGGTAAAGTGACGAAATGTTGGCTCTATAATTTCATGAGGAGTTGAGTTGCGACAGCGCAGCTTCAGATCTCTCTTGAATTTAAAGTAACTTCAAATTTAATGTATAGAAGTCCCTTATTTCCTCTTACCGGGATTTATTGTTTCTCTTGATCGTCTAAAGACCGAAACTTTATGTGCTTTTTTGGTGTTTCTTGGCATTGTTCTTGATATGTCTGCATACCTGCCTTTACGTTATGGCTTATATAAGCCTGAATTCGTCACTCTTTCATCTGTATCTTCACATCATTCTGTTGAGATCAGACAGCTATGAAAAAGCCTTGAGTTCTTACACATCTTTCATCGTTTTGTTCATACATTAAAGATGTCATCACCATTTTTCTCGATCGTTAGTGTCACGAGGTTGACTGTGGTCAACGGGGGTCCGGAGGAGGTCCGGTGGAGCTCGACGTTCGAGAATCGTCAAGGGTTGTGTGGCTGAAACCAATGTCAGCCGGGTATTGTCCGAGCATCATCCTCGGGCGTGTTCGATCAGGCGAGTCGACTGGAGGTCTCGGCGAGGTGTGCGGTATGGGACGCATGAGGAGCCAAGAAGTAAAGGTGTTCGTTGATCGGGCGAAACTAGGCGGGATACGAACGGGACGGCATATGGAGCGGGCGTGCATCGGCGGGCGCACGCACATGTTACGGGCAGTGCGCGACACTTGTAGCACATGACGAGCAGGTGACAAGGTGCTACCTCATGGCATGCAAGTAGGTGACAAGCAGCTTTGTCATCAAGGTGCTTGGCTTGCTTCATTGTGAAGAAAGCTAGGTAGGCGCTTGGTGGAGGCTACACAGCTGCTGCATGGGCGAGAGGTGTCTTCCCCTCTCGACCGGGTTTCCTCATGGCCCTTGTCTATAAATAGAGAAGGGAGGAGAGAACCAAGGAGATAGAGAGAACAAGTGAAGATATCCATAAGTGTCCATCAATCCCGCCTAGTGTTGTAACAAGACAAGTGAGCCGAGAGGTGAGTCTTGTAGCACGAGTGGTAAAGTGAGCGAGAGTGCCGAGTGAGCTTGTAATAGTGAGGCCGGAAAGGATTCCCGTTCGAGTGAAAGATTGGGTTGGGAGGTTGCTCCCGTATATCGTGTGTTCTTGTTAGCGCGTGACCTTTGGTGTGGGTACGGTTCAACAAACAACGATCATCCGTAACTTGGCATCGAGAAGAACGACTCTAGGCGCATTCTGCAAGTTCCGCATAGCCGCAGCGAAGAGTGGTTCGCAGCGGGGTTGTTAGGCTGAGCGTCATACAAGGCTGATAGAACGCGAGCGAGGTCCGACGTTGTCGGTCACTAGCCCGACTTAGACTCGGAAAATTCTAAGTCATTGAGGATCGTGACAGTTAGTGTGATTCAATTATGTCTTGCAGATTCTTCAACAATGCTTATTATATACTTAAGTGGGAGGCATGAGCACAAAGGAACTGAACAAACTGGAGGTGAGCTTTCTGTTTGGTATAAATTTTAGACTTGATGTCTCCATGAAGACATTCGAAGAGTGTTGTTTTTGGTTAAAAGGAAAGGTGAGAAGAGGCTGATCGAACGATCTTGGAGCCTGTATTGTTGACGAGTCCATTAGTTTGTGTTTCGTCGGTGTTGTATTGATATTAGAACGAGTTCTTACAAATTGGGTTTTCATGTACTAAAATGCATGAATTGATTTAGATTTTTAAATCACATATTGATAAGACAATAGCATGTTAGTCAAAAGAATATGGGCATTAAAGCTGTGCCTAGCCATGCCGAAGGCACGGCTCAAAATTATCCAGTGTATATATATGTATATACATATATATATGTTTGTGTGTGTATGATGTACCGACCACATAAGCAAATGTGAAAATCTGAACTAATTAACCTTTTAAGATAAAAATAATAATAACAAAATATTTTTTTACTAATAATAGCATTGGTCTATTTCCGATCATGCAAATTGTTCTCAATGTATGCACCGAATTGTGATGAATTCGGTTCACTAACGCTATGGTTGTAACGAAAAAAGCTGTGTGAAAAAAGAAAATCGATGAAATAATTATTTTCATTAGTTCTTCTTTCATCTCACCATTTGGTGAAGAAAAAATTTTGCTTAGTTTTTAAGTATAAACTTAACTAGATATGCTTTTCTTTCTCTTTTCCTAATTTATTCTTCAAATAACCAACATAAAAATTAATTTCGGTCATTTCATTTTACTTTCCCAACTAATTTCCACAAATCTAATACGTAGCCTAAATCACTTGTTTTAAGTGATGCAAATTTTTCTCAATTAATTGTATTCTCATCCATTTCCATTAAAAGTAATTTTCCGACATATTATTTAGATCATGTTTTAACTGTTCAATTTATTAAACGTGTTCCAATTATATGTGGATATGGATTCCCCAGTCACATGATTCCTCGTGTCCTCTTCATTCATTAATATAACAGCGTGCAAAAGTAAATGATCGGGCAAATATGTACGAGCCTTGTATGAGTATAGTCATAGACAGCAGATTAATGGAGCGAAGACGCTGAAAAACTAAATGTAAATCAATTAAAACGTGTTGCCACCTCGACTACATGATTATAAAGCTTTGATGACACCCATAATTTTTCAATAAACCAGACCTATTTGATCTCTCATACACTAAAACAACATAACGAGAGAGAGAGACCGAGAGTAACATGGATTTTGTGCAAGTGATTCACATGAATGGAGGCCAAGGAAAGACCAGCTACGCAAGGAACTCCTTAATGCAGGTTTGCAATTTCATGGCGAAAAAGCCAGTAATATCCTTACGTGTAATAACTACTTCTGTTATTAACTCTTTTTTTTTTTTTCAGAGAGAAGCTATGTCCAAGGCAAAACCCATAGCAGAAGAAGCCATATGCGAGTTGTATAGCAGCATCGCACCAACAAAGAACATCGCAATAGCAGATCTTGGTTGTGCTTCAGGGCCGAACACCTTCTTCGCTATTAAGGAAATTCTAAGAAACATTAACCGATTAAGGAAAATGCACGGCCATGCTTTGCCTGAATTTACAATTCACTTGAACGATCTCCCCGGAAATGACTTCAACTCCATATTTCGAGTGCTATTACACCGTTTTCAAGCCGAAATGAAAGATGAAATGGGATTGCTACCGAGTCATTGCTTTGTGAATGGAGTTCCGGGTTCATTTTACGGGAGGCTTTTCGCTTCTGAAACCCTTCATTTCGTGCATTCTTCGTACAGTCTTCAATGGCTTTCCAAGGTAAACTTAAAACATGCCCGCTAGTGAAAAAAAGATGCTATATTTATTCCATTAGATGATTAATCTAATATATATATATATATAGATTCCAGATGGGTTGCAAGCGAATAAAGAGAACATTTACATGGCAAGTACGAGTCCCAAAGCCGTGATTGGTTCTTACTACAGACAATTTCAGACAGATTTTTCCATGTTCCTCAGCTGCCGGGCCGACGAGTTGGTCGGCGGCGGGAAAATGGTGTTGACTATATTGGGTAGGAAAAGCGACGATGCTTCGAGTAAGGAGTGCTGCCTTATATGGGAGCTCATGGCTTTGGCCCTAGGCCAAATGGTATCCGAGGTATGTATGTATATATATATATATATATATATATAAAGAGATTTAGGGATTATCTATATGCGAGGAGAAACAAGAAGTAATAGATTTTGAGTAGACTCCAAAAGAAAGAGCTATATATTAAAAACCTTATATATATGTTTATTGGCCACAGGGACTAATTAAAGAAGAGAAGGTACACTCATTCAACGTCCCTAATTACACACCGTCACCTACGGAAGTGGAGAATGAAGTCATAAAAGAAGGTTCTTTCTACATAAAGCGGCTGGAGACCACAGAGGTCAAATGGTCAGCTTGTGGTGATGGGTACAGCGTGGCACAGTGCATTAGATCTGTGTCGGAGCCATTACTCGTGGAACATTTTGGGCGGTCCATTATTGATCCGTTGTTCGAGAAGTACGAGGACATTCTATGTGATCGCATGTCCAAAGAAGACAACGCCTTCGTCAACGTCATTGTGTCCATGGCCAAGCGGCCGAAGAGAGTATTTGGTTTTTAAATTGATTGGATTAGCTAAGAATTGAACTATGGGTTGGGACACGGAGGATCTCTTCTACGTATCATCTTATGATATACTTGTTATTGTATTTGGCATGTATTCTGCATAGATTGTTGAATTATAGGTTGTATTTCTTTGATTTTGCAAATTGGGCAAAATACACACCTATCTTTGTGTAGTATATTGAAGGCAGTTGAAAAAAAGCATCATTTAATACCGTTTGGGATCCTCTGTTTCCGCTTCGGTGTTCCCGTCCGTGTTCCATATAGAAAAACGCATTATACCTTCCCGACAAGTGTTGAAACACCCGTAAATATCATAACACCCATTAATATCAATATATGTGGAGTGTTTAACACATAAAAATGTGTCAACGTCTCATTCCGAACATCTATCGTGGTCTCAACGGTAGCTAAAAAGGGTCTACCTAAGATTAACGGATATATTATCGTCTTCCTTTCATGTCTAAGATGACAAAATTAGCGGGAATGACGAATTGATTTACTTTAACCAATACATCCTTAGCTATTCCGAGAGGGTATTTACCGATCTAACGGCCAATTGGAGATTCATCCTAATAGGTTTCGACTCGCTTAGACCTAGTCGTTTAAACATTGAATATGACATTAAATTTATGTTAGCTCAGAAGTAGGCTAGTGCACGTTCAACGACTAAATCACCTATTAAACATGGAATAGTAAAACTCCCTGGATCTTTGAGTTTCTTCGCGACCTTGCTTTGTAATATTGCTGAGCATTCTCCTCATAGGCATACGGTGGAGGCATTCTCAAGCTTGCTTCGGTTTGTTAGACGGGCTTTCAACCACTTAACATATCGGGGTGCCTCTGCAATAGACTCAACAAGCGGTAAGGTAATATGTAATTGTTTATATAATGTTTGAAACTTACCGAATCGCTCATCAATCTTATTCATTTCCAACCTAGTTGGGTATGGGACGTTCGGCAGATACGGATTTACCAGTGGTTGAGTGATATTATTCTCTTTTACCTTTTCAGCTTCGGCTTCCTCGAGTCTCTTTTATTCTCTTCATTGGTATTCTCGACTTCTCTCTTTTGGGCCTTCATGCCATCCTTTTCCTTGGAATTCTTCTTGGCAAGTCGCTCTGCTAGATATTTATCGAACTGATCGTTAATCGAGGCTCCCTTCAACCTAGTTGGATAAGGGATTTTCGATTGATATGGCTTGACAAATGGTCTTGGAGTGATCTCCTTCTCTGTTTCTTTCTTTGTCTCCATTTCCTCGGTTTGTTCTTGTGCTTTCAGCTCCTTCCCACTTTTTAACGTAATGGCATGACAATATTCTCTCGGGATTCCATGTTGCTTAGTCGTGAGCCTTGAGATCGTCTCGCAATTTGTTTTTCTAATAGGCCTACTTGCTGCTCCAACTTCTTTATCGAGGCATCCGTGTTTTGAGCTCGTAAGTCAATGGCTTCAAAATGATCCTCCATCTGCGTCAATCTACTCTCGCGAGCCTCGAAGGTCTTGTTGAAGTTCGATAGCAACGCCTTCATCTTCTCCCTCATATCATTCGATCCGGACCCTTGGGTTGTGTACTGATTGCTCCATCCTCCGGCTTGGAACCCGGTGGCCCTTGCTGAAATCCAAGCGTTCGTTGTGCTTGCTCGCTTTGATTCCCATAAGCCATGTTAGGGTGCGCTCTCGGCTGAAAACTCCGTTGGCCTTGATAATCGACCATATAATCGACATGCTCCATCAGTCGCATGACTTGGCCCTTCGACGTCTCGTGGGCTGCACTGCAATTACCACACTGAGGGATGTATGGCATTGAGCGAGATGGTGCGGCGGTCGTCACGTCATTTACGATTGCCGGTTGAGCACCCTTCGGGACCAATGCGTTGAGCACCATCTGAAGTTATTGCACGCTTGTCGCCGCGATTTGCTGCTGAAGAGCATCAAACTTGGCATTCATCGCCGTCTCGTCGCTCACCCCAAACACTTCGGGCTTCCTCATCCTCGTATTACCACGCATGAAGCTGTTCTTCAATGGCATTAAGCTTCACGAGTCCTCCGCCTGCGGATCCATCTAGCATGTGTACCGTTTGATCGTTGAGGGCCACGTGGGATCGGTTAATTATGGCCGCCTTAGACATCACGTGTTGTGGGCACCTCTTCAATAATGCCTTGATCTCTCCCACACCTCATATAGATTCTATGAGTCCTTCTGGTGAAAGAGTGATATTTCCGTCTTAAGCTTAAGGATCTTCGACTGCGGAAAGAAATGACCAATGAAAGCGCTTCGCAACTGATCCCAAGTGGTAATCGACCGAGGTGGTAATAAATCTAGTCAATCTTTGGTTATGCCCTTAAGAGAGAAGGAAAACAACATCAGTTTGATCGTGTCATTTGGGACCCCGTTTCTCTTAATAATATCCATCACGAATAAGAACGCCTTGATGTGTGAGTACGGGTTATCATCAGAATTCTCTTTGAACTGAGATGTCTGAAACAACCACTGGAGCCAAGAGAGCTTGAGCTCGAAGTTGTTATTCTCGATTGGTGGAATCATTATAGCTAATTTTGTACCATCGAGTGTGGCATTCTTCTACTGGTTGCTCCTCATCATTGAGTGGGCCATCGGATATTCTCCGGTCAGCCATTTCAACTTCCGTCTCAAGGATATCTACAGATGCGTCTGCTTGGGAGTTGTTGGCGATGTCCTAGTTGTCGGTGGTGTAGCTAACTAGTGCTTCTTCTGAGTCGCTGGACGTATCGTGAGAATCGTACTTCAATTGTCGCAACAACTTCTGTTCAAAAATCATGGTCTGCTTCTACGATTGGACACGATGGATGACTTCGGGTCATTCACCGTATACAAATACCTTGAGATTAACGAACGAGTTTGCTAGTTCAAAAACACAAACAAAAAATAAATTAAATAAATAATAATAAAATAAAATAAAACAAAATAATGGCTAAACTACCGAACTAGGGTTTTCCTATTATCAAGATGCTTTCCATATAGATGCGCAGAATCGTCCGCAAAAACAAGCGGGTTTCCTTGTTTTTAGGCGTCTCACCGCGACGCCAAGTTGCTATTGACTCCGCTGCAACGGCACCAAAAACTTGATTGCAACGCGGTGTACTTAATAAATAAGCATACAGATTGTGCAAGTACGACAAGTAATAAATAGAACGAATACTTAAAACTAACACCACGTGTGATAGGCAGTGAACTTATCGTTCGTAGAACATCTTTAGCAAGTATCTGAGTATCGAACAAGTGGAATAGACTAAGTACCAGTAATAACCTATCGACTCGATATCTAGCCTAACGATTAATTTTTCAGAAATTTGTTATGGAACTAAAATAGGAATTAAACTCCACTAAACTTCAACTAACGGGATTAAAGATTAAAAGACACGACTAATAATCGGGGAGAGTAAACTTTTAAATAATAAAAGGGTGATCGGGATTCGAACCCCGCTAGACGTTATCGGTTGGATCATAAATTATCATTCACACGATGATAGTGATTAAATCGTAGTAATTTCCTACTCACCCACGAATTTGTTGTCGCCCTAGACAGTTGTGAGGATATAAATCAATAATTACATATGACGATGTTCGATTATTTGATGTCGCCCTAATAAGCGAACCTAACGTTTACAAAAGGCTCAATCGTTAATTAGTTGTCGCCCTAAACGATCTACCAAGCAATCACATCAACAAATAGACATATTGAAGCGATAATCAATCCAACACATAGACATATTGAATTGCAGAAATATTCATGAACGATAAATAATCAGAATACGTGTTCACGAGTAATTTACGTCCGACCTACAACTCTACCTAGCATTCATCTCATCCCAAACACATGGAGTTTAGCTACTCATCATAGGGAAAGATACGACGAAATAAATAGAGAACGAAGATGTAAAATTCATAGTTCTTCCCCTCGGGCTGATCCTAGGTTGATCTCGATGATAATTCTACGTTCTCCGATCGATTTTATTGATAAATCTTCATTGAATCTCCCTTATTGCGTCTAATCAAAAGTGTGTTCGTAGGGTTCCTTTTCAATCCTCTTTGCCTCTTAGGTCTTTTTTGTTCGAGCCATCGAAGGATTCTCTGTTTTAGGGTAAAATTGGGGCTTTTATACATGTCACGTTGCGCCTACGGCCTCGCTGTGGGCCGCCCACGACTGTGGGTTCATTAAGATGCTTTCTGCCAAAATTTCCACAGCCGTGGTAAATGCCGCAAGTGTGTGTGTTTTATTCTGCCTAAATTCCAGCCATTTTCCACGGCCAAGGAAATAGCTCATGTGGTTGTGGGCACCTTCTGCTCATATTTCTGCAATTCCCAGTGTTGTGGGTATTGCCTCAGGTGGCCGTGTGTTCTTCAACTCGCTTGTTTTCGCTCGGTTTTCGTCAATTTTTGCCTGGTTTGCTCGTAATATCGTCTTGTGTACCTTCAAGATAAGAATAAATGTAAAAACTACGAATAAATACACAATTCGACGATGAATTACTCAAATATGACTTATTTATGACTAAGATTAAAATATGTTTATCAGTGCTGGCTTGGAACTCTGCCACCATCAAACCTCCAGTCCAACGCAAGATTTGGCTTTTGTTGGAGATGATGTTAATTCGAAAAAAAACCTCTGAAAACATAAAGTGAGAGCTAAGAAAATTAACAACTAATAAATGGACATTCGGGCTTTGGGTCCCCACTAGACTCAATATTTCAACAAGTCATATTTGCAATATTCAAGATTTAAAACAAAACATTCAACAAGAAAAGGATATTTTTGGATAGTAGAAGTCCAGTCGTTACATTAAAGCAACATTGAAAAGTTATGATCATATGTTACTTTACACCCGTACATACAATTATCGAGTGGCACGGATGCGATCCAAGGGACTATAGGGCCGATCTTGACACCTAAGAATATGAATGCCCAAATTAGAAAAAATAGGAGCGTTCGGCCAATACAAAGAAAAATGAAGAGCCAAGGACCTTGGAACGTCATTGCATGGAAGATAAAGCATCAAGTTGCCCGCATGGTTGTTCGATCCATTCAAGCTCTTATTTTAGGACCTCGGTCAAGTCAAATATCATTTTTAGGACAATATTAATTATCTTGCTAATTTTTAAGTTTGGACTTAGGTTATATTTTTTTTCGTTTTGCATGTACATTAGACAATGAAGTTGAGTCTTCGAATAAACCCGTGAACGCTAGTTTCTCGTCCTGTTTTGCTTCGCATTTTCTCCGACTTACCAACAAGTATTTCGTGCAATAACTAGTTGTGGCGTCAAAACTTTCAACCAAACCAGCTTGTAATTCAAAGGTATTGATTTCGTCCAAATATTGTTGCTTGGGGGCCAGTTCAGTTTGAGGGATAAGATTCGCAAACCGTTCGTTGTGATCCAAATGAGATAGGTTCATCATGTTTTTGTCGTGTCCATCTCACGCATTTCGTATCCGCAAATTGCATCCTACCATTTTCCGATTCATGTCGGATCTTTACTTATTTTGGGGTTCATTTTATTTTTATTTATTTTTCTGGAGTTCATTTCGGTTCATTTCGTCGAGTCAATCTTTCAAGGGCGGTCTTAACGCTTACTCACGAGTCTCGATCCGAGTTCGTATCAATTGCTTATCCAAATTTTCTCTGATATCATGCGTTTAGTGCACATTTCATGTTTTGCGGACATCGCAGCGAAACGGACAAAAAACGGGACAATTCGAAGGTTGAGAAAGAAATGGATAAGGCAGCAATACAATTACAAACAAATGCATGCAAGCAGCCCACTAGACCACCCGCGCGATTGCTTGCAGCCATGATACTCGATCACATTCACACGATGCGTACACATGCGATCGTTGGAGAGATCGCTTGGAGAAAGAGCTGAAACCAAGTTTTACATACCAAGCAATTGCATGAATCATTGCACAGGATCGCGAGGTTTCGAAGCTGGGAAATGCGATTTTTTATACAAAAGCGAACGCTTGATGCTCCTTGCGACCGTATGCCCTCAGATCCGGCCCATTAGGTTTTACATTGTATTTAAAAGTTGTGGCACGTAAGAAAAGGGGGGAACACAACAACTTTGACGGCAGAGAACAATAACGGAGAGCCAATAAGCGATCCCGAGTTTCTCCAAGGCGGTCCTTCACCAAACAACGTGACAGGAAGTCCGAAGGTGATACATGACAACACGAGCATCATGATAGGTGAATTCGATATCTTTCTTTAGATATTTACATGTAATAGAAATTTAGAAATTGCACAATTTGGTGTAACAACACCAAGTGGGGCTTCATGTAATAGCACTGACTTCTTGCATGGCAAAAAACAACTCCGTATATGATCGAATGAGGCTTACTTGGAGGAATCTCATCGCCTGTTTGTCAAGTAAATTGGATCACCAGCGAGGCGAAGCTTATGTTTATTTACTGGCAAATGTCTTCTGCTTGAGGTGGTATAGAACATTGGCGTGGTCGTGAGCAAGCATGCCTCGGATTTGATTTTATAATCGGGCACTATCTACTACATTTTCTGCAAGGGTTTCCCTTTTCCACATGTAAAGAGAAACAACCCTTTACAAAGATTAGTCAAGTGGAACGACGACGTGCACGTACTTCAGCATCGCTCTTCAGAGCTGAATTTGTTCCAAGCTTCCTGAGATTGAAGGAAGACGACACACCACGCGTTGTGATTAAGGATGAATGAATATGCATGTGTGTGATAAAGGAAAATATTCTAAATAATTATCTAACGAACCTTTAAGAGGTCAAAAACCTTCTCGCATACGTACTTGTGTTGAACAGTGGCCCCACGCTGCTGCAACTTATCAGGGTGGACACATAGAGTAGCTCTCCTGTAAGCGCTCTTCACCGAAGCTGACGTTATAATTTTTGTTAGTGGAATTGGTTGCCAGCCACTATCAGGACCAAGAATCTGTAATAATAATAAAAAAACAATATCATAATATATCAAACATTTTCATACGACGGAAATAAAACAATAACGGGATGTCGATGACGAGCGTGCATGTTTTTTCTTACATATTGTAAAGTTGAAAGCAGCGCCCGAAGATTCCCTTCTTTTCCATTTGCCCATTGCCTGATTTCAGGGTCCAATACTTCTGCAGCTCTCTGATCAACATTGTAAACAATGATAGATGAAGATATGAGAATATATCATTCAGAAAAGCATAAAAAACAGATAAATAAAAAAAGAGGCTTACATTTCTCTCGTCCATTTCTCTTTGTGCCAGAAGGTCGCGTTTGTTTTTCTCAGACAAGGCATTTGCCTAAAGATGTGACACAAAAACATGTTTTTTTATGATATTTATTATTATCCAAGAAATGAGCCCAGAGAAGAAATGGAAGACGAGAGATTAAATAAAGCATATACCGCACGCTCGGCTGTTCTTCTGTACCTCTCCAGTCGAGCTTTACTCCTCTGCGGTGATTCGCCTTCATCCCCTTTTAGTTCTAGAAAATCTTAGAAAATGGATTTTGAAGCTCATTAACTACAACGGGAGATGCGTGCATCGAAAAGTTAAAAATTAGATTGTGAATCATAAGTCACTTACCCACATGTGCTGAAGAACGATATGTGTTATGCATCGGCCCATTCGAAAATACAGTACCACAGAAGTCCTGCAAGAACACACGGAGCCACAAAATCTTACTCAGTAGAAAGATCATTACAGCATAATAGTAAGTAACCAAGGTCCGATGAGGTTACTCACTGATGGTAAGGAGCTTTGTCTCATGTTATATGATGCCTTCTCAGACATTAACTTCTCGGTGGCTCGATGACGAGCCTCAGCAGTGGCTCGCTCCACAGCGGCACGCTCAGCTCTGAGCCTGGCCTCAGCCATGGCTCTGTATCTTGGCTCGGTAGAAGATTTGTCGGTGTGTGATTTCTCCCTAGCTTCAAGAACGACAGTTTTAACATCCATTCTGTCTTTTTCTCTCTCCCTTTCCCTCTCTCTTTCTTCCTCTAGTTTTCTAAGGTATTCATCTTCGGGGTGACTTTCCCTTTCTCGATCAAAGTTTACCTTTGTGTTATTTTCGTGTGTTGCAGTTTTTGTATTACGTGCTTCATCCTTCCTTGCAGCCGCAGGCTCCCTACTTGAGGTAACTGTGTTTTTAATGACAGACTCTTTTGTTTTCATCTCGTGTTCTCCTTGATCTTCGGTAGTGACTATCTTCTCTGAAAATCTATGAGCAGTTGCATCTTCATCCACAGTCTTGATAGGTCTGTTTACTCTAACATTGAAGAGTGGATTATGGATTACATGCTGAGATTCATATGTCTGATTATTGGGTTCCATCTGATTTCCTTTAACTCGAACAGCAGCCTCAGTTGCCTCCAAAGGGTTGCAACAATTCCTCTTTATCTCTGAACTATGTATATCGATAAATACATCATCAAATACTTCTCTTACACTGTCATTCTTGTCTAGGGGCTTTATTTCTTCAGCTTGATTGCTCATTCCTTCCGGTGAGTTGGCATCTAAATTCAAATGCAATGTTTCCTCGAGAATTTCCTTGTTGCATTTTTCAGGTCTAAGTCTATTTTCTCTTTTAAGAGATTCTTCATTTTCATGCCTCTCCTTGCACTTGGGGCCTTCATTAGGAAGTTGGCAGAAGATATCATTCTCACATGTTGGAATGACTTCAAATGATTCATCATCACTCTCTCCATGTTCATCGTCCTCTTCGATTATCGCCCCATCAAAAGTCTCCTTCAGTTTGTTCTTGTTTTCACTTGCTTGTGTCCTCCTCACAATTACATCTTGATCTCTTACATTACTTTCACATTCACTAGGTTGCACAACAAGTTCTGGAATCTTCTTACTAGTATCCCATTTAGGCCCCACCTTTCTCGACCTTTCGTTTTTCAGTAACTGTTTCTCTTGAGACCATGGAAGTTCATTAGAGATAATTTCGATTTCATCACTTCCCACATTCTGTGTAGGTGAGCCTACTGTGCTCTTACATCTGTGATCATCTGGATTCCTATGTTGAGTAAGATCATTGCAGTCCTCAATGGTCTCAAATGCTGCCGCAGCCGTGTTATTACCTTTAAAGACCTCATAATAATCTGTTTCTTCTCTCCAATTAACATTCCCAGAAAATCTTTCACCAATGTCAGCAGAAAATCCTTCTCTTTCCTCGTCACACGGAGAAGTAACAGAGTCTTCTATCTCCTCCACTTTCATTACATGATCCACGTCCCCTGTAATACTGCTCCACATATCCTCTCTTCCAAATGTTTCTCGAGCGTTTTCACACGTTTCGACATTTTTGTTCATGTTGTCCGTTTCCCAACTGGACTCAGATACACTCACTTCCCAGAAATCATCAGATTCAGCCATATGCTTCTTTATATCCGGCATTTGAGGACAGACCCTTCTCTTTACGGTCAATGCAGGTGGTGCCCTTGAAGGTGGAGGCAAATGGGAAGGCTTTGTCCGAAGGCTAATGTCTGAGACTGTAATAAAAGGCTTATCCACTGCACGCTCATAACCATCATTGCAATGTGATTTCAAACTTCGGTGTGGAGAAAGCTTGCTGCATTGTTCATTTTCTGTAAATCTTTCACCGGCAACATCACTACATACAGTGCCGTCACCAAAAGAAAGAACAGATGCTTCAGAAATAACCGCAGCACTGGTTCGGTTAGGAGTGTGTTTGTTATCGGATTCAATGAACATGTCACTGCTGTGTAATGAGTCGCCATCTAGTGACCACTTGGGGCTCTTCTCAGCTCCAGCCAACGGATTGAATTCATCAGAAACTGAGCCACTCGACCTAAAGGCAGCAAAAGGCAACGTTAATCACAGTGATGAAAGAGACCACAGTCGTAATCTGCAAAAGATTTATACTCGTATGAATGAAAGAGACCACAGTCATAATCTTTAACCCCACATTAACAGAATAGTTGTCGAGAGTCATTTTCTACTGTTCCTCTGATAAATTGAAGGAGTAAAGTGAACAGACAAAGCCCACAAAACAGATAGTGGAAAGCAGCTATAGAATCGAAAAAAAGCAGAATAAAAATCTCAGCGGACATTATGCATTTACTTTCTTCGTCATTGTGGTCGTGATCGAAATAACGAACAAGTGCGAAATATTTTTGTTTACCAGTGGTGGTAGACGCCGTCGTATCCACAATCCCCAACGTCCAACAACTCGTGAAACGAAGACATAGTCGTGGACTTATTGCCACCACTAACGCGCTCCCCGAAAACCTCGGCGTAGTCGAAATGCAGCTGTGAATCGCGGCCCTCGGTCACCGGAACATCAAGGACTGGAATGGAGCACGATCGGCACCCGAAAATCTCCGCGTAGTCCTCCAGCCGCGGCGCTAACGCATTCGCTAGCCGCAACTTTAGAGCACCACCAAAAACGTCGTCGTATATCGATTTTTGAGAGCGTAACAGCCCCGAACTCCTCGATGATGGAGAGGTGTTGTGAAAGTTGTACCTTAACGACGACATTTCGTTTGGGGAGAAAGAGGAAAGCAATGGCGAGGCCTTTGGTCTTCTGCTCTCTTGCTTAGTACAATAGGATGGAGAAGGCGAAGAATTTGTGCAGAAAAAAAAATAAAAAATATAAACGTACAGAATTCAGCTGAGTCTTAAGGAAATATAAAGGGATAATTGCTAATTTGGTCCCTCACTTATAGGTATATATCAGGTTAGTCCATCAAAGGTACACATCATCAATATAGATTCTTCAATTTTTAGTCGTTAATAAATTTTTAATCATTTCAATCAACTTTGACCGGATTCACCTTCAAATCGAACTGAATTGACCTGACCGTTAGAGACTTAAAATATTAAAAAAAAGAAACATTATTTAAATATTAAATAAAAACGAAATAAAATTTAAAAAAATTAGAAATATAATTAAACAACGAATTAAAATTTTAAAAAATAAAAATATAATTAAAATAAAAATAAAAGGAAATTAAAAATAAAAAACAAATAAATAATTAAAAAACAAAATTAAGATTAAAAAAATTAAAAGTATAATTAAAACAAAAATAAAAAAGAAATTCAAATTGAAAAATAGAAAATTTCAGTTTCTACGATCAATCCTTTCTCTCCGAAATTTTTTTCCCAAAAGTCATCTCCTACGCGAAGTGATCAAGAACACTATTTCGTCATTGTTACCTTTCTCAAAATCTGTCGTCGTCAATGATTGCTCTACTTCGTCAACACGGTATTCGTGAAGTTCTGACAGTGATGTCGGAGGCGGTGGGAGGAGTCGTTGATTTCTCTGTCTAAGATAGGAAGCAAGGCCAGGGACACGTCAAAGAAAAGAGTCGTTGATCACTGTGCAGAGGATAAGACTGTTGAGAAAAAATTCTGGAGAGAGATGATTGATCGTGGAAGAATCAATTTTTTTTATTTTTTTATTTTTTATTTTTTAAAATTTTTTTTCGTTTGTTATCTTTATTTTAATATTTAAGCAAATTTTTTTTTTTTTTTAATATTTAAAGCCACTAAACGGTCAATTCCGTTAGTTTTGACGGTCAACCCAGTCAAAATTAACGGAAAGGACTAAAATTAATTAATGGCCAAAAACTGAGAACCTATATTGATGATGTGTATTTTCGAGGGTCTAAAACTGATATATACCTATAAGTGAGGGACCAAAATATCCGTTATCCCAAATATAAATATAAAATTATGGGACCCAAGTTTCACTTTCTTGAACGCGAGCGAGTCCAAGGTTTTTCAAATTGCGCGTGTTCTTTCTTCCAATTACATTTTTATCCTTTACTTGAGTTCCATTATGTGTGAAAGTGAAGAAGAGGCGAGGCACTAGTGGGAACTTGGATAATAATTGGCTTTGATTAAACAAAGCTGAGCTCATTTTAAATATCAAATATATATATATATGGATTAAATAAGCAAACGTACTTGTTATTACAACATCGAAATATATAATTTTTGTGTTATCCTCTTGTCTATAAAGCTAAAAGCATATCAAGTATCCTTCACATGGCAAATCCTTGGTTTCTTGGGTTTAATTATGTTAAGCCATCATTATGTCCCTACTACTGTTTTTGCTGTGTGGCTGTCGACGCTTCCCTTTTTATAATTTGCGTATGTATAAAAATGTGTGGATAATTATAAATTCGGATACTGATTTTCAGCTAAAAGAAATATCATACCGCAAATGTGTTAGTCGTACGAGAAATCATGTAGTGCACGTAGGCTGATTTAGGTTCTAGTGGCAATTTCTTGTATATTGTACGTTTTGTAGCTTATAATTTAGTATTTATATGTGTATCCGTATATATATTCACACACATAAATCAATGTATATATACATTTATATTTGAAAAAGTTGTAGACGTGCACGCCATCAACGTAAACAAAAGTTTTGGATCTTTTCCAATTAAATTAAGTCTAGTACGTCCAAATCACTTGTGTATATTATGTATGTTAATATTTTGTGCGTACCCACACATAGTAGTAAGAGTTCTAATTAAATTATTCACTATTGAAATCTTGCAACTTACGGATTAATGTACTGTTAGTGGACACAAAAGACAATTATTAAATATATACAGACAGGAAGAATTATTATTACATTTTCAAGAAGCAGTATCGTGTAAGATTGTTGGGGAGAAAAGCATTCATGTTTTTTTTCCCTCTTTATGCAAGCTTATAATCATCAAATGGCGACTTTTCAAATTTCAATTATATACATCTCGGGTGGTTAATTTCAAGAGTGTTTCTTTGACGCAATTCAACAACACATTAATGGTATCACGAAGACGTGGAGCGAAATGATGTCATTACTGTCTTTATTTTGGGTTGATATTACATTTTGTATATTTTGTATTAAGATAGAATATTGTTGTTTATCAATGTGGTGTATAGAGTAATATTGTATAAATTGGGGCGATATATGAGCTGCGTTATGTAGATTAATGTTTCAAATCATTTTCTTTAATCTTTAAATATAAGTCTTCATAAATAGGTTATTGTGTTATAAAAAAATAAGGAAAGGGATATATAAGAGATGAGAGAATTGATATGGTGCATACATACCTTGTTTACCGCAAGCAAATCTTCGATAAATGTGCGTTTCCTCCATCTTTGGGCACCGCCACCACCTCCGTCGTCCCTCTAGGCTCCGCCACCGCCTTCATCGCCCTCTCCGGCTTGGTCTCGGCATCTCGTTCACACATGTGTGATAGATGATGAAATTCTTAGAAATCAGTGGGACGAAGAGGGCGGCAGAGGCAATGGCGGAGTCTAGAGGGGCGTGACGGGGGTATCGAGGATGGAGGAAAAGCACATTTATCGAGGATTTGTTTACGGTGCTCACGGTGGTTGCTCATGGTAAGTATGCACCATAGATATTCCCTAAGAGAGGATCACAATATAAGAGGTAATTCGAAAAAAATTAAAAACACCATCCATCACCGAATATTACCACATTTTCATCACCTGGGCGATCACTTCATTCCGATATTGCATCATCAAAAAACTAATGGATGATGATGTAGGAAGAAGAAGATCATCGTGATGTTTTGGAGGATCATTTCAAAATAAATACCTGTAGAGGGTACTACTATTGACACCCTTTTAGGAGAAAAAAACTTTTGGAATTTGCGAATTTTTTTCAAATTATGCATATGTTACTTCTTTCTCACCATTTATTCATCAAAAATTATTTCATTAATCTATTATTAGCCTACAAATTGAATTTTTTTAAACATCTATATTACCCCAACATCAACAAATATACTTATTTATAATTTTTTTTATATATTCTGAAAATAATTAACACTTTACACACTTAAAAATATTAATACATTCAAATTTATAAAATCTAATATTTAGCTTTTTAATAAAATATTCAAATAATATAAATATTTTTCATAACCTATGCAGATCACCGAAATAATAACCCCTCTCTAAAGATAATATTATATCTAAGTTGCAATTTATCATTGACATGACGAGCTGTAATATATATATATATATATATATATATATATATATATATATATATAATTTATTATGAATGCATAGCCGACGTAGTATGATGCATGGTCATACGCACATTTATGTGGGTACATCAAATCATGACCAATAAATCGGCAAGACTGTCGTTGTATACATTAAAAAAAAATCAAATATATATGAAAAATTAAATTAAACATGTGGATGTATATTATTTAGAATGGTTGTTAAGTAAAAAGATTGGTGGTTAAGTAAATGAATGAAGGTTGATAAAGTTAGATTGAATTATTTTGTAGATTAGATGAGATTTTTGTGTGGTTGATGTATATATATATTTTTTTTGTGGATGTAATTTGAGAGATTTGTGTATAAATAGGTGATTTGGGATGCGTAAAATTATATTGAATTATTGAATAAAACAAGTTGTTTATCTCTCTAAATATTCTCTCTAGTATTTATATAATCGTGATTATACGTTATTATATTTTATAACACGTTATCAGCACGAGCACTCTCCGTCAACGATCAACCTTCGTCCAAGATTTTATACGAGTATAATCGAGGTATGATAGTTTTATATTGTGTACACTAAGATTATTTATAATATTCGTATAATTATATTACGAAAAATTTAAAAAATATATAAATATAACAGATATACAACTAAACGCCTTAGCCCGAGTGGTTACTCGGAATATCGTCAATAAAAGTGACGTGAGGTCCATATTTTGAATCCTTGTGGTGACAAGTGGAATTTTTTTTAACGAGATTTACGAAAAGAGAGATTAAAATAATATTCTTTATTTTATCTAACCTATTAATTTATTATGATTTATTTTAGTAATTACATATCATATTTATCTTGAATTAAGTATTTTGGATTAAACGGATCTTGGATTGTGGACAAATATATTACCGCAAAACTTACCGGAATTTAAAATTTTAATTATATACTATGAAAATAAAAATATTTATTAGATGATATTTTTATGATTATATAATTATTATATTTTTTCCTGTGATAGAATCATGTCATTTTATATAATGATGGATCTCCTGATTCTTACTCTATTCACGGTGATAATAATCCATATGTGGATTATGTTTTTTAAGATTTTACGCGAGTGATTAATTACGATATTTTCTTTTCAAATATTATCATATATGTTTTTCATTAAAATATATTTTATATTATGTGATAGAAAGTTGTCGATCTACCCGATGATTGATCTCTTGACTATTATTATTTTTACATGACACTTATTGGGATGTGAATATTATTTTTCGTAAGGGTTTTTTCAAAAGAAGATTAGTAATGATTTTTCTTTCAGTATTTTGATAATATTAATATATTGAATTTAGTAAAACTTTAAGTTGTGACTCTCGATTTTTACCTTTGTTTTGTGCTTCAAAGTATTTCTTTCAGACGTTATGAAACAGTCACCGTGTTCAATCAATCGACTTCGTGAGAAAAGAATCGAGAAATATTATGATCTATTTTCCGTCCGAATTATTATATTGCATTCCATGTAGTGAGTGTATTCGGAACAATAAAGGTAGACATGGATATTATACTTATCATCGTGATTATCATTCCCCCTGAAGAGAAAATCGTAATAAATGAATGAAAAGATGTGTTGAGCAAAGATTATTATTGTTGCATTCGCACCAAACGATCCCGTTGATCTTTATAATTACAGAGTGAAAGAAGTTGAAATACAATCTCGTTCAAGATTGCCGCATTTCAAAAAATTGTTGGATTCGGTATTAATGAAGTACCCACTCAGATATGTTGAGATCCAATTGAATAGTTTATCATTCAACAAATAGTTAATTTATGCGTTATCTATATTTTAATTTATTTAATATTTTATCGTTATATAGATACAATTTTATTGGGTTGTTTTTGTCATTGGCTTGTTTATATTAAGGATATTCGTACAATGGATTTGGGCATGTTCAATGTAAAATTATTCATGCAGACTGTGCAACATTAATATGATTCTGAAGAATAAGAAATATTTCAATCATTTTGATTAGAAAGAAACAAGTCTTATTACAATATTGGTTAGCACAAATATAATTGAAGGCTCCGGAAGAGCCAGCGTTTTCTTACCTAGATGAACAAAACTGATAATTGAAAATGGCTTATATTCCCCTAAGTCTCAAAGAAATTTGTTAAGCTTTAAAGTTATTCGACAAAATTGGATATCATGTTGAGACTGCAGAAAAGTAAAAGACTGAATATTTTCACATCACAAAGGTAATATCGAATGATAAAAGAATTGTGGAAATATTACATTCGTACGAGTCTGGGTTATATTACACATATCTTAGAACGATTGAATCGTATGCTACCATAAACCAGAAGTTTACGAATGACAATACATTTAATGTTTGGCATGACCGATTGGCTATCCTTGTGCAATTATGATGAAAAAAATAATCGAAATTCACTAGGGCATTTAATGAAGAACTAGATGATTCTTCAAAGCAGTGAATTTGCTCTAAACGAAGTTAATTATTCAGCCATCACCCATGAAAATGAAGAATGAATCTATTGTATTTTTAGAGCGTATACAAGGTGATATTTGCGGGCCAATACATCCATCATGTTGACCATTTAGATATTTCATGGTTTTGATAGACAGTCTACTAGATGATCGATCACATGTATGTTTGTTATCAACGCGGAGCGTGGTATTTGCGAGATTGCTTGCTCAATTGATTCGATTAAGAGCACGTTTTCCAGAATATTCGATAAAGAAAATGCGCCTTAATAATGCTACTGCATTTACTTCCAAGGCATTTAATGATTATTTTATGTCTATCGAAATTGATGTGGAACATCCCGTGCCACATGTTAATACGCAAAACGGTCTTGCATAATTGTTGATTAAACGCTTGAAATTAATCGCAATACCATTATTGATGAAGTCAAAACTTCTCTTGTCTTGTTGGGGACATGCTATATTGCATGCAGCGGCACTAATTCGCATCAGGACAACAAGTTATAATGATGTCTCTCTATTACAAATTGTTTATGCTCAGGAACCAGATATTTTCCATATGAGAATTTTTGAATGTGCGTTATATGTTCCAATTGCTCCACCACAACGAACTAAGATGAGACCTCAAAGGAGGATTGGAATATATGTCGGATATGAATCTTCATCAATAATAAAATATTTGGAACCTCTAACTGAAGATTTATTCATGGCTAGATTTGTCGACCGTCATTTCGATGAATCGAATTTTCCGACTTTAAGGGGAGAAAAAAACAGCTGGAAAGAATATTAGTTAGAATAAATTATCGTTAAATAATTATGATCCTCGAACGAAAGAATATGATATAGAAGTTCAAATGATAATTCATTTACAAAGATTAGCTAATCATTGACCTTAAAAGAGTCACTAAGTCACAAATATCAGCTGTTAATGCTCCTGAAAAAAACGATGTTCATGCAGAACTAGTTTTGAGCCTAAGCCACAGCTAAAACGTGGTAGGCCTTCGGGTTCCAAAGATAAAAAATCGCCAGAAACGAAAGGAGCAAATAATAAGAATGGTCCAACCGAGGATTTATCGACTCCAAAAGAGTCAATGGGCATAAATGATCATATGAATGAAAATTAGATACCTGGAAATTTTAAAATAATGAAAATGAAGAGATCTCGATAAACTATGCCCATAATGGAATTAGATGGAATTGAGACAAAGTCAACGTTAGCGATATATTCTCATTTAACGTAGCGCTACACCAAGGTCTGTAAAAGAATGCAGACAAAGAAATCATTGGCCAAAGTGGAAAGACGCAATCGATGCAGAATTGAAATCACTTGAGAAACAAAAAGTTTTCGAACCTTTAGTCCGTATACCAGAAAATGTAAAGCCGGTTGAATATAATTCATTAGAAAGAGAAATGAAAACAGTGAAATTGTAAGATACAAACACGGCTTGTTGCATAAGGCTTTTTGCAATGACCTTGTATTGATTATGAGGAGATGTATTCTCTTGTGGTAGATGCAACTACTTTTCGTTATCTAATTAGTCTAGCAGTACGTGAAGGTCTTGATATGCATCTAATGGATATAGTCACCACATATTTATATGAATCACATTAACATATATATGAAGCCCTCGAAAATTTGAAGTTGCCTGAAAGTCCAGGCCCCCGAAATGGATACGCAATTAAATTGAACAAATCACTTTACGGATTAAAGCAATATGGGCGTATGAGGTATAATCGTCTTAGTGAATATTTATTAACAGAGGGGTATAAAATTGATCAGACACGCCCCCGCATATTAATGAAAAGATCTAAAAGTGAATTTGTCATTATTGGAGTGTAAGTTGATGATATCAACATAATAGGAACTGCAGAAGAGTTATAAAAAGTTGCCGATCGTTTGAAAAATGAGTTCGAAATGAAGGATCTCGACAAAACGAAATTTTGTCTTGGACTGCAGATATTTGAAGAGTGGAATATTTGTACATCAAGAGTGAAAAAAAGTATTGAAAAGATTTTACACGGATGAAGCTCATCCATTGGATACTCCAATGAGCGTTCGATATTTTGATGTGCATAAAGATCCGTTTAGACCCCGTGAAAATGATGAGGAGTTACTTGGTCTCGAAGTATTATATCTTAGTTCTATAGGAGAACTAATGTATCTTACGAGTCATACACGACCTGATAGAGTTCGTTGTAAATCTGTTGGCGAGATATAGTTCGTCGCCAACTCGTAGACATTGGAATGGAGTTAAAAGAATATTTAAATATCTTTAAGGAACAACTGATATGTGATTGTTCTATTTAAATGAATCACAAGTCGACTTAATTGGGTATGCATGTTGGATTTTTATTTGACCCACATTCGATCGCGAACGGGTTATTTAATTACATGTGATGGAACCGTTATTTCACGGCGGTCAGCTCAACAAATTTTAATGGCTACTTCGTCTAATCATACGGAAATTTTAGCTATTCATGAAGATAGACGCGAATGTGTTTGGTTGCGATCTATAATTGAGCATATACAACAAACTTTGTTAGGTCCTCTTATATCAACTACCGATCGATCTAAGCAAGAATTCTAGATATTCGAATGATAAATCTTACAAAATACCTTCGGTCGAATATCTACTTTAAAGATCTTGAGAGAGAGTATTTCGCGATTGCTTTTCTCTCTCTTAGAATATGAATTCAATGCTTGTATTTTCCCGAAAATGAAATTGTGTATTGATTTTGATAGTGTACATTGTATTTATACTTATTTACATGGTATATTTACTATTTAGTCCTACACTATCAAAACTACTAATTACGCCCCTAATTACAAGGATAACAAAATAATAAAGCACAATTCAAAAGTCTCTTCAATCTCCCCCTTTGTGCTTGTCTTCGTTTCAGCTCAATTTATCCTTGTCGGGCGTAGAATGATTTCCATAACCCCAATGCTGTCTTGTAACGTCGAACAACATTCATCAGCTCCAACCTCTCATTCATTGCATCCGGAAGCTCATTTAAGAGTGGAGCCTCTTCTTCACCAAGATCATCGAAGATCGTCTCTTCAGTGATCTTTCCCAATCTTTTCTGGATGTTCTTCCTCACTAGCTTCAACGTCCCGTCACAGAACTTGTGGATTTCTGACTTTTTTCCAATGACTGGATTCCGATAAGTTATGGCGAGGCCAAGTTTCTTGAATATGTAGTTCTCGGGAAAGTCGTTGAGTGGGAAGGCCTGTATGAGCGGAGACTCCATGTTGACCTTCATATTGTTTTTCTATAGCAATTTGAAGGTCGTGTGCGGTGTGATACTTGATCTGCCGCACCATGAATCTCTTCAATCCCTTCTGTCTTGATGTATCCGGAGGGCGTCTGATATTTTATTTTGTACATTTGATATAGACTGTAGACCTCATCCGGTGGAAGGAAAGGGAGATAGCTCTCATCTATCTCTTCTCGAGTGCGGTTGTTGTCCGCTTGCTCAATGTGGTAGATTGGGGTAGGGAAGCTTCCAATCGAATGCGAAACCCCCACGAGTTGGAGGATCGGTAGCTTGTCCCTGAAGTTTTTCTACAGTTGCTCCGTTGTGATGCCACTTCGATCTGGACCAAGGTAGTTGAGCATGAAGATGTGCTTCATTTTCTTCTTATCTTCCCAATGTGAGATACCCCGTAGGTTTAGTTCATTGACCTTCTTTATTCGGTTAGGAGCCCTCCATATCTGCTTTCGAACATCTTCAATGAACGGAACTTCAATCATAATATTCTCCCACGGCGTCTCGACTCTGACAGTCCCTTTTGATAAGCGGGGAGGAGAGTCGACTCTGTGCCTGATCATTTCTGGTAGTTCTGGGAGAGCAGAATTGTAGTTCTCGCCTTATTGAAGTTCTTCATCTTCAAGCAGCACCAAGTCCACAGAAGCTTGTTGTAAGAAGTATCTCACGTTGGAGAGTCGAGCTTGTGCAACTCCCTCTGGTTCCCATTGCGTCATCCACTTCTCGTTCAAGATATAATCGTCTACGATCAGATGTGAATCGTAGACAACTGCTTCTGGTTGGTTTTGAAGGAGGTTTGAGGTCGGGATTGGATTTGGATTTGTAGGAGAGGGAGGTAGTGTGTGGGATGTGGTGGGAGATGTGGTCGTTTGTTGGGGAGTTGTGGGTTGTGGTTGGTGGGTTTGATGATGATCCTCCAGCTTCTGGAGTCTTTTGTTGGTTGCTCTCGACTCAAACTACGGCCTCTACGTGTGGTTCGTTGCTTTTTCTACCCCTCATGACGATCCGAATCATCGGGATCGTCATGTCTTCTTTTGGTGCGGGAGCTTTCATCTCGACACCTTGTTTGGGGTCCTGGTCTTCATTGATCAGCCTTTTATAAAGACTCTCCTCCACGGAGGTCCTGGTCTCTAAGGCGAGGAGTCGGGAGATGAGAATGTAATGAAGCTGTGTGATCGGGATGGTATAGGGGTTGATGAGTGAAGGTGATGGAGTCGGGGTGGTGAGAGTGGGTTGTATGGGGGTGGGTATGGTGGTGGTTAGAGGTGGTGAGGAGACTGAGGTGGTTTGAGCTTCAGACGGAGCGACCTCGGAGATTGGTGCTTTCCCGGTATTCCTTCAGAAAGTCTCAATGGCCTGGAGCATTCTGTCCATTAGGCGATCTTCGAGAGAAGAATGACTGTGGAGAGTGCTTCTTGTAAGCGTTGCTCCGTCACGATCATCGGTGTAGTGAGGCTAGGGAGGCGCTCCACTGTCACAACATCGGAAAAGATTTCCGATGTGCCGCCTGGAATAGGTCTTGAGATTCCGGAACATCCGGGGACATCCATTATCAACCCTGAAGTCACCACTTCAGTGGGTTGACCTATTGTTTGCTCCGAAGATATCGGGGGTCCAATAGGGCTTCCACCCAATCATTGAGATGATACGATAGGTATCAACTCTATGGGTGTTGAGACAGATTCAAGTTGAATCTGTATGGTTGGCTGATCCATAATTTGTGGAAGAGATATAACCGAAACCGGTAGTATTGAAGCAGATACATACGGGGCAGAGATTTGATGTCGGCGAGAGCCCCTTCTTTGAGGTCTGTATTCTTCATCCGAGTCGGTGGCCTCAGGAGATACATCGTGAGGGACACCTTGGGGCTCGACGGCCGGTGTCTCTGTCTCCTGAGCCGTCGCTTCGGGCTCGGTTATTTCCATCAGAGATTCCCTTTGAGAAGACGTCGGAGCTTGATCCACAGCTCGTACCATTTCCTCCGTGATGAAGTTATTCTGACAATAGTCCTGGTAGGCCTCGTCCGTTGGATTAGCCAGGCTGAGCAGCTCCAATGGGATCAACATCGGTTGGAGTGCTAAGTCAGCTGCCTTCGGGTTGTGAAAGAAGCGAAGGCGAGGTGGGATATATCCTCCAACCAGTGGTAGTCTCGGGATCTCTGGATGAACGTCCAGGAAATATGAGATCAGCACCGAGAACCACCGTACGTATGTGAGGTACTTCGCCTTCGATTTGGTCTCCCTCTGACGTATCTGGTCCGCTAGATCATTCCATATAAGTTGGGACACGTCGTATTTCTTTGAGAAAATCACTCCATGGAAGATGTGAGGGATATTTCCGTTCTCCTTGTCGAAGCCGGAGTGCTTTGGGGAGAGGCATTTATTGATTATGCCGAACAAAGTCCTGCACGGATGTGGGATCCCACTGTTTTGAAAATTCGCCAGCTTGGTCGGCGGGGGCTTGTATCCCATCCGGAGCATGTCTTCGACGATCTCCGCGTCCGTTGGAAGCTGATCGTAGTGTTCGTGGTGTGGGAGATCGAGCACCATGGCCATGGGGTTCTTGTTCAGGGCGACATGTCTTGTATTGATCTTCGTCATGTATTCCACGTTATCACCATTGACATGACTCTGCATACTTCCCCAGAATTGCTGCCATTGGTACGGTGGAGGTCATTGTCAGAGCTGACCATAGAGGGTGTCCTTTGAGGATGGAGATGATAACTTCATCCGGACACCGAAATGTAGCAAGGTCGAATAGTTGCTATCGTGGACCGTCATGAAACTTCCAGAAGGGTAGATGTTTGGGTAGTTTGGAGTTGTCATTTTTGTAAAGAATGACATAAATTTCATTAGATTGAAAATTGCATATGCGAATAGATTGAATTACATGAGAATGGCAAAGATTACTTAGAGAATTTTAAAAATTATCTAAGTGTTAAAGTTGATAATCGAAAGACTTGGTGAAAAAGTTGAAAAATTTGCTAAGTCTTGTTAGCGTATTTTATTCGATCGGAAATTTATTCGAAGTGAAAAAACTTGAAAAATTCTCTAAGTCTTAGAGAAAAAACTTGAAAAATTTTCTTAGTCTTTTCAGCGTGATTTTATTCGAGTGACAATTTATTCGAACGTTACGTTTTGCTATCGAATAAAATTGTGTCTAATAACTCAAGTTTTCGCCGATGACTTTTACGATCGAATAAAATGTTGTCGAAAACAATAGTTTTTCGCTAAGTAATTTTGCGATCAAATAAAAAGTTGTCGAAAAAACGTAAGTTTTTCGCCGCGTAGTTTTGCGATTGAATAAAAGAATATCGAAAAACTTAAAGTTTTCGCCGCTTATTTTTGCGATCGAATAAAATTTAATCGAAAAATTTAGTTTTCGCCACGAAGTTTTACAATCGAATTAAAATATATCGAAAACATAAGGTTTTCGACGCTGAGTTTTGCGATCGAATAAAACTTAACGAAAACTAAAGGCACTGTTTGCGATAAGAACTTTTTCGATCGAAAAATTTTCAAGTCAAACAGTAAACGCATAACACGTAGATGTCGATTTCTGGGTAAATCTGGATTCGAAACGTTCAGAAAACAGTTGTGAATCCAAATATCATGATTTTAAACCAAAAAGTTGAGTTTAAACACGTTGATTTGAGAGTTTAAAATCGTTTTCTTCAAATATTTTTGAGAAACTGTTTGCGAATCGTTTGTTTTTGACCGGAAAGTGATTCGAAACATGTTTCTACCTTCGAAATCGGCGAGTTATACGAAAAATTTCTGAAGATTGAGAGGTTGTGATGAAATCGCCGAAGTAAGTTCGAAGTTGGTTTTGGAAGTCGACAAGTTTTTCGAGTGAAATGAGTTGCGTGTGAGTGAGCTTTCGATCGATAAAGTGGTATTAATACTTTACGATCGGGTAAGAAAAAAATACTTTGGGCCGTAAAAAATATTTTGGGCTTTCGTTAAAATCCAGGTCTGATTAAACTAAAATTTAATCTTTTATGTATTAACCCAAAAATAAATTGCATAATGCTCCCTGTATTTCTGAAATAAATGCAATTATCTCCCAATGTTGATGAAATTCAACACTTGACTCCTCGGATGAGCTCGAAATATTCTGTGATGCTTAGAAAAAATATTAGAAGTCGTATTTTACAAGTAAATCACATAGGAGATAAGAACAAATTCTCATGAAATGCACGTTTTAACTTTTCGGCATTTAAACACATAGTTAATACAATTTTGCATATGAAAATTTACTATTTAAGCACAAGTGGCGCATTTAGGCAATTCAACATAGATTCAAAAATATTGCATTTTTTTATTTAAAAAAATCGCATTTTTTCAATTCTGAACCAATGCATGTATTAATGCATTTGAAATGTGCGAATAATATTTTCAATAATAATAAAAAATAATTTTATCATAAAATTTTTTGTTTTGGGGTCAAATAGAGATTCAACATGCCTAACTTTCGTTCTTGCAGCTTCAACTAAAGTCCGGTGCTTTCGTTCTACGGCGCCATTTTGTTGAGGCGTTTTAGCGGCTGAAAATTGTTGAATAATTCCAAGTGACTGATGGTGATTGCTGAGGCGTTGATTCTTGAATTCAGTTCCGTTATCAGTCTGGATTACTTGGATTTTCTTTTGCAGGAGATTCTGAGTCGTATTCACAAAGTTGATTATCAAGTCTCCAGTATCATCTTTTGTTCGGTGATATCTTGTCCATGTGTAGCGAAAATAATCGTCGACAATTACTAACACATGTTTGCGACCGTTATTGTGTGCATTGGTCCACAAAGGTCCATGTGAAGTAATTCAAAGGGTCGAGATGTCAAAGCAACTTGCTTGAGTTTGTGTGATGTTCGCTTCAATTTTCCCATTTGACAAGCCGAACAATTGTGCTCTTGATGTATGGAAATCGTTGGTAGACCGTTGACCAACTTTTTGATAGAGAGTTTGTGAAGAGCTTTGAGGTTTAGATGAGATAGGCGTTGATGTCATAGGCCGTTCTTCTTGATTGTAGTCTGTGAGATGAGGCAAACAGCTGTCGAAGGTCGTATTGTTTTCAGATTGATGGTGTATAGATTAGATCTTCGAGATCATATTAGAAGTTCTTGATTCTGACTATTTAAGATTTTGCACTGATCAGCTAGTAACACCACTTGAAATCCTTTGTCACAAAATTGTCCTATGCTGAACATGTTGTGTTTGAGACCTTGAACGTAAGAGACATCTTTGGTTGTCAGATTCTGCAGTAGAATATCTCCAAAGCCTAGTATTGGAGTTGAATCGTAGTTGCCGAATCTAACTTTTCCGTTGTAACGGTCTTGGTAGTTGCTCCACGGTTCTTGATTTCCCCTCATGTGTGTGGAGCAACCAGAATCTAAATACCACACATGATGGATCTGCATGAAAAAATTTTAGAGAGACTTCGGTACCCATTTGGTAATGGGTCCTCTCGGATTAGCAGATTTGGTAGGTAAGGTTTGTTCATTTTTTGTTCCTAAACCATTTATGCTTTTAGGTACCCAAACCAACTTGGAAGTAGTTGGTTTAAGTGGTACCTCCTTAGGCAACTTGGCCTTTTGGGCTTGCGTTGGCTTAGATTGTCTTTGGAACCCATTGAGGTTGAACCTTACATGGGTGGTTAATTTCAGCGTGGACAAATGTCTTATTAATCTTAGTGCATGAGAAAATCTTTTCTCTAGCTAGTCTCGTAAGGTGTTTGGCTGAGTGTACTTTGACCGGATACCTTAAATGAGGAGAAGAATGTATCGAGCTATAAACTTTCTTTATAGCTGGATCTTGTTTCCTACGATACTTAAGATTTGCATTTGTCTTAGAATGATGGTTTTTGTTTTTAGAAGTAGAACCGATTTCAAAATTTGTGCTTTCAAAATTAATAGGCTTTAACACATAAGTGGAAGCAACAACATTAAATTTTGAAACGGTTGTCTTCTTGCGAGTGTCCATAGTTTTTGATACAGAAGAAAATTTTGAAAATAAATCATTACTCTTCTGAAATTCTATTCTAGACACAATGTCTTTTGCATGTTTCACCTCTTTCTCTACTCTACCTGTGGATGGAGTAGAAAAAGAGTAAGTAAAAATCTTTTTCCTTTTTGAAGCATTTAATGACTCTTTTCTTCCCTTTACGCTTTTTAAAGAAGATTTATCTTCTTTTAAAATATTTTGTAAAATAATGGGAGGTGTTTTCTTAGATTTGATCTTATCCTTACTAATGATTTTTTTTTTCAAAGTAAAATCAGGACAAGATTTTAAAAGTGAGAAAGATTTGAGATTAGAAATCTCCAAAAGCTCATTCTTTTCAGCTTTGAAATTCTTTCTTTCTGTTTCTAAGGAAGTGTTTAACTCAGCTATTTTCTTAATAATAGCAGAGATATAACAGAAAGTAGAATTTTGAAAATGATTATTATTTTCTTCCTGAACTTTAGGAAGATCTTCTAAAGGATATATTGAATTATAATCACTAGTAAAGTTAATTTCCCGTGTCTTGTAACTATTATTCAAATCGGTGTAGTCAAAAGGGATGTCAGTCCTATTTGTGGCTTTTCGTTTAGATTCTTCTAAGGCATTTATTTCGGAAGAATTAGTAAAGACCATTAGAGAAGTTAATCCTAAACCCATATCGTATAACTGTTTGGCATTGACCCTTTTCAAGTTATAGGGATTGTTAAAACCTAAGCCTTCGTTAGGATTATAAAATTCTATATCAAGAGGTTGATTTAGAAATATAGTTTGATCCGTTTGCCCCCTTTTTGTTAGAAGATCGTCTAAGGTTTTAATCCTAGAGTAAAGCTTCTTACGTTCGTCAGAGATTTCCTTAAAATTATTTCTAGAAATTTCTAAATCTCTTTGACAATCGCTAAGAGTCTTACTTAGGTCATTTGTTTTTATCTCAGAGGTAGCTATCCTATATTCAAGACTAGTTATAGTTTCTTTAGCATTAGATAAGAGAATATCTAAGTAAATTGTTCTATCTAATTGCTTTTGAAAATTATTTTCACTAAGGCTAGTCTTTCTTCTAATTCCTTTTTTACTTTTCCGCTCATTTTTCATGTTAGTATACCTTATTTGTAAGGGTTCTAACATGTTTAATAATGTAGAATTAAACATTGTTACCTCTTGTGATGATGTGGATGTTTTTTCTTCATCATCTGACCTCCTTGATGAGTTATCGTTTGAGACGTCGTCAAGCTATGCCATTAGAGCAAGATTTTCGTCTTCATAATCTGTGGTATCTTCCAGCCAATGCTCTTGTTCAGCCATCAGAGCTACTCCAGCCTCTTTTTGTTTAGTTAGTTGGAATTTTTTGGAGTAGTAGTTGACGTCCTTTTTCTTGAGAAGTTTGCATTCTTTGGCGAAGTGCCCTATCTTTCCACAATTATAGCACTTTTGTGGTTCTTTGGCGTTTTTAGTTGATGACTCGGCCAGTCTTTGCTTATTTTTGGAGCTTGATGTCCGAAGTCTATTATCCGAAGAGGGGGATTTCTTTATATAGAACTTTTTGCTCATCATCTTAGTAATGAGAGCCAATTGTTTCTTGAAATCTTTCATATCTGGCTCAGAGTCCGATTCGGATTCGTCTTCATCTTCTGAAGAACTTGGCAACTTGATGCTTTTATCCTTGCGAGATCGACTCGTTTTTCTTTCAGAGACTAGAGCTATAGAGTCTTCGATCTGCTTGCCATTAAGTTCTTATTGTATCTCGCTTACATCTTCTTCGTGTTGAGCGAGATTATCAAAGACGGCGTGGATATCCATTTCGTCCAAATCCTTATTTTGACGGATTTGCATGGATATTTTCTTCCACTCCGGTTGAAGAGAAGAGAGAAATCGGATGTTGACCTCCATGTTGGTCTTGAAAATTTCTATCTTCCTCATCTCATTGAGAAAGAGTTAGATAACGTTGATAGAGTTCATAAACGTTTTCCTCCGACTTTTCTTTGAATGAGTCGTAAGCCGTGAGAATATTGGCTTTCTTGGCTTTAACTCCGCCTTCGGTTCTTTGCATCATTTTGTGGAGTTCATCCCACATAGCTTTTGCACTAGATAGACTATCTATTTGCATATAGATGTCGTTAGAAATTCCTTGCATTAGGAAAGTTTTGGCTCCTAAATCCGCTATCGCTCCCCCTCGGTGTATTCACTAGGAATTTTGAGTCTTCTGGTGGCGGGAATGGGAGGATTATTAGTGGCATCACCTTCTTGGATGAGCTAAAATTGAGCGGAACCTTCTTGAAGAGAAGCTATCAAATTGGTAGCTTGATCTTTAGTTTCCAAGAAGTTCAAGAATCGGTTTCTCCAAACGGTGTATTCGCCTCTTCGTAGAATTGGAGGGCGGACGTCATTTCCGAGTGAGTAAGCATCCATTTGTAGTTGATTGGTAGGATCTTCGTGAAAGTTTGGAATTGAAATGGTAATAGTGCTTCACAGGTGAAAAACTTCATTAGTAATGTTTGTTTCGTACTTTAAGCAATTTCCCTTTTGAACCTATGTTTCGGTTGTTAAAGAAAAATTGTTTTGATTTCGAAAAATATTTGATATGAGAATTGATACTTCAAAATTTTGCTAAAGAATTTTGAATTTAAGAACGAAAATTTTGAGTATCGTAGAAGATAATTAGAAGACACATATTTTTCGTAAGTTTTGAAAATTACGAATTTTGATTTCTTCCAAAATAGTGTAAAATGTGTTTGTTTGAACAGTGATCGAAAAATTTTTCGAGCAAAAAAATTTTTCGATTTAAACAAAATTTCGAACCTTTAATCGAAAAAGATTTTCGATTGTATAAGTTTTTCGTTGTATTTATCGAAAATTTTTTTTCGAACGTAAGAGTTTTGCAGAGTAACTATCCTGTCGAAAAAAATTTGTCGAATAATTTTTTATTGCAAAAATCTTTATCGAAAAATTTGTAATCGAAAAATTAAGAGTGATCGAAAATTTTTTGTGAAGTTTGACTCAAATTGTTGACTAAAATTTTTCGAGTGTGAATTATTCGATCGAAATATGTTTTCGCTAAATTTTAACTCGAAAATTTAAATGATCGAAAAACTTGTTTTACTTTCAAGTTTTTCGAGTCAAAATTAGATATTTATTTAGCGAAAACAGTATCCGTAAAAAAAAATACGCTCTATTACGCTCGAAAAATATTTTTCGAGCCATATTTATTTTTATTCTTACATTGATACCTAAACCCTAAACCCTAAAAGTATTTTTGGCTCTAATTGATACCTAAACCCTACATCGAACAATATTGTTACATTGTTAAATTGATACCTAAACCCTAAACCCTAAATCCTAAAAATATTTTTCGAGCCAAGTTTTTCGATCGAAAAACCGATCGAAGAACAGCCAAGATCAATGTAACAATGAAAATTCCAAATTCAACCGAGATGTTCAAGTTAGGAGCTAAAATTCTGGATAATCACTCGTTTCTTAGCTCTGATTATAAACAAACACAAGATTAACCACGTTTTACAGCAAAATATATCGATTATGAGGATAATCAAATCGTAACCAAAACTTGATCGCAAACGCAAATATCGATCGAAATCGAAAATCTAAATTAATATGACGTTCTACGCGATTGAAATCAGTACGTAAATCATTCCTAACATATAACCTATCACTTAATCAGTAAGATCATCAACAAGATTCGCAAACATTAAGCGCATTGATCAAAATATATCTCACGTGAGTTTTTCGATCGAAAAATCTGAAAAATTATTTTGATCATAGAATAGCGAATTCAATCCAAAAATGATCACTGTATGCTCTTATATCAATTGTTAGGTCCTCTTATATCAACTATCAATCGATCTAAGCACGAATTATAGATATTCGAATGATAAATCTTACAAAATACCTTCGGTCGAATATCTTCTTTGAAGATCTTGAGAGAGAGTATTTCTCGATTGCTTTTCTCTCTCTTAGAATATGAATTCAATGCTTGTATTTTTTCGAAAATGAACTTGTGTATTGATTTTGATAGTGTACATTTTATATATACCTATTTACATGGTATATTTACAATTTAGTCATACACTATCAAAACTACTAATTACGCCCCTAATTACAAGGATAGATAACAAAATAACAAAGCACAATTCTAAAGTCTCTTCAAACTTGTTGGTTATTATCTGAGAAGTTACTTTTAATTGTGTTATATGAAGATAATGTTGCATGTATTGCCCAATTAAAGGAAGAATATATTAAAAGGGATAGAATAAAACATATTTCAGGAAAAAAAACTTTACACATGATTTGGTGAAAAATGGTGATATTGATGTACAACAACTACGATCAAGTGAAAATCTTGCAGATTTATTTACAAAACCTCTTATAATTTTTAGGAAATTGGTATGTTCAATTGGAGTTCAAAAACTTCGAGATTTATAATGATATCATCACCAGGGGAAGAAGATACCGTTGCACTCTTTTTCCCTTCACAATGGTTTTTTCCATGAAGTTTTCCTAGTTAGGTTTTTAATGAAGCAACAAGTCGAAGCATATCAATATTCTCTTTCCTTCAATAGGTTTTATCCCACTGGTGTTTTTCGTAGTAAGGTTTTAACGAGACATATTCCTTAATATACATCCAAGGGAGAATATTATGAAAAATTAAATTAAATATGTGGATGTATATTATTTAGAATGGTGGTTAAGTAAAAAATGGAGGTTGAGAAAGTTAGATTGGATTATTTTGTTGATTAAAATGGTAGAGTGATTTTTGTGTGGTTGATGTAGTATTTTATTTTGTGGATGTAATTTCGGAGATTTGTGTATAAATAGGTGATTTGGGATGTGTAAAATTATATTGAAGTATTGAATAAAAGATATTGTTTATCTCTCTAATATATATATATCGTAATTATAAGTTAAAATATTTTATAACAAAAGTTTTATTCTTATTTCTACATTGTTACTATACGTTATAAATCTCTATTATTGATTATCTATTATTGCTTATGATATATATATATATATATTATATAGGGATAAAACTCATCTTGGTCCCCAATACCTTATGAACCAATTTAGTCTGCGATGTTTCAATTGGACCAATTTTGTCCTCCATGTTTCAGAAATAAATCAATTTGGTCCGAACTTGACGGAAACCGTCAATTTTAACTAGAAATCGACATGTGGCATCATCACAGCGTGCCACGTGTCTCACAATTAATGATTGTCCGTCTAAATTGACGGTTTCTGTCAAGTTGAGACAAAATTGGTTCATTTCCGAAACATGGGGGACTAAATTGGTCCAACTGAAATATCGGGGACTAAGTGGTTCATAAGGAAAACATTGGGAACCAAAATGGGTGTTATCGCTATATATATAATACTTAATATAATAATAGAGTATTTAAAAAATTATCATATTCAATATTTTACAACACGTTATAAGCACGATGCGCTCCGTCTTCAACCAAAATGATTGACTAAGTCACATATATCAGTTGTTAGTAGAGCTGTCAAAAAAGCCCAAAGCCCGCGGGCCGGCCCACCTAGGCCCGCCAAAAGGGCGGGCGGGCCTGAATTTTTTAGGCCCGCCGGAGAGCGGGCCTAAGTGGGCAAAGCCCTCGCGGGCCACGGGCTTTGGCGGGGCGGGCGCGGGTAGCCAGCGGGCTATCCGCTTATTTTTAAAAAAATAAATAAATATATTTTTTATTAATAAATTTAATATATATGTAATAATTTACATAAGTAATGTGTCGGGTTCGAACCCCACGTACACTTTTATTTTTCTTTTTTTTTTTTTCATTTTTTAAATTTGGGGTCAATTTTTTTTTTAATTGGCCGGGCTAGCCCGCCGGGCCCGCCGCCCGCCAGTGGGGCGGGGCGGGCCTGTGTTTCAGAGGCCCTCCAAATGACAGGCCGGACCGCGCCCGGCCCGCCAGATGGCGGGCTTTGGCGGGTTACGGGCAGGGCGGGGCGGGCCAGTAGGCCCGTTTTGACCGCTCTAGTTGTTAGTCATTCCTACAAAAATCGATTCCTGCATAACTTAAAATAGTATTGAGCCTAAGCCCCAATGGAAGTGTGGTAGGCTCTCGTTTTCCAAAGATAAAAATCCTCGAAGAGAATAGAAGAACATGATAAGAATGGTCAAATCGATGGTTTCTTGGCTAAAGAAGAATCGATGAGCATAAATGATTATGGGAATGCAACTCATGTACCTGAACATTCTGAAAGTAATAATGACGGGCTCTCAATAAATTATGCACAAAATGGAATTAGATGGAACAGAGAAAAGATCAAGCAGACATAATATATTATCATTTAACGCAGCGCTACATGAGATGAATTAGATAAATGAGAATGGGGATAATGAACCAAAGTATGTAAAGAATGCATACAAAGAAATGATTGATCAAAGTGGAAAGCTGCAATCAAGACATAATTAAAATAACTAGAAAAACAAAAAAGTTCTCAAACATGTAGTTCACATACTAGAAAATGTAGTGGATATAAATGAATTTTTATAAAGAGTAATGAAAAGATGTAATTGTGGGGTATAAAGTAAGGCTCATAACAAAGGGTTTTTTCACATAGATTTAGTATTGATTATGAGTAGACGCATTATCCCATGGTGGATGCAACAATATTTTGTTATATAATTAGTCTGACAGTATATGATGACTCGATATGCGTCTTACAGAAGTTTACATTGGATATTATATGATGATTCATTTCATAATGATATATATATATATATATATATATATATTACTTCTCGAGGGATTTTAACTGCCTGAAAATTTAGGGCCCCGAGTTGAATACTCAATTAAGCTGAATAAATCGTTTTATGTATTAAAGCAACATCGGTGTATGTTGTATAATTGCATCAGTGATTGCTTAATGAAAGTGGAATACAAAATGATCAAACTTGTCTTTGCATATTTGTCAAAAGACGTGAAAACGAGTTTGTCGTTATAGCAATTTATATTGATGATATCAACATAAGTGGAACTTGTAGAGTTATCAAAACTTGTTGATTGTTTGAAAAGAGATTTCAAAATTAAAGATCTCGGAACAACAAAGTTATGTCTTGGACTGGTTTTAAGAATGCGATTGTAATCAAGAAACATATACGAACAAAATATTGAAAAAATTTAAATGGATAAAGTTCATTCATTGGACTCCTTGATGATTGTTCAATTTTTAGATGTGAATAAAGATTCGTTCAAACCATGTGAAAATTATGAAGAATTACTTGATTCGGAAGTACTATAACTAAATGCAAGTGGAGCCTTAATATATGTTACAAGTCATACACGACCTGATATAGCGGTCAGTGTTAATCAATTGGCGAGATATAATATGTCGCTTACTCGTAAACATTGAAATGGACTTAAATCAATATTTCAACAACTTCAAGGAACGACTGATATCAGATTGTTTATTCTAATGAATCGAGAAGATTTGATTGGGCATTCAGATGCAAGTTTTTATCCGACCCACAGATTCAGATGCTCGATCGCAAACGAATTTTTATTTACATTTGGTAGAACTGCTATGTCATCGCGGACAATTAAGCAAAGCTTGACAGCCACTTCATATAATCATACTGAAATTTTAACTATATATGAAACTAGCATAGAAAGTGTTTGACAGTGATGATAATTCAACATATACAACAATATGCGTTGCACTCTTTTACCCTTCAATAGGTTTTTATCTCACTATATCTTTCCTATTAAGTTTTTAATGATGAAACTAATATTATCATATAAAAAAGATATATTCTTTAAACGAACATCCTATGTGGAGTATTATGCCATGTATAGTTGTGTAATATGGATGCTCATCATACTCACGTTTATGATGATTGGTGAAATCTTATCTTATAAATAGGCATGATTTCTATCATTGTATAAACACAAAAAATAAAGTTCTCTCATTTCTACACTGTATCTATACGTTATATATCTATATCCATTTAGTAAGAGTAGAGAGTATATAAAATATAAAAACTATATATAGTTGACACCACTTAGAAATTTTCATCTAATAACTAGAGGCATCATTTAAATATCTTTTACCATTATGTAATCACTATAACGAACTTGTGAATTTGTTAAAGAGTAAATAAGAATAAAATAAACTAATTTGGATTGATATAGGTTGTAGTGATTGAAAAATTAAACCGAAACCAAAACTGGACTGAAATCGATTGAAACTGAACTGACCGTAAGTGAGCTTCATTAGTTAGGTGCAAACCGACATAAGCGTGTATCGGTTCTCTCAAATAACATATTGTTAGGATAACAAAACTGATTATACATTTCAGCCAGCGCAGTCGATCCAATGACATAGAACTTATCTCGACAATCAAATTTGAATCTAAATCAAGAAAAACTTCACATATAAAGCTTGGAGATAATCTGCAGAATTTTTTTTGGGTTAGATCTGTTCAACTTGGAGTTTATCTCGTTTTGGACAAAGCAAAAACCAGAGTCATACATAAAGACGTCACAGAGCTATTTCGAGTAGTCGTATTTAATTTGAATGTCTCAGTTTATTAGAATCCAATTTTGAATATTGGTTGTCCTTGTTTAAGCAAGTCATCCACAGGTCCCCCACTATAAATACTTGAAGAATTGCATTGAACAAAAATACTTCTGCACGAGAGACATTTGATTCCAAGACTTCTGGACAACTTAGAAATGAGAGAGCATTCACGTGTGAGCAATCTTTCGAACATTTCTTCCAACTGTTTGTCAAAAACAGTTGAGATCTAAGTGAGAACTAGGATTTTATTTAGAAGCTTTAGTAAATAGGTTGTACAAACAGTTGTATAATTTCTGAGATATTCTTAAGTGGAAGAAGGACAACCGTAGAAGGAGTTCACACCTTCAAACTTCCATAACAAATCATGCGCACTTTATACCTATATCCTTCAACATCACTTATATACATCAAGTCACAGTTGAGACAAATATCTTCCTTCAACATCACTTACATATATCATGTCACAGTTGAGACAAATATCTTGTCCATCTTGGTATAAAAAATTACAGTTTCTCAATCATGAACTGATAAAGATTAGTCCCTCAAGCAAGATTCTCATATTTAGTCGAGAGAACTCAATGAGTGGAAGATAAGAATGAAGGCACATCCATCCATACAAGATGAGGACATGTCTCTTTATCCTAGCTACCCTGCAAAAATCTTCGAAATCATAATAAGAGAATTCGAGATCAGTATCAGATCTTAACACTTGACCGTTTGAGATCCCTTTTGGCTCCTCTTAATCCCTTCAACATAACTCTTGATCCCTTTGTGATCAACATCTTCCCATGCTAAGTAGTAATCTTCTATCACATGTCATCGAACAGTCTTACTGATATAAAATTCTTTCATACGAGAGCCTTCGCTCACCATCGGGGTCGTTGTCTTTTTATTGGGGATACGACTTCAGAGTGACATACGAGGATAAAATGTAAGAAGACATAGACCTAAGTGTAGACTTGCCCAAAAACAACCGGAACCGGCGGTTCCGACCGGCCAACCGCCTGTTCCGAACCGCCGGTTCCGGTTTGTAACCGGAACCGGCCACCAACCGTATCCGGCAACCGCGGGTGGCCGGTTCCGGGCGGTTTGGGATTTTCCCAAACCGCAAACCGCCGGTTGTCAACCGGCGGTTCCGGCTTTTTTTTTTTATTTTTTTAATATATTTAATTATATATAAATAGATATATAATATAAAAAAAATTTAAAAAAAGTTACCGTTAGTCCGTTAGTTAGAAAAAAAAAAAAAATTAAAAAATAGCCGTTGCAACCGGCGGTTGACCGGGAACCGGCGGTTGCAACGGCTAGTCCAAAAAAAAATTATAAATACCCCCCCACCCCTCTTCAAAAAATCACAACTCAATTCTATCTCTTTCTCTCAATTATTCACTCTCAAAACGCGTAATTCTCAGTCTAGTTGTAGTCCACGAACTAAAAATAAACTAATTAAAATACTAGTCCACCATTCCCCGCTCGGCTTTACTACGCTCATCAATCCCCGCCCGGCTCTACTACACGGCGCTCCGAATTTCACTCGCCTCGTTTTTCGTAAGTTTACACATTTTTTTTATCGAACGTTTATTCTAACCTTTTATTTTAGATATGGATAGCCGTCGTCGAGGATCGAGTTCGAGATCTAGGGGGAAACAGATTGTCGGTAGTTCATCGCAAGATGACTACTACCAATATGACGACTCCCCCGAAATTATGCTCGACCTAAGTGACGTACTCGGCTCGGACATGGATGGAACGCAAAGCAACACGCAACGGGACCAAACGGAAGAAATTCCGATGCCGACGACCGACACCCAAGCACGGGCCGCCGCCGCCGCCCTACGCTCGGATATTTTCGCGGTACACTTCAAGAAGGTACCGACCGAAAATAAAGATATTTTTAGAGTTATATGTAATTATTGTGGTAAGGAGTACCCTTTTAGGAAGGGGGGCGGATATGGCAATTTTATCGGCCATGTCCGCTCAAAACATCCTACTAAGATAGGAATTAGTCAAAGTCAAAGTCAAATGCACGGGGCTACGGGTACGGGGTCGTCCGCTACCGGACAAGGACCCAGTGCGAGTCCGACGTCTTTGTTCATGTACAACGAAGACGTGGCACGCAAACAACTTGCAAAATTTGTTTGCGCGAAACATCTTCCTTTTCGGTTTGCCGACGATCCGATCTACGAAGATTGGATCAGAAAGTCGTATAACCCCCAAGCGAAGAAAGTTTCACGTAGCACCCTTACGCGAGACATTAGGAAGACCGTACTCGCGTATAAACGCGAGTTAATAGATCAATTAGGAAACTTAGAGTGTAGAGTATCCATTGCCTCCGATATATGGAGTGATCACTGGCAAGATCATCATTACATGGGCGTTACATGCCATTGGATTGATGACTCTTGGCAAGTACAGAAACGCTTAATTGCGTATAGGGAATTTGACACAGCACACACAGCTCAAAACATCGCACTTAAGCTTAGGAATATCTTATCGGAATATAGGATACTCGAGAAGATTTTCTTGGTATCCTTTGATAATGCTAGCGCTAATAACGCGAGCATTGAAGATTTGATTAAGTATTGTCGACCGTCATTTGGCGGCCGATTCTTTCATGTCCGGTGCTTCTGCCACATACTTAACCTATGTGTTCAGGACGCACTGACGCATCTAAAGGCACACGTTACGCCGATACGAACGGCGATTAGTTACATGATGCACCACTCTTCTGTACTGAAGAAGTGGAAGCGTCATTGTAGAAGTTTGGGTGTCATGCCCAAGAAGTTTGCCTTAGATGTACCCAACAGGTGGAATTCCACCTATAAGATGTTGGAGACGTCGTACGAATATCGCCATACCTTGAGCGATTTCTACGACGAAAACCCCGAATTCGGGGTAGCATTACATCCTACGATGTGGGACGGATGCAACGGCATATGTGAAATACTTCAAGTATTTCACGATGCCACGAGGGAGATGTCGGGAATATATTACCCGACATCTATCTTGGCATTAGATCATTGCGTTAAAGTCGCATGCATTCTAAACGGGTTTGTAAATGACGAGATTGCGGGTCCGGCCGTTTTAGCCATGAAAGCTAAATGGCTGAAGTACTTTTGGGATCTACCCGATATCTTCATCATTGCGAAGATATTAGACCCCAGATTACGCGTAGAGGGGACCGATAATTTTCTAGGATTATACTACCAGTCCATAGCGGCTAATTCTAGTGTTCTCCCCGATGGCTATCACATTCAAGTTAGGAATGTAGGGTATGACGCTCTAAAGGCAGTCTTTAGAGCGTATAAGACCGATAGTGGCCAAGACCCAACTCGATCGAGTTCGGGTCAATCCACTAGTAGTAGTAGTGCTAGCGGTAGTGATCGCTTAGCCTCCTACTACAACCTCCTCAACACGAGCAAACGCCAAAGGTCGACGAACCCGTTCATAGAGTTAGAAAACTACTTGTCGACCACTTTTGAGTTCGGCGAGGATGAAGATCAGTTCAACGTCCTCCGATGGTGGTCGAAGATGTCGCCAACGTATCCAACGTTGGCGAAGATCGCTAGGGAAATCTTTGCCGTCCCAATTTCAACCGTCGCGGTTGAACAAGCTTTTAGCATGGGCGGCTTAACGTTAAGTGAAAGGCGTTCGAGGTTGACGGTAGAAAACGTCGAATACCAATGCCTTCTCGATGATTGGACGAGAGCCGAACATCGGACACAAGACGCCACGAATACCGATTCGGACAACGACGTATTCGACGACACCACCGGTACCGGTTCTAGTGGTGGCGGCGGCAATGGCGGGGACGGGGACGACTAAGAGTAGAGAGTAGAGAATATCCGAAAATGGCGAAAGATTCAAGCCCGAAAAAAGATAAGTCCTTAATACTAATCTCATTGTATTAATTTTTTATTTTATATTTTTAAATAATTACTTACTCATACAATCTTATTTTTCAGCCAACGTCTCCAAGAAATCGCTCGCGTGACGACATCTAAGCCAACGACAAGTCCGAAAAAAGATAAGTCCTTAAAACTAATTTCATTTTTAATGGCGATTGTACAAAAGAATATTATAATTATTATCTAACTAACTTCTATTGTATATTTTTTTTCAGAAACCGATTATCGACTGGCGTTGGCAAATGGCGAATAAATTTTTTTTTCTTACTTTGTATTTTCGACTTTGTAAATTTTAATTGTAAATGTAACTTTGTTTTTGTAATAAAATTAATTTATTACGATTAAAACTTTTAAATCGAAACCCTTGTTATATACCGAAAAAAAATAATTGTGTCCCGAAAAGTCGAAAACTATCGAAATACACACTATAAATTGAAATAAAAAATTAAAAAAAAATTAAAAAAAAAATTAAAAAAAAAATAAAAAAATCCGGCGGTTGGTAACCGCCGGACATCCTTTGACCGGCAGTTTGACCAACCGCCGGTTGGTCAACCGGCAACCGGAGACGGCCAACCGGGAACCGTCTCCGGCCGGTTGACGCCGGTTGGTCATTTCGACCAACCGGCAACCGCCGGATCCCAACCGCCGGTTAACCGTAACCGGCGGTTGGGCAACACTACCTAAGTGTATTAGTTATATTTATCTTATATATATATTAAGATATTTATTATGGAATAATATTATTTATTTATTTTATTCTGATGGTAACATATTATTTGTTTAACAAAATATTGTTGTCTGGCATTGACAATAAGATAAATAAATAGAACTAAAATTCTCGAGTTTGTCGCTGATTCTCCTGGATTAGAGAGCAACACTAGTAAGCTATTAATCTTGAATATTAAATATGTCCATAAGTTTTAAGCTCCAGTCGGTGTTGGATTTGTCAAGTACGACTCATTGTCAATGACTCTTACATGATTGTGTTAATTTTTCATTTGGAAAGTAGGAGGCCATGACAGTTATACATGTCGATTAAGGAATTAACTGTATTTGGAAATTGATTCTTAATTGAATGATCACATGGCTAACTCATCATCTGTCAATGATTGATTGATTGACTATAATAGTCTACGCAAACATCAGATGAAGGGGTCGCTGACAGAGTAGACTTAAGCGTCTTGACTTGTCACTAACTTTGCTAGGCCCGAGTTGCCGAGTGCATGGATCGACGGCGAAATGCGATCTAGACAACGAAGGGCGATCGGCGAACTTTGACCACTTAGAGGAATTTATAGTCTCCAAAGTAATAGAAATTCTTCTTATGTGAAATTGGGGGATGAGAAATTACCATGTCTTCGGTCGAAGCACAACTATCTTACATAGTCCGTGGACGACTTATTCATAGTCCACGGTTCAGTGAGTTTGACATAACCATGACTTGATCGAGACATATGTGAAAGGTTTATATGTAGTACGATAATCTAGAACGGTTCATAAATTATGATTAGATCAAAATCATACTCATCTCGGAATCGAGTTGGTAAAACAGGAATGAGGAGGTGAATACAAAACTAATAGATTCCTTCTAGTTCCGGTTGAGGCGAACCTCAAAGGGCGTTCGTAAAAAGGATTGACAAGGTAGTATCGATCAAAAGAGATTGTGCTTCAAGAAAATGTGACAGGCTTGAAAATAATTAGTGGGCTAAGCCGATGGCCGAAAATTGTTGTGTCATAATTAGATAACAAACTTTCAATCTAACTTAAAAGTAAGGATGCATATGGTATTTCACCATAATGTAATCATAAATTATCGATTAAATTAATTAGATATTCGAAAGCGTGATGTTAGAAAAATTCAAAATGTAGGTCAATATTGTGAGAAGATTTTGCATGATTCTCACATTTGAACGTAACATCGTATTTTTAGTAGTGGCCGTTTTCCTTATTCTTGGATACGAAAAATTTTACCAATGCCACAAAAATAGGCTAGTATTTATATCAAAAACCTTACTGTTATTCTGTCATTCTCGAGCCGTCAAAAAGCAAAATACACTTGAGCCACCACTTATGAGCTGTTTGTTTTGAGATGGTACTCAAAAACATTACGGTGATTCTCCAATCACCACCTAATAATCGTGTTTATTTAGCGAGGATGATGAGTCATCACCGTGATTGAATGTCATCTAGGTGATCAAAAGATGATGATATTCCAACTTTTGGATCACCCAAAAAAGCTAAAGGATTCTCCATCATCTTGAAGATGTGATATTTCCAATATATTTGGGATAAAATTATCCTAATATTTTAATGTGCATTCCTTATATACTCTTATTCCTATTTTTAATTATATAATTAAAATATTTAAATCTTAAAAATATATATTTAATACGTAAAATATATAAGAATTATATTGGAGAATAATATAAAATAATTATAATTAATGCTTGATTTAAAAATATGTTTAAAGCATAAAAATAAGAGAATTATATTAATAATTATATAAAATACTTGTAATTAATAGTTAAAAATTAATACTTGATATGAAAATATCAATCAGTATCACGAAAATATCACCTCAAAATGAACTTAATAACCCTCTTTACTTACATAATATACATGGTGATAATTATGACACTTACACAACGTCACCCCGTACATTAGGGGTGAACAAAAATATCCGGAATCCGAAATCCGACCCGATATTTGGTTTATAAAATCCGAAAAACTGGATATCCGATTTTTAAAACCGGATCGGATATCCGAATTCGAATATTTTAACATAAACCGGATCGGATACGGATACGCTCGGTACTAAAATTTGAATATCCGGTATCAGGTTTAATATTTAAAATAAATTAATTAATTAAATAATAGCCCAAAAACAAAGAAAAATTAGGCCCAAAAAGAGAAAAAAGAAAGAAAAATAGTCCAATATTCTAATTTGACCCAAATAAAATATATCGGACTGAATTTATATCATTCGTAAAAATAAATGGATAATTGAAAATAAAATCGAATACGTTAAAATCAATTTTTTTCAAAAAAAAATTTAATCGAAGTAAAAAAATCGAATTTCGGATATCCGGATTTTCGGATATCCGAAATTCGAATATCCGATTAAAACCGGATAGGATACGGTTCTAGATTTTAGATATCCGAAAATTCGGATATCCGGATTTGCTCACCCCTACGCGTACATCATTGTGATTAAACAAGCACAATATTTTTATATCTCCTTGATAAGCAAAAACGGTGATGACATATCACATTGATCATCGTCACGGTGATATACCGTGATGTTGGACTAGCCCTAAAAAACATATCCTTAGGGGGTGTTTGTTTTGGGGTGATCCTCCAAAACATCACGGTGATCCCGCCATCACCTCCTCATTAGCGCGTTTGTTTAGTGGGGGTGATGAGTCATCACCGTGATGGAGGATCACGTAGGTGATCAAAAGGAGGTGATATTCAAGCTTTTGGATCACCCCCAAAAAGCAGGGTGATCCTCCATTACCGTGATGAGGCGATGTTTTCAATATTTTTTTGGACAACATTACCCCTTATATTTAACATTCATTCCTCATATATCCTTATTCAATTTTGCAATTACACAACTAACATATTTAAATATAAAAGAATATATTTATTCTTAAATAAATAAAATAATTATATTGAAAATTATATATAATAAACTTATAATTGAACTTAATTTAAAAATATATGTTTAAAGCTTAAAAAATAAAAATAATTAATATTGCTTAAAAAATAAAAATACTTATAAATAATGCTTAAAAAATTAATAGTTAATATTGAAATATTAACCATTATTACGTAAAATATCACCTCAAAACGAACATCTTAACCCACTTTACTTACATAATATACATATGGTTAAATATGACATTTATACAATATCGCCCCACATATTACCTTGATAAACAAATACAATACTCAAATATCACCTTGATATGTAAAATGAAATATCACCCCAAAACAAACACGGTGATGATATATCACCTTGATCCACATCACGGTGATACACACATCACCGTAATGTGAGTATCACCGTGATGTTGGATCACCTCAAACAAACACCCCCTTAAAGTTTTCGAGTTCTCTCTTGTCCCCAAGACTTTCAATTCTCTTATAGCCATCTTTCGGAGTTTCGCACTTGATACAACACGGATGGCGCGTGAGCCTATAGGGCAAGTGACCATTGATATCAACAAGAAGCGGCATCTCAAAATGGGGATCGTTGCTAAGCTAGCCACTCGCAGGACAAGGGTGAAGTGGCTTGAAATCCCTTTTACTTTTCGTATATCGTGGTTATTATATGGTTTGTTTATCACTTGCATATGTGTTCTTTGTATTCAAGCGATCTGGGACTTAAAGAAATCCCGGTAACTTTTAACTTCCGCACCGTCTCGAGTACCCCCAACACTTTTGGTCTCTGTAGGCGTCGTACGTGAGTTAAGATGATCTCAACACCCGTTTGTAGCCTTAATCTCTCTGACTCTATTTCAATCACATGGCACGGTTTGTTATCTCCAAGAGAGACGGTGCCTCATTCATATTCTTCATAATCGAACATCATCACCTACTTGAGCATGTGATAGGTACACCCCGATTCTAGGATCCATTCCTTTCTCGACACGGTTAAAACCTCTTCTTCTTTTCTCATAATTAAAATGTGGCTGAGGCAGGAAGGTTTCTGAAAATTTGTCAGGATTGTGTTACCGAGAAGAAAGCGAATTGTTGAAACATTAAAAATGGTGAATGGGACTTTATACGAGAGCGTTCATCATGAGAACGTCTCATTGGCTCAACTTGCAAAAATGGCATGGCTTAAAGATGGAGATCACTGCATATCCCCTTTGGTTCAAGAAGATTTCTTGAGGGGAGCTTAAAACCGCATCCTTACAGTTGAAAATGTGATAGAAGGAAAAATCAGAAAAATCAACGGAAAAGCTCTTTTGCTCAAAGCCTTCAGGCTAATAACCTTTGTTTATTATAAACTGACAAGCATTAAAGACGGGGTCGATACACCTTTATAATATCTATTATTATATTAATAAAAGGCTCGTTTCCAAGAATCAATAATAAATGCTACGAAATCATAATAATTAGTAAGAATGATTTGTTGCAATTAACTATTACTTCTTTATAATAATATGATCATATAAGATTTGCTGGAATCATCTCTTTGAGTCCACGAACACTGACTCGAGCCCCTTCCCGCTGACAATAAACCACCAGGGCGCATGCTCTCTATCAAAATGATTTTGGAGAATCTCGCACCGATTAACGTGAAGTGAGAAATGAAACGGTGAGCTTATATGAAATCCTCTAAGGTCAGTCTAATAGGGACTGAGTGGGTTGAAATTAAAGAAGCATTATTCTCTATCCCCGATGATAAAGCCCAGAGGCAAAATGGCTATACATCTGTCTTCAAGCTTGGGGGTTGCTGGTAATGGAGTTATTAGAGCCATTCACCATTTCTTTCAAAGAGGTCTGCTGCTCAAGGAGCTCAATTCAGCATTGACGTTGATTCAAAAAGTGGAGAATCCTTGTTAGGTGACCGATTTCCGGACGATCTCATGTTGTCCTTGCTTGTTCATAATTCACAGACGGCATTTATACAGGGCGGTAAGATTAGTGATAACATCCTTTGGCACAAGAGATTTGTTGTGGCTATAAAAGAAAATCTCTTCCGCCGCTGAGTTGCATTCAAGGTTGATTGGGCTGTCATAGAAACAAAAAGGTGGCAACGAGATTTTCTTTTAATGGTAACTGAGGAGATGAGATTTGGTCATAGGTATATTCCATGGATACAGACATGAAGTTGATTACCCCCATTTCGACGGATATTATCATACCTCTCCCTCGGCTATTTGCGCAAATATTCAGGAAAGCGGTATGTTTGGACAGGTCTAGATTAGACGCATTGGACGCAGAGATCACTATCAATTGATTAATTCGGTTCTCGGGGCTCTTTTTCACGTGTATCAGTCGGGAGATTTCCTTTTTTCCCAAAAGGAATAAAAAAGCGCTAAAAGAAGGGAAGTTCTTATGACATGGTAAAAGAGCGAAAGTTGCCAGGGACGTGAATTTGCGTACCCAAAAGAGAGGGAAGGGATGATTGGGTATTTGAACTGTTTTCTTGAGGACCACTTAACTTGAAACAACCATTTCATACCAAGTTGAATGTCGTCATCAACGAGGCATATTCCTCTGAACTTTGATCTGCAAGACTAAATAATAATCGCTCTATGACCCTTGATTCTCATTGCCTTTTTTTATCGGTCATCAAATCCTTGTTGAACCAAGAGAGCCTTCACCTACATCTTCCAGATAATCATTTTAACTTTTAGTAAACTTCTCAAATGAAAAAGGATTGTGTGTTTACCTGTATGACAATGATCATGGTTATAAACAATCGAAATACAGAATAAAATAAATTCGATCAAGATTCACCAGATCGTCAATAAAATAGAAAAATTAAGAACACGATTTTAATAAGGTGGTTCCGTTCAAACTTGGAACCTATATCCAGGAATCAAATCAATAGATTGATGATTCTTAGATATTACAATAACTGAACTCCCTCTCTATGTTCTATTTTCACTCGAGCCAACTCTTAGTAGATTACAAGATATGATCTCTGCAACCAGTAACTTAGAACAACGGTTCCTATGCTTTAACAGCTTTTTAACCTCTTGACCCATCAGCATATCCAACTTGTACCTTATGCTCTTCCATTTGTACTACGAGCTGCTTTACTGATAAAAGAGTTTTAAAACTTATGGAAGGGTGAGGGAGAACATTTGAGGACTTGCAAAGAGACTTCAACAAAATTGTACATTTGCAAGCAAAGAACTAACTTGCTAGAAAGGCCAATTCCCCGTGGCTTTGCATGCGTGAGAGGATGAAACAAAATTACATATTATTATTCATCGTCAATTCAACACAAATTACGGTAAGGACGTTGGGCAATACAAAAATTATGTCTGTTGCTTTCATTTTGCTGCTTCATCAGGAGTCTTGGTAGTCATTTGGTCCACGGCATGGACCGTGTCTTGAAGCTCTTCCCATATGGCTTTGTAGACCATCCTTTGCCTGTTCACAGCGGTTTTCCCCTCGAAAGCAGAAGATATCACATCAATGCTGCAATACAAAACATACATACAAGGATAACACAAAAGGCATCAACATGCGGTTTTTTCTTCTTTTTTTTTATCAGACAACACTCTAACGTTAACATAGTGCACGAACCTGACATGGCGACCATCACCGTAGGCATCCTTCACAATGACAGACTCTGCACTCAATTGTTCCTTAATCTAAACAAACATTGAACACCCGGTGGCTTTCGTTGATGCGGCAAATATGACCAGGAAAATGTGATGGGCTTAGTTATCTGATGAGTCGTATGATTTATTTTTAATTCTATACTGCACAACGGGATATTATCAACCCTAATTGATGGCATTTCTAACATGCATTGTATTACATGAGTTCTATTATTTTCACTTCAAGCACAGACATAACATCACAAGGGCATCAAAATTAGAACCCAGAAAGAAATGGAACTAATTTGTACGATCATTCCAGATTCAACGACCCTGTACTTGATTCCACAGCTAACAGTAATATTGACAAAGTAATTCTTCCGTTTTACCCTTCCAACGATGAGGGAATGATGTTTATCACAAACCAAGAATCAAACAAGCAGATGATTATTAATAACAAGCGAGTAAAATTGAAAATTGTGACCAAGTTAAAGAACCGACCTTTTTCTCCATCGATTGCATCAGGGAGGACACGACTGGCGGAGCCGAATCCTCAGATTCGGTTGTCGCCCGCACGCAGAACGTCCGACGGCTGCGAACCGTCGCGGGGATAGCTGTCACGGCGGCTACTGGGAGACCCACCTTCAATCTTCCGGATAACTGAGACCGACCAAGCTCAGTCGAGGGCTGAAAATTCGTACACGCAGACACCGTAGCAATCGATCGTCGGAGAACGGAGAGGCTCCGGGCACGGTTGCCCACCAGCGTCAGTGGTATAATCATCGCCTTAGCCGCCGCCGTCATCTTGTTTATCAATCGCCCACTGTACTGTTTGTCACGATTTGAGGATTTTATTACATTTTAGTACTCAAGCTGATGCCATATATACCCTTCTAGTATATATAATACGACCTAATCTTTGGTCCTGGGAATGAGCGATTTTGGTTCTCATTCCAATATGAAACTTTGCATCTTTAATATTACTAATTTTAGACCGCTTTGATCCACCGATTGATTTAACCGTTAGATTGAGCGGAATAAAGAGTCTGATCAGTCCGAATCACGAGCTTGGTGAGATCCCCTTTTCTCGGGTTCAGTCCACAAATTCGAGCTGCCCGGCCGGCACGTAATATTTGATGCCATGCTAGTAATTTCGGTAAATTAATCAAGTACCAACAAAATGAACCAAAATCGATAAAGTGAGAACTAAAAAATGACATCTCGAAATATGGAGATAATAACGCCGATACCTAGGGGAGTTCATTAGTCGGTTCGGTCCGATTTTCCGAAATTTTGGTTCGATTTTCCAGTTTTCGGGCCTAATCCGATAAAATCATTTGAATTTAGTTTGGTTAGGTTTTACACAATACCGTTCAATTTTTACGGTTCAATTTTTTTGGTTAAAGAATTATTAAAAAAACACATAAAAAATTAGTTAACACCATATTTTTTACGGTTTTACACAATATTTAGTTTATGAGTTGAAAATACAGAAAAATGACCAAACTACAAACGATTCTACAATTAAAAACAAAAATAATATAAAAATGGGAGAATACCCAAAATGGACCCCAATGTTTGCCCCATAGACCAATTTATTCCTCGATGTTTCGCGTGGATCAATTTAGTCCCCAATGTTATCGATTTTGAACCAAAATGGTCATCCGTTAAGTATTCTGTCAATTTGAATGGAAATATGCTAAGTGTCGCTACCGTATTGGCAAGAGGGTTCCCTCTTTAAAAAAGTATAATAATAATAAATTAAGATTAAAAAAAAAAAGAAAAAAGAATTCTCTCACCCAAAAGAGAAATAAAATTAATTAAAAACGATTATGTGATTGTTTGAAAAGAATTAGAAAGAAATTACAATAAGGATTCTATGATTGTTTGAAAAACGATTCTATGATTCTTTTAAAAATAAAATTGGTCTAAAAATTAAACGATTCTACGATTCTATGTTTAAAAAGAATTAGAAAGAAATATAATTAAGAAATGATTATATGATTGTTTGAAAAACGATTCTATGATTCTTTTAAAAACAAAATTGGTGTAAAAATTAAATATAAAACTAATATAAAAAAATACAGACTTAAAAAGAAAATCAGTAAGTATATACTCTAAATACAGTTACTATAGATTTTTAAAAATAGTGAATATAGAAAAAAAATGAAAAAAGGACGGTAATATAGATTTTTAAGAAATTTTTACAAATGGAGGTCTCCAACCTAAAACCAATTGGTGATAGGTGGAGTTGCCTCTTTATATATAGTGAATTTGAGAGCTTGATTTGTTCAATATGGGACAACACCCACTTAATTAGAATCTCAACATGCCCCCTTACGTGTGACATGACTGGCCTAACACGTACACACATATGAATCGGGTGACGGTGAGGGAAGATCTAACCGGCTCTCGAGCGGAAGATCGTTCTGATACCATCTTAGAAATGGAGGTCTCCAACCTAAACCAATTAGTGATAGATGGAGTTGCCTCTTTATATATATAGTGGATTTGAGAGCTTGATTTATTCGATATGGGACAACACCCACTTAATCAGAATCTCAACAGTAATTACAGAAAAAAATTGAAAACTTCACAAAAAAAAGGACAATAACCAACCAGATTTTAAGAAAATAGTATATAAAGAAAAAGAAATGAAAAATCCTCCAACAAGAATCGATCCCACAACCTCCACACTACAGAGCTTGCTTACAAAGGGGCTTTTACATGTCAGACCTCAAAAAACTTCTGAAATAGGGTTCAAACCCTGCAAAAAAAAAGAATTTTAAAGGCTTATTTCGCTTAAAATTTGGAATAAATGACTCAAACTTCGAATTGACCAAAATAGCATAACAAATTATTTTATAAGAAGAGGTATCGAAAGCAACTTTTCTGTTATCATCTTACGGTATTTTGTTATCGCATATATATATATATAATATATATGAAGTGTTATTGCATGCCAATATTGTGTTCCTGTATAATTAATAAGTGGTATAAAAAAAATTAGTTTCGACAATCGAAATTATCCGTATATTTTATATTCATTCGCATGAGCATCCTCCCTACAGAAAATCAAATTCGATCTGTCCTCAACGGTTTTTTCCATCTTGACGTCACCAAATGTAAGATTTGGGATGAGAACTTTTTGGAATTCTTGTCGCAAATAAGGAAAAATAATTTTCAATCGAATCATGCTTTCGGCCGAAATGGCGGCTAATATGTATAAATTGAAGCGACCCATAGCCTGGAAATTACGTTGCGCACCGTGTTTGCTTCATCGTTCGTCGTTCAAGGTTAACAGAACTAAAAAATGAAATCGCAAGCGTAAATCATTATTCCTTAAAGTGGTATGAAATTTTGGCTAACAAGAAATGAGTATTCCTCGTCAGACATGTGAAATTATATTTTTTGAAAGAGGTATCCAAAAGTTTATGTGGCATTGTCGTTTATTTGGTACAATTGAGGATTTCGACATGATTTTTAAAAGAATTGAAAAGAGTTGTGATACGTCGTCACTAATCTAATACCAACTTACAATGTATTGTTATTGTTTAACAACACGTGTTATTAATAGGTATTATCGTGTTACTATATAATTGTTAAATGGTATTAGGATTTAGAGTTTCGGGGTTAAGGTGAAGCGTTTACGATACAAGGATTTGTTAATATGGATTACCACTTATGGTTTATAAGATACAACCTTTATAGGTTTTAGAGTTTAGGGTTTATGATTTAGGATTTAGGTTTTAGGTGTTTGGGGTTTGGGATTCAGATGTGATGTGGCGGCAATATTGATTTCGAGTTGATATTTTGCGAAACCTTAAAAATTTTCTTGAAACACATAAAATGGTACTAGTAAGTTATTAAGTGTTTCAGTATTATCATAATAGATGACCTGTTACACATTGCAGTTTTACGTGTCAGGGTTTTCAGGTTAAGTTTTTGGGGTTTAGGTTTAGGGTTTCAGGGTTAAGATTAAGGATTTACGGCACAAAAATTTGGTAATATGATGTTATGATTTATACGGTACATCCATAATTTTGTTTTAGCATTTCGAGTTTAGGGTTTAGGGTTTGGGGCTTAGAGTTTAGGGTTCGAAGCTTAGGATTTAGGGTTTATGGTATATAAAATGTTACTCGTGATTTAATGTTGAACTTTGAACAAGTTCGTGATGAATTTCATAATGTTATGTTCATTGAGTTAGATTTAGTATGTGGTGTGGAATGAGAGACTATAAGTTTACATGACTAATGACTTCAACATTCTAGTTTCTACTTTAACATTCGCATAATGTGTCTTTCAAATGAATTGGGTGGTTTATCTTAATCATATCATCTATTTCCATGATATTCTATCTTATACATCCGAAAAAACTGCATTTATGAACGAAATTAATCGAATTAGTAATGTGGTACTGAGAAGTTATTATGTAGAACCGATATATACAATTATAAAATGGATTTTGTTAGGTCATGAATCATCAATCAACAAGCAATCTAAGCACGGATTCTCGGTATTCGAGTAAGAAATCTTACGGATTACGTTCGATCGAATATCCGTGTTGAAGATCTTGAGAGAGGTTGTTGGCTTTTCCAAGTTTCTCGAGCGTATTCTCTCATTTAAAATATGAATTCGATGCTTGTAATTTTCTGAATAATAAAACTTGTATTAACTTTGATAGTGTACATTATATTTATACATATATCCAAGGTATAATTACTATTAGGTCCTACACTATCAAAACTTCTAATTACGCCCCTAATTACAAGGATAATGAAATAATAAAGCATAATTCTAATATTCTCTTCAATCTCCCCCTGTGTGCTTGTCTTCGTTTCAACTCCTTTTATCCTTGTCGGGCGTAAAAAGACTTCCTCAATCCAAATGCTGTCTCGTAACGTCGAACAACATTCCTCAACTCCAGTCTCTCATTTATAGCATTAAGAAGCTCGTTCAAGAGTGGGGCCTCTTCTTCACAAAGATCTTCGAAGATTGTCTCTTCGGTGATCTCTCCCAATCTCTTCTGAATGTTCTTTCTCACTAACTTTAGCGTCCCGTCGCAGAACTTATGGACTTCTGACTTCATCATAGCCCTTGTCTTTCCAATGATTGGATTTAGATAGGTTATGGCGAGACCATGTTTCTTGAAGATGTAGTTCTCGGGAAAGTTGTTGAGTGGGAAGCCCTTCATGAGCGGAGATTTCATGTTGACCTTCTTCATGTTGTTCTCTATTGCAATTTGAAGGTCGTGTGCGGTGTGATACTTGATCTGCCGCACCATGAATCTTTTTAGTCCATCGAGTCCTTCAGTCTTGATATATCCAGGTATGCGTCTTGTACTTTCTCTTGTACATCTGGTATAATTGGTAGACCTCATCCGATGGAAGGAATGAGAGATAGCTTTCATCTATATCTTCTCGAGTGCGGTTGCTGTCCGCTCGCTCAATGATGTAGATAGGGGTTGGATATCTTCCGATTGTATGCGAGACTCCGACAAGTTGGAGAATCGGTGGCTTGTTCTTGAAGTTTTCCTTCAGTTGATCAGCTGGAATGCCACTTCGATGGGGCCGAGATAATTGAGCATGAAGATATGCTCCATTTTCTTCCTATCTTCCCAGTGTGAGCAGCCCCTTAGGTTAAGTTCATTGAGCTTCTTGATTTTGTTTGGAGCCCTCCAAATCTGTTTTCTTACGTCTTCAATGAACGAGACTTCAATTCTGACGTTCTCCCATGGCTTCTCGACTCTAACTGTCCCTTTTGATAGACGGGGAGGAGAGTCGACTCTGAGCCTTATCATTTCGGGTAGCTCTGGGAGGGCAGAACTGTAGTTCTCGCCTTCTTGAAGTTCTTCTTCAAGCAGCACCAAGTCCACTGAAGCTTGTTGTAAGAAGTATATGACGTTGGAGAGTCGAGCTTGAGCAGCTTCCTCTGGTTCCCATTGCGTCATCCACTTCTCGTTTAGGATGTAGTTGTCTACGATCATATGTGGATTGTAGGCAACTGCTTTTCGTTGGACTTGGGGGAGGTTTGAGGTTGGGATCGGATTTGGATTTGTAGGAGAAAGGGTTAGTGTTTGGGATATGGTGGGAGGTCTGGTTGTTTGTTGACTGGTTTGAGATTTTGTGGTTAGTGGGTGTGAGGACGATCCTCCAACTTCTTGAGTCTTTGTCTGTGTTTGACTCAATCCACGGCCGCTCCATGTAAGTTCTTTGCCGTTTCTCCCCCTCATGACGATCCGGATCATCGGGATCGTCATGTCTATGCTTAGTGCGGGAGCTTTCTTCTCGGCACGATGTTTGTGCTGGCGGCTCTCGTTCATTTATCAACCTTTTGTAGAGACTCTCCTCAGCGGGAGATCGGTCTCAAAGGTGAGGAGGCGTGAGATGAGTATATCGTGAAACTGGGTGATCGGGATGGTGTAGGGATTGATAAGTGAGGGTGAGGGAGATGGGGTGGTGAGGATTGGTTGTAGTGGGGTGTGTAGAGTGGTGGTAGGAAGTGGTGAGGATATGGGTGTGGTTTGTGTGTCGGTCGGAGCAGCTTCCGAGACTGGTGTTTTCCCGGTGTCTCTTCGAGAAGTCTCGAGAGCATGGAGCATACGGTCCATCAGACGATCTTCTAGAGAAGATAGAGCTGTGGAGAGCGCTTCTTGTAGTCTGTGCTCCATCACGAACATTGGTGGAGTGGGGCCAGGGAGGCGCTCCACTGTCACAACATCGGAGTAGATTTCCGATGTGCCACCTCGAGTAGGTCTTGAAGTTCCGGAACATCCAAGGACATCCGTTATCAACCCTGAAGTCGCCACTTCAATGGGTTGGCCTATTGTTGGCTCCGAAGATTTCGGGGGTCCAATAGGGCTTCCACCCAATCCTTGAGATGATACGATAGGTATCACATCTATGGGTGTTGAGACAGATTTAATTTGAATCTGTTCGGTAAGCTGATCACTTGGTGGTGGATGTGTTGGCTCCGAAGCTGGTATGATTGGAGGCACTGCAGACGAGGCCGAGTGTTGTTGTCGGCGAGGGCTCCTTCGTTGGAGTCTGTGTGCTTCATCAGAATCGGTTGCCTCGGGAGAGATATCTTGTGGGACACCTTCGGGTTCAATCTCCTGAGTCGTGGCTTCGGGCTCTGTTGTTGTCACCAAGGATTCCCTTTGAGAAGGCGCCAGAGCTGGATCCTAGGCAATACCATTGCGTCCGTGATAGAGTTGTTCCTGAGTCGTGGCAGTTGTCTTGGTATGCCTCTTCAGTTGGATCAGCGAATCGGAGCAGCTCCAATGGGATCAGCATTGGTTGGAGTGCTAGATCGGCGGCCTTCGGGTTGTGAAAAAATTGAAGGCGTGGCGGAGTGTATTCCGCAATTGGTGGTAGTCTCGGAATCTCAGGATTGATGTCCATGAAGTGCGAGATTAGTACCGGGAACCATCGTACATAAGGAAGAGATATGGCCTTCGACTTTGTCTCCCTCTGACGCATCTGGTCCGCTAGATCGTTCCAAATCAACTGAGCCACGTCATATCTTTTGGAAAAGACCACTCCGTGAAAAATGCGAAGAATGTTCCCGTTCGCCTTGTCGAAGCCGGAGTGTTTTGGGGAGAGGCATTTGTTGATGATGCCGAACAATGTCTTCCACGGATGGGGAATTCCGCTATTTTGAAAGTTCGCCAGTTAAGTTACCGGAGGTTTGTATCCCATCCGGAGCATGTCTTCTATGATCTCCGCATCCGTTGGAAGTTGATCATATTCATCGTAGTGCGGGAGATCGAGCACCATGGCCATCAGATTTTTCGTTAGGGCGATATGTCTTGTGTTGAGCATTGTCATATATTCCATGCTATCGCCGTTGACGAAACTCTTCATACATCCCCAGAATTGCTGGAGATAGACCATTTGTACAGTGGACGTCATGGTCAAGGCTGGCCATAGAGGGTGTCCTTTGAGGATGGATATTATGACTTCATCCGGACACCAAAACGTTGTTAGGTCCAGTTGGAAGTTGTTGTCTTGGACTGTCATATAACTTCCAGAGGAGTAGATATGAAGGTAGTTGGGAGTTGCCATATCTGCAAAAATAACATAAGGTTCATTAGTCGATAAATTTTCATATGTGAATAAATTGGATTAAGAATGAATTTAGAGAAAAATTGTATGTTTTAAGGTTTATGTTCGAAAAACTTAGTGAAAATTTTGAAAGATTTGTAAAATTGACTAAGTCTTAGAAGCGTGTTTTTATTCGAGTAACAATTTATTCGATCTTTTAATTTTGCGATCGAAAATTTTCTAAGTCTTGAAAAATTTTCTAAGTCTTTTTCAGCGTGTTTTTATTCGAGTAACACTTTATTCGATCAGCAAATTTTGCGATCGAATAAAAATGTGTCGAATAACTCAAGTTTTCGCCGATGACTTTTACGATCGAATAAAATGTTATCGAAAACAATAGTTTTTCGTTGAGTAAGTTTTCGATCGAATAAAAAATTGTCGAAAAACTTAAGTTTTTCGCCGCGTAGTTTTGTGATCGAATAAAAGAATATCGAAAAACTTAATGTTTTCGCCGCTGACTTTTGCGATCGAATAAAATATACTTGAAAAATTAATTTTTCGCCTCGTAGTTTTTTGATCGAATAAAAGAATATCGAAAACAAAAGTTTTTCGATGTTGAGTTTTGCGATCGAATAAAATTTGTACAAAAACTAAAGTTCTTCGACGACACTGTTTGCGACACAAACTTTTTCGATCGAAAATTTTCAAATCAAACAGTAAATACGTAAAACATAATCTTCGATTTCTGGGTAAATCATGAGTTGATCTGGGTTCGGAATGTTCATAGAACAATGGCGAATCCAAATATCATGATTTTAACCCAAAAGGTCGAGTTTAAACACTTTGATTTGAGGGTCGAAAAACCAGTTTTCGTCGAAAATATAAACATGAACTTTCTTCAAATGTTTTTCGTGAAAATGCTTGAGAATCTGATGTTTTTGAACAGAAAATAATTCGGAACAAGTTTCTACCTTCGAGATCGGCAAGTTTAATCTAAAGATTTTTCGAATATTGCGGGATTTGGTTTGAATCGCCAATTCGGTTCGAAGAGTTCGTAGAAGTCGAAAACTTTTTCGATTGGGAATGTGTAGCGTGTGAGAGAGTTTTTCGATCGATAAAGTGATATTAATACTTTACGATCGGGTAAAGTAAAAATTCATTTGGGCCATAAAAAAAATTTCTGGGCGTTAATTAAATTTAGGTCTGAAATTTTTTTTATGAATTAACCCAAAAATTAATTGCTTAGTACTCCCTGTATTTCTGAAAGAGATGAAATTATCTCCTAATGTTGATGAAATTCAACATTTGACTCCTCGGATGAGCTCTAAATTTTCTGCGAGGCTTAAAAATGTTAGAATTCATGTTTTACGAGTGTACAGGATAATAACAAATTCTCATATAAAACCCCCCCTCAACAATTGCATGAGTAAACTTTTCAGTACCTACGCCTATTTTCAGTACAAATTGGCATATGAATATTTCCGATTTAAGTACAAGTAACGCATTTTAAGCAATTCAGCATAGTTTCATTAAAAATATTGCGTTTTTCAAAATAGTTAATCGCATTTTATCAATTCTGAAACAATGCATGTATTAATGCATTTAAAATGTGCGAAAAAAAATATTTTGTTTCAGGGTCAGATTTATTTATTTTGAACATTATCACACAAAAATTTCCAAGACATATAAAACATTAATTTGCCATAAAATCATGTAACTAAACTAGTATTCTAAGAGCATAGTATGAATCACTTCGACAACTCTCGCAAGGTTCGCTCATATCACTCAATTTATTTTTATCAAGGCAATTTTTAGTAGATATATCACTCTTACCATCACAACAAATTTATAGCAATTAATTTGTTATCGTAGTATTTTTAATCAACTTACCAAGTGAGAGTTCGTCATTTTGAAAAGGGACTTTTAAGGGATTATTTTTAGGCTCTGACTAAAGGGGTAGGGATTTTGGGTTAGTGAGCTTAAAAATTCTTCTCTTCTGGGGCCCTTTTTTGTGAAATTATGTTTTGTTCCTTTTGCTTTTGCTTTTCCTTTATTTAGTAATTTCTTTTCAAGGCTTTGAGAGATGAGATCTTCTTTGATTTTGGGTCGAGACTGTGTTCCTTGAGAAAGTTTCACAGTTATGGAGTTCGAACCCAAGACTGTGCTTCTCTTCTCGTTTTTTCTACATAAGATCTAGATTATCATTGGAGAAGTTCACTTCAAGGTGCTTCTCTTCTAGGAGTATACGAGATTATCTAGGAGAAGTTCGCAATGAGATCATTGTTTCTCTTATATAATGATTGAGAAATGCATAATGTGCATCACTTTTGCTCTCCCCCTCTTTTTCTTGATTGAGTAACCCCGAATCATTTGAATAATGTTGAAGGCTTAATCGGGTGTTGATAAAGAAAAAGAATGTCGGAGAAGGCTCAAAGGGGATCTCTAGAGGAAAAAGTAAAGAATTTATAATTTAGGCCAAGTGAGGAATTTCCTAATATGCCCTTATCATTTTCATGACAAACTAAACACAAAAGCAAGATGAAGCTACGAAGTACAAACCAACAGATAGTCATTTGAAGTGTGACACTCTAAAAAAAATATTGAGGTTCAAATTCTCACATGTATGATGTGGTTTTGTGTCGAGTGAAACAAACAAAGTTCTTTTGAATAAAAGAATGTCATATGAATTTTTAGGCAAAGAATTTAATCATATATATCGAAGAGATATTTTTGTGAGTAGTTTCAAAAATACTCAAAATTATCGTCATCCCCCATTTTTTTTACTTTATTTATACTATTTATATATATATTATTTATATATTTACATATATTTAATTTTTTTTTTATTTTTTTTAATTTTCTTTTATGTAAAAAAATATTAAAAGATAGAGTCACGCAAAATAATCAAGGAATATTAAGAAGCACATAGAATATCAAATTGAAGCATCGTAGAGCATGTAAAGCACTTTTCAAGTAAGATTGAGATTCAACATGCCTAACTTAGCAATAAGGAATTGGAATCGTTTTTCATCCAATGCCTTAGTGAATAAGTCGGCAAGTTGAAGCTCCGTTTTAACAAAATACATATCTATCGTGCCTTTTTCTTCATGATCTTTTATAAAATGATATCGAATATCTATGTGTTTCGTGCGTGAATGATAAACAGGTTTGCAAGTAATGGCTATAGCACTTTGAGAATCACTATAAATTGGAATGTTATTGAAATCAAACCCGTAATCGCGTAAGTTGTGTCCGCATCCATAGAATTTGCGAGCAATAGCTGGCAGCCGCAACGTATTCCGCCTCGGCCGTCGATGTTTATACACAATTTTGTTTCTTTGAAGACCAGCAGACCAACTTTTCGCCAAAAAATTGTGTTCCGCCAGACGTGCTTTTTCTGTCCATTCGACAACCTGCATAGTCAGCATCAGTATAGCCAATAAGTTGAAATTCAGTATTTTTAGGATACCAAAGCCCTAAGTTTGGAGTTCCTTTGAGATATCGTAGAATCCTTTTGACGGCATTCATGTGGGACTCCTTTGGGTCGGCTTGAAAGCGGGCGCATAGGCAAGTTGCAAACATAATGTCGGGTCGGCTGGATGTCAAGTAGAGAAGAGACCCGATAATGCTCCGATAGGTGGTGATGGTGACAGCCTTTCCAAACGGATCAACATCCAGTTTGCAATTAGTAGACATTGGAGTATTCATCGGTGTGCTCTTGTCTTGATTAAATCTCTTCAGAATATCTCGGATATATTTGGTCTGACTGATGAAGATGCCATCATCGAGTTGCTTGCCTTGTAATCCAAGAAAGAATTGGAGTTCTCCCATTATGCTCATCTCGAATTTGGTCTTCATGAGATTACCAAATTTCTGACAAAGACGTTCATTCGTCGATCCGAAGATGATTTCATCAACGTAAACTTGAACGATCATCAAGTCTTTGGCTTGCCTTCTGATGAAGAGAGTCATATCGATTGTTCCTCTGATGAAGTTGGATTTGACCAAAAATTCGCTCAGAACATCATACCAAGCACGAGGGGCTTGTTTTAGTCCATAAAGAGCTTTGTCCAATCGATAGACATGATCAGGAAGTTTCTCGTGCATGAACCCTTCGGGTTGAGCGACATAGACTTCTTCTTTTAATACGCCGTTGAGAAAGGCAGTTTTGTTGACGTCCATTTGATAGACTTTGAAGTCTTTGTGAGCCGCGTATGCTAGGAATAAACGAATAGCTTCAATACGGGCGACCGGAGCATACGTCTCATTGTAATCAATTCCTTCTTGTTGATTGTATCCCATAGCAACGAGTCGTGCTTTATTCCTGATTACTTCACCGTTCTTATTTTTCTTGTTCTTGAAAACCCATTTAGTTCCAATTATGGTTTTGCCTTGTGGTCTAGGAACCAATGTCCAAACTTGTAGACGTCGAACTGGTTGAGTTCATCTTGCATCGCAATTACCCAATCCGGGTCTTTAAGAGATTCGGCTATCTTAGTTGGTTCGTTTTGGCTTAGGAAGCATGTGAATAAACCGCTTTGTGTAGACGTCCTAGTACGTACACCACTTGAAGGATCACCGATAATTTGATCAGTAGGGTTAGCTCGAGTCCATTTGCGTTCGTGAGGAATAACTAAAGTAGATTCGTCATTGGATTGTAGATCGAGACATCCTGAATTAATGGGTTGATCATTCATAGTTGGGAAATTCAATTCAGATGTTGAATCGATAGGAATTTCCTCATATGCATTTGTAGGAGCTGCAACACTAGATGAAGATTCATAATTAGTAGACTCTCCAACATATGTCGGATTTTGAAGAAGAAGAGTCTCAAAATGAATTTCTTCCATTGAGGGAGATGGGGCACTGCTTGGTGTTGAGTGAGACGAAGCAGGCATTTGAGACTTGTTCCGAGAAAAGTGTTCGAATAGAGAATCTAAATCTTCATGGTCAGCGGGAATTGCTTCACTTGACGTTGATGTAGAAGTTGCCGAAAGTTGTTGACCTTGTGCCAACACGCCAGTAAGCTCGGGTTCTGAACTGTTTTGTTCAGAAGCCAAATCCGTTATTTCCTGAAAGGTGACGTTGTAGCTTCAAGAATTGTACGAGAAGACTTGAGGTAGACGCGATATGATTTTGAAGTAGAGGAATATCCGACAAAAATGGCTTCAAAGGCTTTGGGATCGAACTTGCTTTGATGCTCCCGATCGTTGGCCACAAAACACTTGCAACCAAATACTTTGAAGAATGAGATATTCGAGATTCTTTGATTAGTTAACTCATATGACGTCTTTTTGAAGCGTTTGTGAATAATTGTCCTATTTTGAGTAAAACATGCCGTACTCACTGCTTCAGCCCATAGAAAGTGAGGAAGACCGGAGTATATGAGCATAGTTCTTGCAGCTTCAACTAAAATCCGGTTCTTTCTTTCTACGACACCATTTTGTTGAGGCGTTTTTGCGGCTGAGAATTGTTGAATAATTCCAAGTGATTGATAAAAATTGTTGATACACTGATTTTTGAATTCAGTCTCGTTGTCCGTTCTGATTACTTGGATTTTCTTTTGCAGGAGATTCTGAGTTGTATTCACAAAGCTTATTATCAAGTCTCCAGTCTCATCTTTAATTCGGAGATATCTTGTCCATGTGTAGCGAGAATAATCGTCGAAAATTACTAACACATATTTACGAACGTTGATGCTTTGTGTACGCATTGGACCACAAAGGTCCATGTGAAGTAATTAGCAACTTGCTTGAGTTTGTGTGATGCTCGCTTTATTTTTCCCATTTGACAAGCCGAACAGTGATGATCTTGGTTAGACGAAATTGTTGGCAGACCGTTGACCAACTTTTTAACACTAAGTTTCTGAAGAGCTTTTAAATTTAGATCAGACAGACGTTGATGCCATAAGATGTTCCTCTTGATTGTTGTTTGAGAGATGAGGCATACAACTGTCGAAGGTCGAACTGTTGTCAGATTGATTGTCTATAGATTTGATCTTCGTGATCCTGTGATAAGCTCTTGATTCTGACTATTCAAAACTCTGCACTGTTCAGCTAGAAATACTACTTGAAATCCTTTGTCACAGAATTGTCCTATGCTGAACAGATTGTGCTGGAGACCTTGGACGTAAGAGACATCTTTAATCGTCAAATTTGGCAGTAAAATGTCTCCAAATCTGAGTATGGGAGCTGAGTCATTGTTGCCAAATCGGACTTTGCCATTGTAACGATCTTGGTAGTTGCTCAACAGTTCTTGTTTTCCCGTCATGTGTGTGGAGCAACCAGAATCTAAATACCACACATGATAGATCTGCATAGAAAGAAATTAGAGAGACTTAGGTACCCACTTTTGAATGGGTCCTCTCGGATTAGCAGATTTGAGAATTAAGGTTTGTTCATCTTTGGTTCCTAGCTTATGAGAATGCTTAGGTATCCAAACCAACTTAGAAGTAGTTGGTTTAAGTAGTACCTCTTTAGACAATTTAGCCTTATTAGCTTGTGTTTGCCTAGGTGGTGACTTAGGAATCCATTGTTGTTGAACCTTACATGGGAGGTTAATTTCAGCACGAACAAATGTCTGATTTGTCTTATTGCTGGAGAAAAAATTTTCTCTGACTAGTCTCCTAAGGTGTTTAGCTGAATGTACGTGTACTGGATACCTTAGGTGAGAACAAGAACGTATGGAGCTATGAGCTTTCTTAATAGTTGGTTCTTGTTTCTGACGAGACTTAAGACTTGCATTTGTTTTAGAATGATGATAATTGGTTTTAGAAGTAGAGCCAATTTCAAAGTTTGTGCTTTAAAAAATAATAGGCTTTAACACATAAGTTGAAGTAACAATACTAGAAATGGTTGTCTTCGTATGAGTGTCCGTAGTTTTTGACATAGAAGAAATAGATAACAAATCATTTTTCTTCTGAAATTTTATTCTAGGCATTCTTTCCTTAGCATGCTTCACCTCTTTTACTACTCTACCTGTCGATGGAGTAGAAAAAGAGTTAGTAAAAATCTTTTTCCTTTTTGAAGCATTTAAGGATTCGTTTTCTCTCTTTACAATTTCTAAAGAAGATTTATCTTCTTTTGAAATATTTTGAAAAATAATAAGAGTGTTTTTCTTAGTTTTAATCTTGTCCTTCATTAAAGATTTTTCTTTCAAAATAAGATCAGGACAAGTTTTTAAAGTAGAGGAAGTTTTGAGATTGGAAATCTGCAGTAAAAGTTTGTTCTTTTCAGCTTTGAAATTCTTTCTTTCTGTTTCCAAGAAAGCGTTTAAATCAGCTAGTTTCTCTTCTAATTCCTTTGTTCGTTTCCGCTCAATTTTCATGTTAGTGTACTTAACCTGTAACGATTCTAACATGTTTGATAGTGTGGAATTAGACATTTGTACCTCTTGTGACGAAGAGGATGCTTTGTCTTCGTCGTCGTCAGGCCTCCTTGATGGGTCATCAATTGAAGTGCCGTCGAGGTATGCCATAAGTGCAAGATTTTCGTCTTCAGAATCTGTGGTGTCTTCCAGCTAATGCTCTTGTTCTGCCATCAGTGCTACTCCAGCCTCTTTCTGTTTAGTAAGTTGGAATTTTTTGGAGTAGTAGTTGGCGTCCTTATTCTTGGGTAGTTTGCATTCCCTGGAGAAGTGTCTGATCTTTCCACAATTATCAAATTTTTGTGGTTCTTTGACACTTTTTGATTCTGAGGACTCGGCCGGTCTTTCCCTTTGCTTGGAGCTAGTTGTCCGAAGTCTTTGGCTGAAGACGAGGATTCATTTTTGTAAAACTTTTTACCCATCATTTTAGAAATGAGAGCCAACTGTTTCTTGAACTCCTTCATATCAGGTTCGGAGTCCGAGTCAGATTCTCCTTCATCTTCAGAAGAACTTGGCAGCTTGATACTTTTATCCTTTCGAGATCGACTTTGCTTTCTTTCAGAGACAAGTGCTATAAAATTGTCGATCTGCTTTCTCTTTAGTTCTTTTTGGATCTCGCTTATTATCTTCTTCATGTTGGGCGAGATTATCAAAGACAGCGTGGATATCCATTTCGTCCAAATCCTTATTTTGTCGGATTTGAATGGATATTTTCTTCCACTCCGGTTGAAGAGAAGAAAGAAATCTGATGTTGACCTCCATGTTGCTCTTGAATATATCTATCTTCCTCATTTCATTAAGAAGAGTTAGATATCTTTGATAGAGTTCATAAATTGATTCCTAAGTCTTGGCTTTAAAAGAGTCATAAGCTGTTAGAATATTTGCTTTCTTTGCTTTGACTCCAACTTCGGTTCGTTGCATCATCTTGTGGAGCTCGTCCCACATTGCTTTTGCACTCGATAGACTATCTATTTGCATATAGATGTCATTCGGTATTCCTTGCATTAGGAAAGTCTTAGCTCCCAAGTATTCACCAGGAACTTTAAGTCTCCTGGTTGCAGGAATAGGAGGATTGTTTGTGGCATCTCCTTCTTGGATGAGCCAGAATTGAGCTGGGTTTGGTTCTGAATCATCAATCAACAAGCAATCTAAGCACGAATTCTCGGTATTCGAGTAAGAAATCTTACGAATTACGTTCGATCGAATATCCGCGTTAAAGATCTTGAGAGATGTTGTTGGCTTTTCCGAGTTTCTCGAGCGTATTCTCTCGTTTAAAATATGAATTCGATGCTTGTAATTTTTTGAATAATAAAACTTGTATTAACTTTGATAGTGTACATCATATTTATATCTATATCCAAGGTATAATTACTATTAGGTCCTACACTATCAAAACTTCTAATTAACGCCCCTAATTACAAGGATAATGAAATAATAAAGCACAATTCTAATATTCTCTTCAGATTTGTGGTATTATTTGCAGGTAATGTGGTAAAAATTCAATGATTATCCTGTTAATATTCTTTGACAATCTAGAACCTTCTAGAATCTTCTTATGAAATGTTTTTTTAGCATGAACATGTGTCATAATTGGTTCATTAAGTGTTACTCAACTGAAAAACGTTTTAATTTGGGCAATATTCCATGATTAACATAAAAATTTCTCTTGGATTCTTATTGCTCATGATAAAATTGAGTCGATTTTACCTTATTCGGTCATTAAAGTCGAGAGCACACAAGTTTTTTTTACAAGGTTTTCGAGTTGGGTTTAACACTTGATTCATTATTAACTTTAGTAATTTTCTCTGATTATTAAGACCATGAAAAACTAAGATCGATTTAACCATAATCGGTCACTAACATCGAGATTTCAAAGGTTTCCAACGTTTTTTGTTGCCATCGGGGGTTTTCGATCTATTTCCTGCGGTCTCTTGCTTGTGTACAAGATGTGTTATTAAGAAGAAATGAATTGTTATTGCTGTTTCTGGATGTGTTATTTTCATGACAATATTTGTTATGCGTTACAATAACATGTATTACATTCGTTGTAGAAAGTGTTACCGGGCAAAGCGTGTTAATTCACAAACGATTCAATCGTGGGTCGCATCAAAGTTCATTGTTATCCAATTATTAACTTCAATAATTCTCGTTGATTACTAAGATTCACGATAAAATTTAGTCGAATCCACCTTATTCGTTCATTAACGTCTGGATTATACCCGTTTTTCAACGAGATTTTTGAATTGGGTTTGAAGCATTATTTCATTATAAACTTTTAGAAATTTTTGTTGGTTATGAAGACCCATGAGAAAGTGAAGTCGATCTAACCTTATTCGATTAATACCTTCGGAGATTCCATCTATTTCAGCGGTTTTGGCGTTGTCGGTGAATTTGTTTATTTCTCTTCGCCCATTGCTTATGCACAACATGTGTTGTTTACATGAAATAAATCATTATTTTTGATGAATTATGTGTTATTTTTGCGCATATATTTGTTGTAAACTACAATGCGTTATATTGGAAAGTGTTACCCGGAAAACAAGAAGTGTTAGACAACAAACGTGTAATTGACAAACGTTTCAATTTTGGGTCGCGTCAAAATACTTCGTTATTCCATGATTAAGATCAATAATTCTCATAGATTGTTAAGACACATGATCAAATTGAAACGATTTTACCTTTTGGCCATTAAGTCGAGATTCAACCGTTATATAACGAGATTTTCTGAATTGGGTTTGAAGCATTATTTCATTCTAAACTTCAATAATTTTAGTTTATTATTAAGGCCCATGAGAAATGGTCGTTGATTTAACCTTAATTGGTCATCAATATCGAGATTGAGCCGTAGTTGATCTTGAAATTTTGCTTCGATCGTTTGTAGAAGACGATGACATACAATTATAAATTTCGCAAAATTGAAGGGTAAATGAGTCTTTTGCACCGCGAATATGTCCTTAACAATATAGTAAACATATGAGACCTTTTCTCTAACTTAATATTATATGAGGCTTGAAACCTAATAAAAGTATGCTATTCGGGCCTAAAACTAATTAGAAGGCTTACAAATTGCTGCACTAACTGTCGACTTATTAATACTAAATATTGTTATTTATATGTACTATTAAATTCGGTTATTTGGTTTTTTTTTTTTTTTTTTTTCTAAAAAACGACATCCGAAAAATCGATAAATTTGAAAATCATTAACCGAAATCGATAGAAAAATCGAATTTACCGAACAGAAAAAACACAAAATTTCGGTTCGGCCGGTTTTCTGTTTTATGCAAATTTTGAACACCCTACCCATACCTCGGACATTGAAACAAATACGGCCTTCTCCATTTTTAATACATACAAACATCAAAATTAACAGTTGTCGTTTATACATATTGGGAAAACGTAATATACAAGGCAAATGAAAGAAAAAAAAAACTAAAATTTTGAAAATCCATGTTTAATCTCTGTATACATCGATGAATCCACCAGCAGCAGCAGCAGCAGCACCTTCTTCCTCAGTGTGGAGCTTATCATTCAGCAAAGTCTTGTACTGCACATCCCTGTCTTCTAAATTTCGCATGATCTCCACCTGCACCAATACAACACACCGCATATGATACGACTTTCTTTCTAATAATAATACACAACACACTGATATTAAGTCGAGACATTATGAAGAAAAATCGAAACCTGTTTCTGGAACAAATCAAACTCATCGGAGCTCAATGAACCATCACTGTTGGAATCGAGGAGCTGCATCATCTCCCGAGCATCTTCTCCCCTCGCACCGAGCTCCTCCATCACCTCCCTAAGCTCCTCTATGCTTATTTTCCCATCGCCGTTCTTGTCCAGCAACCGAAACACCCGACTCCCCCCGTTATCCGCCTCCTGATGATTACTCTTGTGATTCGCAAAGGGGAAGTCTTTGAGCCTCAGAGCAGCCAATTCAGCCGCAGCCATCATGATCGCCTTGAGCCTCTTCGCCTAAAATAAGGATCATTACAACATACGAGGTTATTTATGTCACCCCATTAAGTTAAAAAAAAAAATAAAAAATTTGAACTCTTTTGTCACCTCCTCGGGATTCGTGAGGCCACCTTTGTACAAAGCATGCGACGCGCTTCCCCCGTTTGCCAGCGTATCCATCTCCGTAGTCCTAATCTGTATCTCCATCAATGGGGACACGATATGCTTCCCGTTGCCACTGACGTCGATGGCCATGTGCAAACTCTTGTACCCGTTAGCTTTAGGGTTCGCGATGTAATCCTTAGATCTACTCGGAATCTCTCTCCACAGAGATCCTATCACCTCTTGTGCCCTGTAGCACGCTTTCTCTCCGATCGAGCAGGAAGATTCGTGGGCTCCTTCTGACGGCGTTAGAATCACTCTCAGTCCTAGGATGTCATGAACCTCGTCGGGCTTACGCCCGTCTCGCAGAAGCTTCTTCATTGTACTGTAGCGGCTCTTGTAACGGCCCTCCACGGAGATTTCTCGAACCATTTCGGACAAAACTTGGTCGGATCTCAACGAGCTGAGTAGCTGATCCCTGTAGTCGTCGATCAGGGGTTTGCTACCGTTCTCGTGGCTCCTCAGCCACGTGTCGACGTAGAGGTAAGAGTAGGGAAATAGGTGCTGAAAGGCGAGGTCTTCGAGCTCCAGAGACAACGCGTTGGCCCCGACGGCGTGCGCGAGAGGGGCGTATATCTTCATCACCTCGAGGGAGATCATCTGCTGCTTGTACCTGTTGGAGCACAGGGGATGAAGAGCGCGAAAATCGGAATCGAAAAGCTTTTTATTACGCAAGAGCGAATGTAAACAGAGACGAACACAGTGATAGCTTTCTTTCCCTCCTAATGGCCAAAACGAGAGTCGAAACTCCGGCCCTCAACTTTCCTCAAACCCAATGAATCATCTTCCTGTACCCATCCATCTCGCTTTTATAATGTTGGAGAATAACAAGAAAAGCTAAATTGAAAGAAACCTTAAGGTTGTGTTAGGTTTGCGTAAATTAGTAGGGAAGGAAAATGAAAACTAATTTCTATATTTGGTTGGTTGAAGAAGTGTAGATGAGGAAAAAAATAAAAGAAAAGAAAAGAAAATCTAATTAAGTTTATACTTAAAACTAAGGAAAACTCATTTTTCACTAGATGGTGAGGAAAATGAGAGAAAAACTTATGAAAATAATTTTCTCTCGGGTTTTCTTTTCCATGATGCTTTCTTCATTCCAAACACAGCCTAAAAATCTCAACTAACTACTAAATCTAAATCAATCTATAATATTCAAAGTTCAACTACTACTACTTAATGAAATAAAAATATTCTCGTAACAACAGTACCTCGGAAGATGGTCGAGGTGCCTCATCGCGTCCAGTTTGAGGACCAAGTCAAGGATTATCGCTCTAACATCATAGTACGTGAGGCAGAACTTCCTCAAAGCAGAGGCGCCCTCGTCGTCCAAAACCTCAACTTTCAAAGAAACGTTCTTCAGGCGCATTGTTTCGTGCAGCAAATGAGCAGTGGCGGTGCCAATAGTGCCCCTTACTTGGTACATCGATAGCACACCATCATCAACAATTTCTCCCAACAATCCAGCAGATATAACCTCAGCATCCATCTGCAGCAGTAGTTGAACTTACTTTATTAACACTATCGAACAAAGACATATACTGAGTAATAAATCAGCAAGTAAGCAGAAAAAGAAAGCAAGAACCTGAAGATCGGCGAGGATGAGTGCAATGGAGAGGGTCTTGGCCAATGGAGAGCGACCATCCGGGAGAAGGGGGAGAGTGTGGAGTATAGGGATGGATAGCTTAAGGGCTTCGAAGAGCAATCGAGACGAGCTCGTGGTGAGCATCGCATTGTGGCTCATTCGCTCTGTCAATTCGTTGAAGGCTCCCACTAGCTCAACGACCATTTTCCCACCTGGTTGCTCCAGAGTCATCGATGATGATGATGATGATGATGAGGACGACGACGCTTTGAGTGGTTTGAGGTACTTTTTTGAAAGTGGAAACATTGTCTTGTAGTTTTTGGGTTTTGCACACGATGACCGCCGAATTATGGAACTCGTTGGGAAATTGAGTTGAACCTCCATTGGAGGACAGATGGAATATTCTCCGCAGCTAAGTCAGTCACCGCTTTTGCTGAAAAAGGGGAAACAATTGCAACTAGAAAGTCCGATCGATAAAGACAAAACTTTATCAGAACGAAGAGAAGCTATATCTATTTCGGACATTTTCGCTAATCGATCAACATGCATAGTTATGGTGGTGGCTAATTCTATCACAACGAGAGAGACACAGAGAAATGATTGATTGCTTGTCGCTATGGTCTACGGAACTAATCTGAACCACAAACTTACCGGAGATGCTGGGCTTGGCGGCGCTTGCGAAGCCCCAACTAAACCAAACCAAACCAAAGCAGCCCTCCACAAGTTCAATTACACAAATTTTCTAAGGACATCATCTCTAATGACAGGCTCGGTCCGTGCGAGAGTATGAGGTTCTAATTCTAGAAGACCACCATTATTACATTCACAAGCACTGACGAGTTTCACGCGCTTAATTTTTTTTTTTTAGTTTCAATTTACCCAATTTAATAAATTTGTGCATTTTATCTAATGACAGGCTCAGTCTGTGCGATTTGGACTGCTCGGGCATTGTAACAATGTAGACGTGTCATTCGGTTACGATTTTCGCTTATAAATCGCTGATTTACGGTTAAATTATTAATCGTATTCGAACTGCGGTAACCACAGTTACGGCTATGGTTCCAAATATTTTTTTTTAATTTTCCGTATGTAATAATTGAAATATATTAAAGAAAATTGGATTTTTTAATAATATAAAAAAATTTCTATTCCAACTTAGAAATTTATAGAAAAATATACACCTTCAGTATTTGAAAAACAAACAAATACACCTTGAATATTAAAAAAAAAAATCTGGCTTTCGGTAGTGTTCGACGAACACTAGCCGTATGCATCTCCTTCTTCGTCCGTACGTTGATTTTATGACCATTGGAATTGAATGAAAAAATAAAACATAACAATAACAATCAATTTTATGACCATTTAGGAAAAACAAAAATTAAAAAGCCAACAGTCAATGTTGGCTACTTCAATAAAAAAATAAATAAAATTATAAAGCCCAACGTTCAGTTCAACTTCAATTAAAAAACATAAAATCTTAAATCCAAAGTAACCCAATTATTCTATGAACTACGGTTCATAGCAGCCGGTTTACGGTTAGAAAAAATGGAAAATCATAACCGAACCATCGTAAATAATGATCCGGTTACGGTTCGAACCGAAACTGTTGACAACGGTTAATTGAACCGTTGACCACCAATTTGGTTACATTAGGTTACGGTTTTTTAAATCTTATAAACACCTCTATACCCAAGTTAGATAAATTGATATGTTTCTTCAAAAGTCGTCGTTCTAGCGAAACTAACGATTTACGCCACATTAATAATCCACGTTTCGTGAGGAGTCTATATGACATTAATTTGCTCAATACTGGCTAATAATTTATTAAAATCAGCCAGAAATTTATTAATTTTTAAAAAGATGATTACATAGTGTAAACAACCCGATCTCATTTATCAAAAGATGATTACATAGGGTAAACAACCCCGATGAGTCTCCTATGGTGACAAGCAAATTACCAATAGGGACAAAGACTCACATGAAGAACAAGAAACTTAATGTCGCAAATCCGAGACATAGATAAATTTTTTCAAATTAGCAAGCCCCGCGCCATTAGCGATCGGCTCGTGCCAACAAAGTCCCATATTTAAAGCACAAGGTGTTGGGGCTAGATAGTTGGCACTAATTGCTAGATTTCTTTCCATGTTTTAGTAATCTTTATTGGGAAGGTCTAACTAGATCCCTCGAGTGCTTTGCTAACACTATAAGCCTCCCTGAATACCTGTCTTGTTCTAAAGCGGAAACAAACAAGACAAAGATATAAAAGAATGGATTGTTGGGTTTGCCTACCCGACTTGTCATGATCTTTATAAAGCTCAAAGATGTACACAATATGAGAACATTCAAACCCGCTGAACCGAACACTCCTCGGCCTAGCTTTCACTCACACGAAACTAGAATGAAGAACAAGACTCGAACTACCTATTCTACCTCACGCGGTTATCTCCTAAGTCCACTTCGGAATCTTAATCATTCGCTCGCTCAACCTCGCTTGTTGAATCCTCCTCGGGACCCATACTTATTTTCGGTACGTTGAGAACGTTCGAACCCTCGATGCCCTCAAGAGTTCTACTTGTGATGACATGCTTTCGCTCCCGAAAGTACTCGAAAGGTGCTTTGAATTTCCTCCCCTTTTGCAGCTCGAAAATGGCCTAAAAGATCCCCCAGAAATCTCTACAAACCCATTTGAAAAGATCCTCGTTTGACTTTGAGAGGGAGTGGTCCGGTAAAATGATATGAAAATAACTAAATTAAATGTAAAAATAGAAATGTTGACCCTAATGTTGAAACAACACTCTAGATCAGAAAGTTTTAGCACAACGGAAAATTAAACTTAGTAGTAAAATGACTCAAACACAGTTTGTAAAAATACGCAGCAAGTTATTCAACTTGCTACGCGCCTTCAGGGCAAAATTCCACTACTAGAATGTATTACAAAAGACGAACTATCAAAAGATAGTAAACTAGCCTAGCAAAGAATCTAGCGATTCTTCTAATCTTCACACAGAAACTCTACGACCTATGTAAAGGTAAAACACACTAGGCAAAAACTGTTTGACGAAAATATGATGAGAGCTCTCTCGTTGTTTTTTTCTAGTCGTTCGCCACACGTTGAATCGGAAATGGAGTCTTCTATTTATGCTCTTGATTTCTTCGACTCCCTTCACGTTCTCCATGATGTCCACGACTCCACTACAGAGAATGTGACTTGAATTGTTCAGCCATGATCTCAATCTTCTCTATTTTTAGTAAGCGCTTTGCTTCGTTCGATCATGCTGCCTTATTTTAGTATCCACTTCATTCCACTCTCTTTGAACAAGTCCAACTCGTAAATAACTCCTGCACACACGTAAATAAAGCTACAATAATAGGGTGAACGGTTTTTGGGTTTGAAAGACAAAATTAAGGATGGACCAAGTCAGAGTCAAATGATGTTGACTCAAATACTGTGTCCACATTGTCAATGTCAACATTCACAGTCTCTCCCTTTTTGTCTTTTTTCCCAAAATCAGTGCAGAGATAAATCCATAGAACTCCCAATCCACAGAACTCCAAATCCATTGAACTCCCCCTGAAAGCATCAAATAACTTCGAACAAAAAGTGGTGCAAGATATTAAGAGTTAGTACATAACCACTTAGAAGTCTTAAGCACATCCGCAAAACACAAAAATACATAAATGTCTGCATGAAAAAACATGAATTAGACAAAGCATTTAAAATAAGAAAGGTAAAAATTAAGACTCTCAATAGAGTCGTCTGAGGTAGCTCCTCCTTCAGCTTCTCCAGTTCCTGCTCCAACAGCTTCCTCTTCTCCCAAACCAGCTCTAGCTTCCTCTTCTGCTTGATCAGCTCCCCCTACAGTCGATCCAAAGCATACAAGAGGTGCGCCATCGGTTCCGTCACTCTACTATCATTTTTGGTAGGCAACCAATTGAATATGACAATTTTAAAGAGAACAGAGTAGAGCGAGGTAAGATAAGTGGCAGAAAAATTCTTCTCCCACTTCGTAATCCTTCCAACGGTAATGAAAGTAACTATCTCACCAATGTCACTCTCACTAAACTGTCTAACTCAGGGGTTTCTAAGAGTTCATTTATCAGCCGAGAAGAGAATTCATAAAGTTTATTGCGCAAGAAAATCTTTCCAAATTTCCTAGAATCTAACTCATTCAGCTGAGGAGAAAGGTTAACATATACCTCACGGACCACATTGTCAGAATAAGTCCCTAAACTTCGAACAGCCTTCCCCAAATGCTCTGACTCTAGAAATTGAAGCACCCCATACTTTCTGAAGCTTTGGACATCAATGATCCTCTCGATGCGCAAGGTTCTTGAGCCGATGGAGGACTACATACCTTCATGTTTCTCTGAATAGAATTTCTTGAGAGGCTGAGAGATCTCCCAATCGGAACCTTCAGGTGGTTCTTCTTCTGCCGGAAATGTTGAATCTGGAACCGTCTCAGTATTGAGCTTAACATCTGTAACATCCACTTTGGTGAAGGATCTGCAACTCTGGCCTTCTTAGTGGGATGAGTGTCAGAACTCATCGGCCGCTTACCCGCCTTTTTCTTCAACTTGTTAAAGACGTCGCTAAATGGGACTGAGTTAGGAAAACTATCTTCGTTTTTAGAACTTGTCGAAGACTCCAATGCAGTGGAATGAAATCTTCGTTCGAGATTTCGGAATCTTCGCTGGAAAATGTATGCTCATCTACTAGAGAATCGGAAGATGAGCTCGGCGGTGGTGTCGGGCTTGGGTTCTTTACGGATTCATGTGGGTAGACTTTGGAGTCGTTAGCTGAATCTCGTAAAGGAGATTCAACTGTAAGTGGAATAGGTACTCCATACACCACCATCGCCAGAGGATTGGGGTCTACAACGCTGGCTCTTGATGTGGAATCAAAATTCTGCGACTTGTTAATTGGTGAGTTTGCCATAGATAAATATCGAAACAGAGGAATTCTTGAAGTCGATTTTATGTTAGAAGAAATATTAAGATTGCAGAGAAGAATCAGATAATATGAAATAGGGTTTGTGCGATTTATATGAAGGAATCAGGCGAGTCAAGAAGAAATCAGTAACGGTAAAAAAAAAGTGTAATGATGGGAGAGAAAATGTAACCGTTAGAATAAATAAATATTTATTTTTATTTATTAAAATTCATATTAAAAACGTGCACTAACCGTTAAAGTTTGTGGAGAGTAAAAATCAGGTGTAAATCATGCACAAAGTGAAAATAACAGAAATCAAATTGAGATCAAGTGCTACTAACCGTTTAGGTGTTCCGATGAACGCATGAACCAAGTGAAGATAGCCGTTTCAATTAACGCTAAATGAGAGATATAGATCCTAGACACGACATGTATACCTAAAATCTCAGAGACATAAACATAAAAGGAAAAATATAGCATGATCAAAATGACTAGTCACATATGTTGCTCAATATAAGACCCAACATTCTCAAACGATTTTTTTCATTTTCTGTTCAACACCCTAGGACTCAATTTTCTTTCATTTTATTCCATTTTCTCACCTTTATTATAGATAGAAAATATTGTGCACTACTCTTAAGTGTTTCCTTTTCATCAAGGTTCAGCTTTATGTATGCAAAGAATACATCGCCACCGCGAATGCCGCGTATCTAAGGAATTTTTATTTCCTAAGCCTGTATCTTGAAAAAGGATCATGAGCATACTGGTGCTAGTTAGTGGGTCATGGTGGTCAAATCATTTCAGGAATTTTAACAAAGAGAAAGCTAGACCAAATATCAAAACAGTTACAACCATATTTGACATATGCCAATGTTGATCCACATATTGGACCAACATTTACTGTCACTGACAGAGACCTATAAACTTCATCAGGCTTGAAAACCTTTCAAAGTCTAAGGCTTTAGTGAAAATATCCGTTAATTGATTCTTAGTATCTATATGCTCTATTTTCACCAACTCTTTTTCTACTATGTATCTCAAAAAATGATGTCTAATTTCTATATGCTTAGTTCTAGAATGTTGAATCGGATTTTTCAAAATATTTTATGGCACTTAGATTATCACAATACATCAGCACAGTTTCGCTCTCTAATCCATAATCACTCAACATACTCTTAACTCTTAAGCATATGAGTTGTGTACAACAGCTACCCGCTGCCACATAATCAGATTCGACAGTAGAGAGAGAAACACAATTTTGCTTTTTACTAAACAGACACTAGATTATTACCTAAGACGAAGAAGCCACCACTTGTGCTCTTGCGATCACCTTCATCATCTGCCCAATCACCATCACTGAAACCAACTAGATTAGTGTTAGTATCATTTGAAAACCATAAACAAAAGCTACATGTACCACTAACATACTTCAAAATTCTTTTGACAGCATTTAAATGAGAAACCTTTGGCTCAGCCTAATATCTCGTACATACACAAACACTATACATAGTGTCTGGTCTACTAGCAGAAAGATATAATAAGCTACCTATCATTGACCGATATAATGCGGGATCAACATTTTCCCCAACATTATCTTTACTTACCTTCTGCGTAGATCCCACATGAGTTCTCATTACCTTGACATTACCTAACCCAAAATTCCTCACCGTATTTTTTGCGTACTTCTCCTGAGACATAAAAATGTCGTACTTCACCTGCAGACCTAGGAAAAATGTTAGTTCACCGATCATACTCATCTCAAACGTGGAATTCATAGCTTGGATAAACTCATCCGACATAGATCGAGATGTTGATCCAAATACTATATCATCAACATAAATTTGAGAGATTAACACATTATTTCCAAATCTTTTTACAAAATGAGTTCTATCGGCTTCCCCTCTAACAAAACCAATGTATAAGAGAAACAAAGTAAGTCTACCATACCAAGCTCGAGGGGCTTGCTTGATACCATAAAGGGCTTTTTGCAATTTATAAACATGATCAGAATGATAAGGATCTTCAAATCCTTTCGGTTGCTCAACATTAATTTTTTTATCAATAAAACCATTTAAGAACGCACCATTTACATCCATATGGTGTAAGGTAATGTTGAGCCAACATTCAATAACAAGAAGAAGCCTTATTGATTCTAACCTTGCTACAAGAGCAAATGTTTCATCGAAGTCTATTCCCTCAACTTGGGTATAGCCTTGAGCAACTAAACGAGCTTTATTCCTAATCATATTCCCATATTTATCAGATTGTTTTTGAAAATCCACTTGACATTACCGTCACTTGGTCGTGGAACCAAAGTCCAAACCTGATTTTTATCAAATTGAACAAGCTTTTCATAGTATGATCCAAAAACTGTTCTTGAGGGCTTCAAGAACATTTTTCGGTTCAGTTTCAGATAAAAAATAGTTAAACCTTACCTCGCTGTATACGGAAGTCATGCATACATTTCTTACCATTGTTATGTAGTCTCTTCGTGGTTTATCCCTTGTTTTCCGCCCTTCATCTAATCTTCCAATGATCTAATCCCGCCCTTCATCTAATCTTCCAATGATCTGATTAGATGGATGGGTTTTTTTTTTAATCATAACAGGATGATCTTTTCGAACATTCAAGATTTCATCTTCTGTATCCTGTTCAGGAGCTGATGTTGAGTCAGATGCTGGCTCAACATTGTTAGCTTCCACATCCTCTACTCGACCAACCGTAGGAACAACATCTGCAATATCAACTTGAGGAGTATTTCTGCTAAGGTCAGATGTATTATCAAAAACTATATTCACTGATTCATTAATAGTATTCAATAAGCTCGACTGTTAGTAGAATATCCCGAGAAAATGCTAGTCACTTTTTGAATCAAATTTTGTCAAACATTCACGATCATTCAACATATAGCAAGAACATCCAAACACATGAAAATATTCGACCGTAGATTTCGTACCCTTCAAAATCTCATAAGATGTTTTCTTTGTCCCTTGACGAAATAAAACTCTATTAGAGATATGACAAGCCGTGTTCAATGCTTCATCCCAGAACCTTTCAGAAAGACTCTTAGATTGGATCATAACACGAGCCATTTTCTGAAGAGTTCTATTCTTTCTTTCGACTACCCCATTTTGTTGAGGTGTCTTACGAGAAGAAAACTCATGGATAATACCCTTTTTATCACAAAATCTTTAAAACTGAATTTCAAACTCTCTACCATGATCAGACCTTATACGAAAAATGGGAGCACAAAAATTATTTTTGATCATAGCACAAAAGGGTTTGAAAAAATCAAAAGTTTCGGACTCTCTCTAAGAAAAATATACATGAAAACCTCGAAAGTCATCAACTAGGACAAACACATATTTTCTACCACCTATACTATTTACTTTCATAGGACCCATAAGATCCATATGAAGTAGCTGAAAACAGTGTGCAGTTCTAAACTGTTGAATAATATGTTGGTCAACAATATGACTAGCATGCTTCTGCTTGCCATTTAGACATTGTGCACAAACAATCTTTCCAAATTCCTTTAGGTTGTGAATTGTTATAATTGCCTCATGCCGAATCAATTGTTCTAAGATTCTGTAATCGACATGAGCCAATTTATTGTGCCATAGAACAATATCATCTTCAGTCTTAGAGAGTTTAAATGCCTCTTTTTTCTCATCCTTATCACCAACTTGGTAGCAATTATCACTCGATCTTTTACCATCACACACAAATTCTTGTCATTAAAGACCTCGCAACATTCTCTATTGAACCTAACCTCAAGATCGTCGTCACATAATTGACTTATGCTAATTAAATTAGCAACAAGTCCATCAACATGTAGGACATTCCTTAGGGCAAGAAGGCCAACAACGTTGAGTTTTCCACGTCCGAGTATTCTGCCTTTTGCTCCACCACCAAAAATAATTGTATCGTTACTTAAGAAAATATTTGGTACGAGTCATATGACGTTAACAGCCACTGTCAAAGTACCAAGATCAAGAAACATTAGCTTTTAAGGACGTGTAAACAACATTGTATTGAAGTAACGACTTTTTTACCCAAACTTTCTTCTGACCTGATGAACTCTAAAAAGCTCTATTGTTATGATTATCAGAATTTGAACTAAGGTTATCTGAAATATCTCCAGACATTCTCTACAACACTGATTTCTCAATGTTGGATGATTTTTCAGTCAACATATGCTTTTTGGAAATCGTATCTTTCAGTTTCCAGCAAAAATGTTTGATATGTCCAGGTTTAAGACAGAAATGATATTTAAAACTTGTAGTCCTGGACTTACATGCAGAATGCTTAGAATTTTTATCAAGAATAGGCTGTGATTTGAATCATAAATCATGTTTAGAAGTGTTACAGAAAGAGAGTACCTCGTCAAGTGTTGACTTGCCTTTATTCGTTTTTGAAAACGTATCTGAAGCTTTGTTGACTTGAGTTTGCAACTTGTCAATTTCTTTGTCCTTCCTGGTCAATAAAGCTTCCATTTTGCTCATCCCATCAAGCAAGCTATTGATTACCTTTTCGTTGTTCAGATTCTCCTCAGTCAAGACTTGAACGGAATCCTTCAGTTTCGAGATTTGCCTTCTTTGATTCGTCCACTATACGTACAATTATTTTTACGTTTCTTCCAGTGATTCAAAATCCTCGGCAAGTTCTAAAAGATCACATGTATCATCTAACAACAAAGATTCATCAAAATTGTTGGGTTCATCATAATCAAAGAGAATATAGTTTTCAGATGTTGAATCCAATGTTGGATCAACATCTGTTACCGCATTAAATCAAGTATGATGTTCTTCATCTTCCTTGTCAGAGAAGGTTGGATTAAGAAGTTTTTTCCATTGGGCGACCTGATGCGTATCTCTAGATGGCACATCTTCTTCATCATTAGAAAGGCTTACCCAATAACCTTTTTCATACATTGGACAGAGTCCATGTCAAGCTTGTCAACTTTCGCTTTCTCAGCAGAATTTCTTCTGTTGATAGGACGCCTAGGCGAAGACAAAATCTCTTTAGCGTTGAGAATATTCTTGAATGTTGGACAACCATTCAACTCCCTCTTATTTTTCAGCTTCTTGAACTTTCTAACTAACATAGCCAAATCCTCATCATTGTCAAGATCAACCTCAGATTCAACACTTGAAGGTTGGGAGACTAGAGCAAGACTTTTACCCCTTGATGCATTTTTCTGAACTTCGAGATTAGTCTCGTAGTTCTTCATAATGTTCATCAGGGTATTTCGAGTGTGGCTAGATTATGCGCTTCTTCAACCGCTGCCACATTCACATTAAACTTTTCAGTTAGTGACCGAATTCACCAAGTGTATGACACTCGCTAGAAATGTTCAAAAGTTTTCCAAAATAGGTAGTGATGTCTTCATCGTCCCTCATACGAAGATTTTCAAATTGGCTATTTAAAAGTCGCAACTTAGTGTGTCTCACATTAGCATCACCTCACAATACCTTTGCAACATGTCCCATACATGTTTCACATTGGTACAATTTTGAATGATTTTAAACATAAAAATATCGACCGAAGAAATGATAGAATGTAAGACTTTTTCATTAAAATCGGGTGCTCTTTCAAGAGCAGACCATTCGGCAATGGGTTTGTCAAACACTTCCCATCAACATCATGGGTGTTTTAAGAGGGGTATAACCATTGAGAACCAAATCCCATGCACGAGAGTCAATAAACTTTGTGCATTGACGCATTCGGATTTTCTAGTAAGCATAGTTAGATACGTCTAAGACGGGGACTTTGCCAAAATAATTTGAGCTTAGGGCGACCATATCAATAGGATAAAAATGCTTAGTGTATCAAGCGGTGGCTCTGATACCAATTTGAGAGGGGTGGTCCCGTATAATATATGGAAATAACTAAGTTAACTGTAAAAACAGAAAAGTTGACCCTAAAGTTGAAACAACACTCGGGATCAGAAAGTTTTAGCACATTGGAAAATTAAACATAGTAGTAAAATGACTCACACACAGTTTGTAAAAATACGCAGTAAATTATTCAAATTGCTACGCGCCTTCATGGCAAAATTCCACTACTAGAATGAATTACAAAAAGACGAACTATCAAAAGATAGTAAAACTAGCCTAGTAAAGAATCTAGCGATTCTTCTAATCTTCACACAGAAACTCTACGATTTATGTAAAAGTAAAACACACTAGGCAAAAACTGTTTGACGAATATATGGTGAGAGCTCTCTCGTTGTTTCTTTCTAGTCATTCACCACACATTGAATCGCAAATGGAGTCTTCTATTTATATTCTTGATTTCTTCGACTTCAATCCTCTTCACGTTCTCCATGATGTCCACGACTCCACTAAAGAGAAAGTGACTTGAATTGTTCAGCCATGATCTCCATCTTCTCTATTTTTCGTAAGCAATTTGCTTCGTTCGATCATGCTGCCTATTTTTAGTATCTACTTCATTCCACTCTTTGAACAAGTCCAGCTCGTAAATAATTCATGCACATACTTAAATAAAGCCACAATAATAGGGTAAATGGTTTTTGGGTTTGAAAGAGAAAATAGATGGACCAAGTCTGAGTCAAATGATGTTGTCTTAAACACTGTGTCCACATTGTCAATGTCAACAATGTCAACATTAACAGACTTGGGGTATCTTGACTTGTTCTCCCCAAAATATCTCAACTATTTTGACAAAGTTTTAAACCAAGTCTCGGGCGCCTTCTTTGCCAAGTCTCGCAGCCCCGTTCGTACCTCGGCACGATTCGCTGCCCCGCCCGAGCCCAGCTGCCGCGTGCGCGCTATCGCAGTATGCGCATACGTTCTGCCGCGTGCGCTGCCCCGCGCTCACAGCCCGCACACCTCGCGCACCACCGTGCGTCTTTCCTTCTCCCCACGTCGAGCTTGATCTAGTCTAGCTGCTCGGCCATCCTTAGTTGGCTCCTTCGTCGACCGCCGACGACCGCCGCCACTGCTGTCGGACCACCCATCGCACCCTGCCCTGCTATGCACCACCATGCTTGTGGCGGCGGTCGTTGCGTTGCGTTGGACCACCGCCAGTCGTTGCATTGGATCTCCACTTCCAAGTCGTCTCGCACGTGCTCACCAACGGTCGCCCGCTTGGCCTTGGCGCGCCTGGCCTGACCCGTGTCGCGCCGCTCGTGCGTGTCACCAAGTGCTTCTCGAGCCATGTGCCTTGGTGACTCTACACATCATTGCTATCCCGCTTGGCAATGATCCAAATTGCTGGCGTGTCACTAACAAAGGTGTAACAATCCTCCTACACTTGAAGAGTGTTGACGTCCTCGTTGACAAACCTCTTTGTTGCCAACATAATTCCCGCATCTTCGCATGTGATGTCCCCTTTGCTCACCCCGACCGCCTTGCGCCCTTCCTCCTCGAAGTCCAAGTTAATCGCACACACGAACATGCCTAAGACTCGGTCGCCCCGATCATCTCGCGCTTTTCCAACGAAATCCGATTAGGCCGCAACCAGGAGCTTGAAAGAAACCTCCTCGTCTTGATGGCTTATCCCCTCGGTAACATCAAGTCACCAACATCTATTTGGCCAACACCGCGTGTTTGCCCTCTTTTGATGGTACGAACAAATCCTCAGTTCAAGTGTATCTCGCTTGATACACTCGTACCGCGCCTCGCGCGTGCCCTGGCATGACGGTCGCACTCCCTTGGTCTGGGTTGAACGCACCGGCCAACACCACATACTTGATGTAGACGGCAAACCCTACATCAAAATTTTCTCGTGATCCGCAACGGCTTGCTTGCTCACAACCTCGACCTGGTCACTCGGCCAAGTCTTCCCCAACTTTGCCTTGATTTCTCCCCAACCCGCTTGTTTACCTGTGCCTTAGCACGTACTCCCTCCCTGCGCCGCGCGCAAAAGCCCCTTGTGTCGCGTGTGTCAGCCCAGAAAGGCCCCTTCCTTGCAACGGGTAGCTTTGTATGCGTGCCCTGCCGCACGCCTCAATGCGCACGACGCTCGCCTGCCTCCGCATCGTGAAATACACCAATTTGCCTAGGAGAAGTACCCCACACCATGTTCATCATTGTATCCGAAAAGTCCTCATCGACTACCACCTCCGCCGCTCGTGTGTTCGTTTGCTCCACAAACGTAACACCTCTCGGTCGTTTGATGTGGTTTTGCGGCCTCGTCCGCGTGCTTCTCCTGATTGCCCTTCTTCCGGCCACCTCACTTCTTAGTCTCATTTTCCTGATATCAACAAGCCGCTCGGCCGCAGTCTTCGTCGTGACTCAGTCCTCCACGCCTAGCCTTGCCAACTCGATCTAGGCCCAAGTTTTGAGCGTGGCCATGAAGTTGAAAATTTGTTCTCCTCCGACATCCTCTGAACATCGAGCAATAATGACGAAAACTGCTTAACATACTCGCGTACCGTGCCATCTGATGCAACTTTCGTAGTGCCTCACGCGCCATCCACGAAGTGTTTCCCGGCCAACCAGTTGAAGAGCCCTCTCTAGTAGAGGTCATGATTTGACCTTCGTCCAATTTGGAAGTGGGAGGTCCTAGTATACTAGTACCGGGAAGGGGTGGTCGGTTTGAGGGGGTTTCCCTGCGCTTCACTGCTAGCCCGCGCCTTCGCTTCAGGTTTCACTCGTTGCAGTCTCTTTAGAGTTGTTTGTCTCCTTTTATAATAGATAGAAGGAAAAGCAAGCGAAGCGAGCTCTCCGAGAGGTGAATCAGAGCAGAAGGACGTCCTCGTGTTCGCACCTTGCTTTCCACCTTAGAGTTAGTGGTCTGGTCATACTTATCTATCAATGAAACAGTAAAAGAAGAGCTACTCATAGGTCCATAGCGTAACTCACTAGCTCCTTCTAGTATAGGATCGGTAAACCCTTATTGGATTAGTCGATGCGCCTAATCCTCAGGTCGTTAGAAGCCGTTTGTACCTCAGCAAGGCTCGTCCCGCGCGTGCGCCATCGCAGTCCCTGCATGCGCTGGCCCGCGCTCGCAGCCCGTACACCTCGCGCACCACCGTGAGCCTTCGCTGCTCCCAACGTCGAGCTTGGCCTCACCTCGCTGCTCGGCATCCTTCGTTGGCTCCATCATCGACCGCCGCCGCTGCCCGCCACCGCTGTTGGACCGCCGCATCGCGCCCCTGTGCCGCCATGCACCACCGTGTTTGGCTTGTTGTACGCCGGGCCTACGCCCATCGCTGCCTTCGACCTCCACTTACAAGTCGTCCCGCACGTGCTCGCCCACCGTCGCCAGCTTGGCCTTGGCCCGCTTAGTTTGGCCCGCGTCGTGCCGCTCGTGCGTGTCTCCAAGTGCTTCCCGAGCCATGAGCCTTGGTGACTTTGCAAATTATTGCCATCCCGCTTGGCAATAATCAAAATTGCTGACATGACACTCGCAAAGGTGTAACACTTAAAATGAAAAACTATGCAAATCAAAACAAAAAGAGTTTTTCCAAATAAACAAAAAAAAAGAAAGAGAGTTGGGAATAAAAAGAAGAGGTTGCTTAGACAAATCAAACTCCCCACCAATCTTTCGGTGAGCCAATCATTTGATCAACCAAGCTTATTGCAACTACATCTATTGAGCACAAGCAAACCAAATCAAAGCACGAGCCAGGACAAACTGTGAACTGGTCTCCTCTCAGGACCCTACACATTATGTCCTGCACCTTAGCAACAAGGCACAAAACAACAACAATCCAATGAACAACCTCAAAACTACAACTGCAGCACTCAACCTAACACCAAAAGATTTACTGGTGAAACGTCCCAAGAGCATCCATCTGAAATGGTCAAACCACCAATAAGAAAATATCTCCGAGGGACATACCAACAAACTCAAAAACCAAGAATAAAACAAAAGTAAACAAGTTTTTAAAATTACAATAAGAACTAAGCACTACAAATCTAGCCTTAAACTCCATAGCAATGACTATTAAACCCGAATATGTAGCAATCATCAGTTTCTTTATTCTTCACTTCAAGAGCTCGTCGTCTTCAAAAAGGACCTCCATCAAGGGAATGATGATAACTCCTATAAGAGGAGACAAGAACTCCCAATTTGAGATATTCAGATATAATAAATCGAAGCCCTAAATAAAAAATAAAAATAGAAACACACAACGCGAGCCAAGCAATGAGGAAAGTAAAACGAGACATGGGCTCGCCGGCCCTCCTCAAACAAAGAGGGGATGAGAGTTTTTTTGGGATTTTGATAGTTTTAATCCTCGGATTACTTGGGTAAATTGACTCCGCAAACAGAAATTTTAAAGAAAAATTACCACGCACAAAATCCATGAAATGCATCTTGGAATACATATTTGATGGCGTTTATCATTCCGGGGTGTCTGTAGGAAATTATCACCAGATCATTCGTGTCACCCACGATTTCCCGCAATTTCGTTAGAAACCAAGACCAAGATTCCATGGAGTCCACATCAGCAATGCCCCAAGCTATATGATACCATCGTCGAACTACCATGTCGGTGTCTCCGGTGTTGATGAGATACATCACATGCGTGTCTATTACAATACGTTCGAATGGAGAAAATCGGCGAGTCTTTATTTTTGTAGCTCGAACGCGCCAAGAATATTGATCGTTTACGCAACAAACCACATACAACTTCGTGTTTGAGTTTACCACTTTTAACTCGAACGACGCCTTTAACGCAACTTTAAGCAACTTACTATGTACTGCAACCTTGTTCTGGAATTCGTGGCCAATAGATAAATTAGAACCATCAGCCAATAGAGTTCATCATCAACTTCTAATGTGCCATGCTCCTCGCCATCCTCTTCAACATTATTGTTGTGTTGATCCTTTTTAAAGTACCCGTGATGTTCCTCAAATCGTCCGAGCTACACTTCTTCAGAAGCATGTTGTTCCTCTAGCTGTTCGGTGTGCTCCTCTTCAACGGGCTGGATGATGGCATTTTCATCGCAAAATGCTATAAGACCTATATTATTGTTCGTAGAATCATTACGAGCAGGAGGATTATCAGTGGCACTGCACCGGACTTTAACGGGAGCATCACTGGCATTACACCGGACATCATGGGGAGCTTCACTGACACATGCTCGACCTCAACATGAATCACATGCCTTGATTGTGGGCCACCAAAACCAAAGTATGCACGTAACGCGTAATCGTTTTTTGATATAGATAGGTCGTGGATAATTGTGCATTACATTAGGCATATAGCTTAACCTCAATTTCACATTGTCGTTTAGCAACGACATTACAGTTACTATCATGTCCATCAAGTCTTTAATCTTGCTTCTATCCTCGTTGACTATGATTGATTGACATATACTTCTCGGTTGTGGACACCATTTTGATGTATCATCCCTAGTAATCATCCATCTACCACCGAATTGGAATATGGTGTCAGTGATGGTCATGGTGATCACCTACACTATATGTAAAAAAATTAGTACATGAAATAAGTTTTTATACAAAAAATCGTAAAATTATAAAGAATTATATACGTTCCCCTGAATTTGCCCAAGGGTCCCCTGACTGTGTGTGTCGGGTCCCTTGTAAATTGTGAACAGGTCTCATGCTCTATCAAAGCCCAATGTTCACATTTTAGAAGAGACTCGTGCACATACACTCAGGGAACAATTGGGCAAATTCAGGGGACCCATCACAAGTTCAAGTCCCCAGTCAACAATGATCCATTTTTAATAGGTAAAATTTTCGAAACAACCATGTTCAAATCGTAAATTATTTCAACGGAATCGATGTCGCTCAACATATACACCGAAAATCCAATTTATTCGTAGCTAATGGAAGCGAAATTCTAGGATTTTGATGTTTAAATAAAAAACAAGAAAACACAAAAAAAAAAACTTACTCACTGGACGGAAGTAATGTTTCTTCCTCCGGAATTGATCGAGAAGGTTCGTGTATGGTGGATATGGTAGTCTCTTCTTCTTGATATTATATATGGTGAATATGGCATGGTTGTTTCTTGCAGTGTCGTTAATAAAGAAGAAGCAGGCGGGTCGTTGGCCATGGCGTTAATGAATTTTCCTTTTTTTTCTTTTATTTCTCTTTTTCCGTTGGATTTTCGTTTTTGTTTTTGTTTTTTTTTTAAACATTAATTAAACAAATGCTTAGCACTAGTGATAAGTTGAGTCTATTGACCCAAAAAAAATCAAAGAGTCTATTTTTTTTAAAAGACTTTAGGTCAAAATCTCTATTTTAAAAGAACCCTTTAATCCCCAATATTTGGCCTATGGGCATCTCTGGTCTCCGATGTTTTCGAGTTACAATTTTAATCATCGTTGTTGATTATGGGCGTTTTTGTACACCGATTAATTTAACTGTCAAGTTGGATGGAAATACGGGTCGGCCCATGTCCCCCTTTTCTTTGGCCCGAAAAATTCGGGTTGACCCGACCTGTAATATTTACTAGCCCGACCCGTAATATTTACTAGTCCAACTTAACGATTAAACTAACCGGTTAACCAAAAACGTCCAAAATCAACAAATTGAAGACTATAATTGTGACTCGAGAACATAGAGACACTCAAGGACAAAAAAAGTCGATCCTATTATGAAATTATTATGAAATAATAATATGTGTATGTTTTTAATGTTGTAAAAAAGTTAGTTGATTGTTGATGAGATGAGATTAGATAAGATAAGATGTATTAAATGTTGTAAATGTTAGATGAAATAGTAGAAATTTTTCTTCTATAAATAGACCGATGTATTTGTATTGAATTAGATCGAAAACATCAATAATACTCTCTCTACAATTCTCGTGTTTATATTTTCTGTTCTTGTCCAGTTATAATAGTTTTATAACACGTTATCAGCAGCGCTCTCCGGCAACGATCAACCTCCGGAAAAGATCTTATACAACTATAATTGAGGTATGGTAATTTTCTTTTGTGTACGGTGAGTTTATTTATAGCACTCGTACAATTATGTTACGAACAGTTTAAAATTATATAAATATAACATATATACCACTAAAACACCTTAGCCAGAGTGATTCGCGGAATATTGTCACTACAAGTGATGTCCGGTCCCGATTTCGAATCTCAGTGGTGGCGAGTAGAATTTTGTTTTTGATGAGATTTTGAAAAGAGAAATTTAAATAATATTATTTATTTTATTGATATCTCAAGTTTATATCATATATATTTTGAATTAATTTTTGACTATACAGATTGACAAATTTCAGTACCACTGGGAGAAATTAAATTTATAGATCTCCGACTATTATGATTTTCTTATTATAGAATCATGTCTTTTTATACAAAGATGAATCTTGCGCTTCTTACTTTATTTACTGTGATGTTTATCGGGTGGTGAATAATATTTTTACAGTTGTTTCCAAAATATAGTTATTAATTGTAATATTTTTCATTATTATGATTACCGAAATATATTTTATAGTTTGAAGGATGTTGCTATATGATGATTGATCTCATGATTCTTACTCTACTCACGGCGATAATTATCTATATATGGATTATGTTTTTACCAAGATTTTACGAGAGTGATTAATTACGAAATTGTTTTAATGTTATAATATATGTTTCTTATGAAATATATTTTGTGATAGAAAGATGACGTTCTACCTGATGATTGATCTCTTGACTATTATTATTTTTACGATGACACTCGTCGGGATGTGGACTTTATTTTTCGTAAGGATTTTTACAAAAGAAGATTAATTGTAATTTTTCTTTAAAGTATTTTTTTACGATAAACTTGTAATGATATTTATATTGGAAATATTATTGTTATTCACATCATATATTTGTTTTTATACTTTATGATTTGAGTATTAAAGCGTCTTTCGTATTTTATGATAGTATGACGAATTCGCAAAACCTCGAGTTTGTTGCCCATGACATCTCATGGAAGAATTATTTATCTTGGGCATTAGAAGCAGAAATTTATCTAAAAGCAAAAGGTTTGGGTGACACTATTGTCGACCCAAAAATCACAACGGGTGCAGGTGACACCACTGATACGGTAAAAACAACAAGCACTCAGGATAAGACAAGAGTTTTGATAGTTCTTCGCCACCACATTCATGCGGATATGAGGGATGAATACTTAAATGAACAAGATCTCGCTGAATTGTGGAAAAATCTGAAAGATCGATTTGACCACCTGACAATTGTTATCCTCCCAAAGGCAATGTATGAATGGATGCATTTAAGATTACAGGATTTTAAATCCGTAACTGAATATAACTCGATTGTTCATGTGACTGCCAAACTGATTGTGTGGAGAAACAGTCACCGAAAACACTATACTGGCGAAAACATTTAGCACTTTTCATCCATCAAATATGATATTGCAACAGCAATATAGGGAGAGGAGATTTAAAAAGCATTCAAAGTTAATCTCTTGTTTATTGTTGGCTAAACAAAACAATGAATTGTTGATGAAAAACCACGAATCCCGACCGACTGGTTCTACTGCAATTCCTGAAGCGAATGCAATCAAATGTAATAATGATAATAGTCGAAGCAATGATTGTGGAAGCGGTCGTGGTGGACATCACGGTCGTGGACGTGGCCGTGGTTTAGGTCATGGTCAAGGCCGTTGACGTGGCCGAGGAAATTACGGTGGTGGTTATCAGCATTTCAGTGGTGGTTATCATAACAATCGTGGCAGTCATCAGAATTTTCCCCAGAAGAGGAAAAATTATAAAAATAATGATGAGAAGAGGCACACTGAACAAAAGAACAACGATGAGCAATGCTATCGTTGCGGTGGGTCGGGCCATTGGTCACGTAACTGTCGCACGCCCAAACATTTGGTTGAATTAAATCAACAAAATAAGGACAAAGAAAAGATAATTGAAACGAATTTTGTTCAAAGTGAATTGGCCTCTGCTTCTGGGACAAAAGATAAAAATACACATTTCGAAACTGCGGATTTCTAGTTTTTCCTGATGATAACTAATCTACTATGTAATATTATCGTGTGCTTTATTATTCTGTTTATTGTATGCTTTATTATTGTGTGATTTATTATGTATCGTTTGGAGTGTTTAATTAAGTTATATATTTTCTTGTGATATATCTGTTTATTTTAATAATGATTATTATGTGTTTGTTTATAAAGGAATATCTCTTATAGAAACGAACATGTGCAATGGAGAATTATGTCTTGTAGACTGTGCAACGACTCATACGATTATGAATAATAAGAAATATTTTGATCATCTTGAAATGAAAGAAACAAGTGTTATTACAATATCGGGTAGCACAAATATAATTAAAAACGCCTTATATTCTCCTAAGTCTCAAAGAAATTTATTGAGCTTTAAAGCTATTCGACATAATGGATATCATGTTGAGACTGCAGAAAAAGAAAATGTTGAATATTTCACATTACGAAGGGGATTTCTAATGATAAAAGAATTGTGGAAACATTACCTTCCTTTGACTCTGGGTTGTATTACACATATCTTAGAACGATCGAATCGTATGCTACCGTAAACCAAAAGTTTACTAATGACAGTACATTTAATGTTTGGCATGACCGGTTGGGCTACCCGGTGCAATTATGATGTGGAAAATAATTGAGAATTCACGTGGGCATTTAATGAAGAACCAAATGATTCTTCAAAGTAATGAATTATCATGTGTCACTTGCGGTAAAGGGAAGTTAATTATTCGGCCATCACCAGCGAAAATAAAGAATGAATCCATAATATTTTTGGAGCGTACACAAGGTGATATTTGCGGACCTATACCTCCATCATGTGGATCATTTAGGTATTTCATGGTATTAATTGATGCATTGACTAGATGGTCTCATGTATGTTTGTTATCAACACGCAACATGACGTTTGCGAGATTGTTTGCACAAATGATCTCACTAAGAACTCATTTTCCAGATTATCCGATAAAGAAAATACGCTGATAATGCTGCTGAATTTACTTCCAAGGCATTTAATGATTATTGTATGTCTATCGGAATTGATGTTGAGCATCCAGGCCACATGTTCATACGCAAAATGGTCTTGCAGAATCATTGATTAAGCGCTTGCAATTAATTGCAAGTCCACTATTGATGAAGTCGAATCTTCCCTCGTCTTGCTGGGGACATGCTATAATGCATGCAGCAACACTAATCCGTATCAGGCCAATAAGTTATAATGATGTTTCCCCATTACAAATGGTTTATGGTCAGGAACCAGATATTTCCCATCTAAGAATTTTTGGATGTGCAGTATATGTTCCAGTTGCTCCACCACAACGAACAAAGATGGGACCTCAAAGAAGGTTGGGAATATATGTCGGATATGAATCTCCATCGATAATAAAGTATTTGAAACCTCTAACTGGAGATTTATTTAAGGCCAGATTTTCCGACTGTTATTTTGATGAATTGAATTTTCCGACATTAAGGGGAGAAAAGAAACGGCTGGAGAAAAAAATTAATTGGAATGAATTATCGCTAAATCATTATGATCCCCGAACTAAAGAATGTGAACTAGAAGTTCAAAAGATAATTCATTTACAGAGTTTAGCTAATCAAGTGCCAGAAAGTTTTACTGACCTTAAAAGAGTGACAAAGTCACATATTCCACCTGTTAATGCTCCTGCAAAAATAGATGTTCCTGCAGAACATAGTATCGAGCCTAAGCCACAACTAAGGCGTGGTAGGCCCTCGGGTTCCAAAGATAAAAATCCTCGGAAAAGAAAAGGAGCAAATAATAATAAAAATAGTCCAACCGAGGATTTATCGACTAGAGAAGATTCGATGGGCATAAAAGATAATGAGGATGGAACCGAGACGAAGTCAACATTGACGATAAATTCTCATTTAACGTAGCGCTACATGAAATGAATGAGATTAATGAGAATGAGGATCATGAACCAAAGTCTGTACAAGAATGCAGACAAAGAAATGATTGGCCAAAATGGAAAGATGCAATCGAGGCCGAATTGAAATCACTTGAGAAACGAAAAGTTTTCGGACATGTAGTCCGTATACCAGAAAAATGTAAAGGCGGTAGGATATAAATTGGTTTTCATTAGAAAGAGGAATGAAAACGGCGAAATTGTAAGATACAAAGCACGACTTGTTGCGTTTTTCGCAACGACCATGTATTGATTATGAGGAGACGAATTCTCATGTGGTGGATTAGGATACTCCCCTCTACACAGCTCCGCCAATGGCCTGCTGTTAGGTCCTAATTCATCAATCAACAAGCAATCTAAGCATGAATTCTCAGTATTCGAATAAGAAATCTTACGAATTACGTTCGGTCGAATATCCTCATTGAAGATCTTGAGAGAGGTTGTTAGATTTCCGAGATTCTCGATCGTATTCTCTCTCTTTTAAAATATGAATTCAATACTTGTGATTTTCTCAAAATGAACTTGTGTATTGATTTTGATAGTGTACATTGTATTTATACCTATTTACATGGTATATTTACTATTTGGTCCTACACTATCAAAACTACTAATTACGCCCCTAAGTACAAGGATAATAAAATTACAAAGCACAATAATAAATTCTCTTCAATCTCCCCCTTTGTGCTTGTCTTCATTTCAGCTCCTTTTATCCTTGTCGGGCGTAAAAATATTTTCGCAATCCCAATGCTGTCTCGTATCGTCGAACAGCATTCCTCAGCTCCAATCTCTCATTTATCGCATCCAGAAGCTCATCTAAGAGTGGGGCCTCTTCTTCACAAAGATCTTCGAAGATTGTCTCTTCGGTGATCTCTCCCAATCTTTTCTGGATGTTCTTCCTCACTAATTTTAGTGTCCCATCACAGAACTTGTGGATCTCTGACTTCATCATAGCCCTCGTCTTTCCAATGACTGGATTCCGATAGGTTATGGCGAGACCAGGTTTCTTGAAGATGTAGTTCTCGGGAAAACTGTTGAGTGGGAAGCCCTTCATGAGCGGAGACTCCATGTTGATCTTCTTCATATTGTTCTCTAAAGCGATTTGAAGGTCGTGTGCGGTGTGAGTCTGGTATTTTCTCTTCATATTGATCTGCCGCACCATGAATCTCTTCAGTCCCTCGAGTCCTTCAGTCTTGATATATCCGGAGTGAGTCTGGTATTTTCTCTTGTACATCTGATAGAGATGATAGACCTCATCCGGTGGAAGGAAAGGGAGATAGCTTTCATCTATCTCCTCTCGAGTGCGGTTGCTGTCCGCTCGCTTAATGATGTAGATAGGGGTTGGGTATCTTCCGATGTGTATGCAATACTCCGATGAGTTGGAGAATCGGTGGCTTGTCACTAAAATTTTTCTTCAGTTGATCAGTTGGGATGCCACTCCGATCGGGTCCAACATAGTTGAGCATGAAGATATGCTCCATTTTCTTCTTGTCTTCCCAGTGTGAGATGCCCCGTAGATTGAGTTCGTTAAGCTTCTTTATTTTTTTTGGAGCCCTCCATATCTGCTTTCTAATGTCTTCAATTATGACATTCTCCCATGGTGTCTCGACTCTAACCGTCCCTTTTGATAAGCGGGGAGGAGAGTCTACTCTGTGCCTGATCATCTCTGGTAGCTCTGGGAGAGCAGAACTGTAGTTCTCGCCTTCTTGAAGTTCTTCTTCTTTAAGCAGCACCAACTCCAGCGAAGCTTGTTGTAAGAAGTATCTGACGTTGGAGAGTCGAGCTTGAGCAGCTTCTTCTGGTTCCCATTGCGTCATCCACTTCTCGTTTAGGATATAGTCATCTATGATCAGATGTGGATCGTAGACAGCTGCTTCTGGTTGGGCTTGGGAGGGGTTGGAGGTCGGAATTGGATTTGGATTTGTAGGAGAGAGAGGTAGTGTTTGGGATATGGTGGGTGGTGTGGTTGTTTGTTGGCGGGTTGTAGGTTGTGTGCTTGGTGGGTTTGAGGACGATCCTCCAGCTTCATGAGTCTTTGTTTGTTCTTGACTCACTCCACGACCGCTCCGTGTGATTCGTTGCCGTTTTCCCCCTCATGACGATCCGGATCATCGGGATCGTCATGTCTACGCTTGGTGCGGGAGCTTTATTCTCGGCACCTTGTTTGTACTGGCGGCTCTGCTTCATCTAACAGCCATTTGTAGAGACTCTCCTCAGCGGGAGTCCTGGTCTCTAAGGAGAGGAGGCGGGAGATGAGTATATCGTGAAGCTGGGTGGTCGGGATGGTATAGGGGTTTATTAGTGAAGATGATGGAGTTGAGGTGGTGAGGATAGGTTGTATTGGGGTGTGGAAGGTGGTGGTGAGAGGTGGTGAGGAGACGGGGGTGGTTTGGGTGTCGGTCGGAGCAGCTTCGGAGACTGGTATTTTCCCGGTATCTCTTCGGGAAGTCTCTAAGGCTTGGAGCATTCGGTCCATCAGACGATCTTCTAGAGAAGATAGAGCTGTGGAAAGTGCGTCTTGTAATCGTTGCTCCGTCACGAACAATGGTGGAGTGGGGCCAAGAAGGCGCTCCACTGTCACCACATCGGAATATATTTCTGATGTGCCGCCTTGAGTAGGTCTTGATTGTCCGGAACGTCCTGGGACATCCGTTGTCAACCCTGAAATCACCACTTTGATGGGTTGGCCTATTGTTGGCTCCAAAGATATCGGGGGTCCAATAGGGCTTCCACCCAATCCTTGAGATGATACAATAGGTATCACCTCTATGGGTCTACCATTCCTACCTCTGGTCTCAGGATTTCTCATTATTTAATCTTGTTACCAAAAGCTGCGTACATTATTTTATTCAGCACACTAGCGAAAGAAGTTCAAATTAGGTGGTCTTCCCTTGTCGGTGATATAGTGACATAATAATCAGGGAAGATCTAAACGGAAAAAAAAATGATTTCTATCTCAATTGGTCCCTTCCCCCATCTTTAGGGAATAGTTGAAGCTAAAAGGGGGAAAAGTTTGACTTTTTGGCCATCACTTCCGACTACCCGAGCAAATGATAGAGGCAAGAACACCTTCCGACCAGGCCTTACTATAACCAACCTCACAGATCCAACTAAATCTTTTACACCGATGTATTTGACTCTATCGACCAGGTCATCAAAAATACTACTAAATCTTTCCGAAGTGAGAGAAGGAGGGAAGGGGCGCTACAACTAACATAAAAAAAAGCCAGCTTAAAAACGTTAGCTAGCTAGTATGATTGAAGGCGATACAGATGAGGCCGAGAGGTTGCGGTCAGCGAGAGCCCTTCTTTGGAGTCTGTATGCTTCATATGAGTCAGTGGCCTCAGGAGAAATATCTCGAGGAACACCTTCGGGCTTGACGGCCGGTGTCTCAATCTCCTGAGCCGTGGCTTCGGGCTCCATTGTTTCCACCAGTGATCCTTTGAGAAGGTGCCGGTGCTGGATCCAAGGCTCGTACCATCTCCTCCGTGATGGAGTTGTTTTGATAGTAGTCTTGGTATGCCTATTCTGTTGGATCAGCTAGTCGGAGTAGCTCCAATGGGATCAGCATTGGTTGGAGTGCTAGATCGGCGGCCTTCGGGTTGCGAAAAAATCGAAGGCATGGCGGAGTGTATTCTCCAACTGGTGGTAGTCTCGGAATCTCTGGATGGATTTCCATGAAGTATGAGATCAGCACCGGGAACCACCGTACATAGGGGAGAAACTTGGCCTTCCATTGGTTGGTCCGCTAGATCATTCCAAATTAGGCGGGCCATGTCATACTTCTTTGAGAAGATCACTCCGTGAAAGATGCGAAGGATGTTCTCGTTTGCCTTGTCGAAGCCGGAGTGTTTTGCGGAGAGGCATTTGTTGATAATGTCGAACAATGTCTTCCACGGATGGGGAATTCCGTTGTTTTGGAAACTCGCCAATTTAGGCAGTGGAGGCTTGTATCCCATCCGGAGCATATCCGCTACGATCTCCGCGTTTGTTGGAAGTTGATCATATGTTTCGTAGTACGGAAGATCGAGCACCATGGCCATCAGATTGCGGTTCAGAACGACGTGTCTTCTGTTTATTTGTGTTGTATATTCCACGTCGTTTCCGACTACATGGCTCTCCATAAGTCCCCAGAATTGTTGAAGGTAGACCATCGGTACGGAGGCCGTCATCGTTAAAGCTGGCCATAGTGGGTGTCCTTTAAGGATGGAGATGATGACTTCATCCGGGCACCGGAATGTCGTAAGTCCAGTTGATAATTGTTGTCATGAACTGGGATGAAGCTTGATGAAGGATATATGTGAGGATAATTTGGAGTTTCCATATCTGTAAAGAATAACATAAAGTTCATTAGTTGATAATTTTTCATATGCGAATATACGGAATTAAGAATGAATTTAGAGAAAATTGTATGTCCGAAAGTTTATGTTCGAAAGACTTAGTAAAATTTTTTGAAAGATTTGTAAAATTGATTAAGTCTTATAAGCGTATTTTTATTCGAGTAACAATTTATTCGATCGTTAAATTTTGCGATCGAAAATTTTCTAAGTCGTGAAAAATTTTCTAAGTCTTTTTCAGCGTGTTTTTATTCGAGTAACAATTTATTCGATCGTTAAATTTTGCGATCGAATAAAAATGTGTCGAACAACTCAAGTTTTCGCCGATGACTTTTACGATCGAATAAAATGTTATCGAAAAACTTAAGTTTTTCGCTGCGTAGTTTTGCGATCGAATAAAAGAATACCGAAAAAATTAAAGTTTTCGCCGCTGACTTTTGCGATCGAATAAAATATAATCAGAAAATTAAGTTTTCGCCGCGTAGTTTTTCGATCGAAAAACAAAAGGTTTTCGACGCTAAGTTTTGAGATCGAATATAACCTAACGAAAACTAAAGTTCTTTGACGACACTGTTTGCGATACAACCTTTTTCAATCGAAAAAATTTCAAATCAAACAGTAAAATCGTGAAACGTAATCTTCGATTTCTGGGTAAATCATGAGTTAATCTGGGTTCGAAACGTTCAGAAAACAGTTGCGAATCCAAATATCATGATTTTAACCCAAAAGGTAGAGTTTAAACATGTTGATTTGAAAGTTTGAAATCGGTTTTAGTCGAAAAAGTATTAATATGAAATTTCTTCAAATGTTTTCGTGAAACTGCTTGCGAATCGTATGTTTTTTAACGGAAGATTCGAAATTTGTTTCTACCTTCGAAATGGGGGAGTTAAGGAAGAAAATCACAGAGATTGTTGAGATTTTGTTGAAATCGCGCGGAGTTCGAAGTATGTTTTTGCGGAAGTCGAAAAGTTTTTCGATGGTAATGAGTTGCGTGTGAGTGAGTTTTTCGATCGATAAAGTGGTATTAATACTTTACTATCGGGTAAGGTAAAAATACATTGGGCCGTAAAAAATATTTTGGGCTTTAGTTAAAATTCAGGTCTGATTAAACAAGAATTTATTCTTTTATGGATTAAGCCAAAAAATAAATTGCATTCCCTGTATTTCTGAAAAAGATGAAATTTTCTCCTAATGTTGATGAAATTCAACATTTGACTTCTCGGATGAGCTCTAAATTTTCTGTGATGCTTAGAAAAAATGTTAGAAGTCATGTTTTATAAGTAAATCATATAGGAGATAATAACAAATTCTCATATAAAACTCCCCCTCAACATTTGCATGATTTAACTTTTCGGCATTTTAAGCACATATTTAGTACAATTTGGCATATGGAAATTTACTATTTAAGAACAAGTAACGCATTTTAAACAATTCAAAAAAAATTTCGCATTTTATCAATTCTGAGCCAATGCACGTATTTAATGCATTTAAAATGTGCGAAGAATGTTTTCAAGTAAAAAAAATTTCAAAAATATTTTTGTTTTGGGGTCAGATGGGACATTTTGAACACTATCACACAAAAATTTCTGACATATAAAATAATAATTTGCCATAAAATCATGTAACTAGACTTAATATTCTAAGATCATATTATGAATCACTTCGACAACTCTCGTAAGTTTCGCTCATACCACTCAATTTATTTTTATCATGGAAATATTTAGCAGATATATCACTCATATCAACACGACAAAGTAATATCAATTAATTTGTTATCGTAGCGTATTTAATAAACTTACTAAGTGAAAAAAAATCATCATTGTGAATCAAAGGGACTTTGAAGGGATTTTATTTAGGCTATGACTAAAGGGGTAGGAAATTTTGGGTTAGTGAGCAAAAAAAAAACTTCAGTTCCAGGGGCCCTTTTGTGAAATTCTGTGTTGATCCTTTTTCTTTTCTTTTCCGGACGAGTTTCCTCTTCTTTACAAAATTTTGAGAGATTAGAACTTCTTTTTGGATCGAGACCGTGTTCTTGTCGAAGGTTCCACAGTTATGGAATTCGAACCCAAGGTTGTGCTTCTCTTCTCGTTTTCTCTATTTATAAGATCTGGATTATCGTTGGAGAGTTCACTTCGAGGTGCTTCTCTTCTAGGAGTATACGAGATTATCTAGGAGAAGTTCACAGTGAGATCTGTGTGTCTCTTCTATAATGATTGAGAAATTCATCATGTGCATCTCTTTTGCTCTCCCCCTCTTTTTCTTGATTGAGTAACCCCGAATCTTGTGAATAAGGTTGAAGGCTTAATTGAGTTTGATAAAGAAAAAGAATGTCGGAGAAGGCCCAAAGAGGATTTCTAGGGGAGAAATTAAAGGATTTATAATTTGGGCTAAGTGAGCAATTTCCTAATATGCCCTTATCATTTTCATGACGAAATAGTCACATAAGTAAGAATGAAGGTACGAAGTACAAACCAAAGAATAGTCATTTGAAGTGTGACACACTCAAGAAAAAATTATTTGAGGTTCAAATTCTCACATATATGATGTGACTTTGTGTCTAGTGAAACAAACGAAGCTCTTTGAATAAACAACGAAGCTCTAGTGAAACAAACGAAGCTCGTCCAGACATCATGAATTGATGGGCTGATCATTCGTAGTTGGGAAATTCAATTCGGAGGATGAATCGGAAGGAATTTCCTCATCTGCATTTGTAGGGGCTGCAGCACTAGATGAAGATTCAGAATTAGGAGAATCTTGAACATTTGTCGGAGTTTGAGGATTAGGAGTCTCAATTTGAATTTCTTCCATTGAGGGAGAAGGAGCACTGCTTGGTATAGAATGGGACGAAGCAGGCATTTGAGACTCGTTCCGATAAAAATATTCAAACAGTGAATCTAAATCTTCCAAGTCGGCGGGAATTGCTTCTCTTGACTTTGAGGTAGAAGTTGTCGAAAGTTGTTAACCTTGTGCCAACACGCCGATAAGCTCGGGTTCTGAACTGTTTTGTTCAGAAGCCAAATCCGTCATTTCTTGAAAGGTGACATTGTAGCTTTCAAGAATTGTACGAGAAGACTTGAGGTAGACGCGATATGATTTGGAAGTAGAGGAATATCCGACAAAAATGGCTTCAAAGGCTTTGGGATCGAACTTGCTTCGATGCTCCCGATCGTTGACCACAAAACATTTGCAACCAAATACTTTGAAAAATGAGATATTCGGGATTCTTTGATTAATTATCTCATATGACGTCTTTTCGAAGCGTTTGTGAATAATTGTCCTATTTTGAGTAAAACATGCCGTACTCACTGCTTCAGCCCATAGAAAGTGAGGGAGACCGGAGTGTATGAGCATTGTTCTTGCAGCTTCAACTAAAGTCCGGTTCTTTCTTTCTATGACACCATTTTGTTGATGCGTTTTTGCGGCTGAGAATTGTTTAATAATTTCAAGTGATTGATAAAAGTTGCAGAGACGATGATTCTTGAATTCAGTCCCGTTGTCCGTTGTGATTACTTGGATTTTCTTTTGCAGGAGATTCTGAGTTGTATTCACAAAACTTATTATCAAGTCTTCAGTCTCATCTTTAGTTCGGAGATATCTTGTCCATGTGTAGCGAGAATAATCGTCGATAATTACTAACACATATTTCCGACCGTTGATACTTTGTGTACGCATTGGTCCGCAAAGGTCCATGTGAAGTTATTCCAAGGGTCGAGATGTAGAAGCAACTTGCTTGAGTTTGTGTGATGCTCGCTTCATTTTTCCCAATTGACAAGCCGAACAGTGATGCTCTTGATGAGGAGAGATTGTTGGAAGACCGTTGACCAACTTTTTAACAAAGAGTTGGTGAAGAGCTTTGTGATTTAGATGAGACAAGCGTTGTTGCCATAAGCTGTTCCTCTTGATTGTAGTCTGTGAGATGAGGCAAACAGCTGTCGAAGGTCGAACTGTTGTCAGATTGATAGTGTAGAGATTTGATCTTCGTGATCCTGTTAGAAGTTCTTGATTCTGACTATTTAAAATTCTGCACTGGTCAGCTAGAAATACCACTTGAAATCCTTTGTCACAGAATTGTCCTATGCTGAACAGGTTGTGTTTAAGACTTTGGACATAAGAGACATCTTTAATCGTCAGATTTGGCAGTAGAATGTCTCCAAACCCGAGTATTTGAGCTGAATCATTGTTGCCAAATCGGACTTTTCCGTTGTAACGGTCTCGGTAGTTGCTCAACAGTTCTTGCTTTCCCGTCATGTGTGTGGAGCAACCATAATCTAAATACCACACATGATGGACCTGCATAGAAAGAGGTTAGAGAGATTTAGGTACCCACTTTTGAATGGGTCCTCTCGGATTAGCAGATTTGATAAGTACGGTTTGGTCATCTTTGGTTCCTAAATTATTGGAATGCTTAGGTACCCAAACCATCTTAAGAGTTGGATCTTGTTTCCTACGAGACTTAATAGTTGCATTTGTCTTAGAATGATTGTTTGTAATTTTTGAAGTAGAGCCAATTTCAAAATTTGTGCTTTCAAAATTAATAGGTTTTAATACATAAGTGGAAGCAACAACATTAAAGTTAGAAACGACTCTCTTCTTGCGAGTGTCCATAGTTTTTGATACTGAAGAAAATTTTGAAAATAAGACATTTCTATCATTTTTCTTCTGAAATTCTATCCTACGCACTCTTTCCTTTGCATGCTTCACCTCTTTTTCTACTCTACCTATGGATGAAGTAGAAAAACAGTTCGAAAGAGTCTTTTTTCCTTTTTGAAGCATTTAAGGATTCTTTTCCTCCCTTTACTATTTTTAAAGAAGATTTATCTTCTTTTAAAATTTTTTGAAAAACAATGAAAGATGTTTTCTTAGATGTAATCTTGTCCTCAATTAATGATTTTTCTTTCAAAGTAAAACCAGGATAAGTTTTTAAAGTAGAAGAAGTTTTGAGATTAGAAATCTCCAGTAAAAGCTCATTCTTTTCAGCTTTGAAATTCTTTCTTTCTGTTTCTAAGGAAGCGTTTAAAACAGCTATTTTCCTAATAATAGCTGGAATATAACATAAAGTAGAATTTTTAAAATGATAAGTATTTTCTTCCTTATTTTTGGAAAAATCTTCTAAGGGATATAATGAATTATAATCACTAGACAGGTTGAAATCCCTTGTCTTGTAACTATTATTCAAGTTGGTGTAGACAAAGGGAATGTCAGTCCTATTTGTGGCTATTCGTTTAGATTCTTCTAAGGCATTTATTTCTGAAGAATTAGTAAAGGCCATTAGAGAAGTTAAACCTAATCCCATATACTTGATATCGTATAATTGTCTAACATTGACCCTTTTCAAGTTACAGGGATTGTTAAAGCCTAAGATAAGCCCTCTTTAGGATTATAAAATTCTATATCAAGAGGTTGATTTAGAAAGATAGTTTAATCCGTTTGACCCCGTTTTGTTAGAAGATCATCTAAAGTTTTAATTCGTGAATAAAGTTTATTACGTTCGTCAGAGATTTCTTTGAAATTATTTTTAGAAATTTCTAAGTCTCTATGACAATCGATAAGAATCATATTAAGTTCATTGAATTTTGTCTCGGAGGTAGCTATTGTTAATTCAAGACTAGATATTTTTTCCTTAGCGTTAGATAAGAGAATTTCTAGATGAATTTTCTTATCTAATTGCTTTTGGAAATTGCTTTCGGTAAGAGTTAGTCTCTCTTCTAATTCCTTTGTTCGTTTCCGCTCATTTTTCATGTTAGAGTACTTAATCTGTAACGATTCTAACATGTTTAATAATGTGGATTGAGACATTGTTACCTCTTGTGATGAAGAGGATGCTTTATCGTCGTCGTCGTCGGGCCTTCTTGAAGAGTTATCATTTGAGGTGTCTTCGAGGTATGCCATGAGAGCAAGATTTTCATCGTCAGAATCTGTGGTGTCTTCCAGCCAATGCTCTTGTTCGGCCATCAGTGCTACTCCAGACTATTTTTGTTTAGTGAGTTGGAATTTTTTGGAGTAGTAGTTGGCGTCCTTTTTCTTGGGAAGTTTGCATGCTCTGGCGAAGTGCCCTATCTTACCACAATTATAACATTTTTGTGGTTCTTTGGTGTTTTTAGATTCTGAGGACTCGGCCGGTCTTTCCTTGTGCTTGGAGCTTGATGTCCGAAGTCTATTTGCCGAGGAAGACGATTTCTTTTTGTAGAACTTTTTGCTCATCATTTTAGAAATGAGAGCCAACTATTTCTTGAACTCCTTCATATCGGGTTCGGAGTCCGATTCAGATTCGTCTTCATCTTCTGAAGAATTTGGCAACTTGATGCTTTTATCTTTGCGAGATCGACTTGTTTTTCTTTCAGAAACAAGAGCTATAGAATCGTCGATCTGCTTGCCCTTAAGTTCTTTTTGTATCTCGCTGATATCTTCTTCGTGTTGGGCGAGATTATCAAAGACGGCGTGGATATCCATTTCGCCCAAATCCTTATTTTGATGGATTTGCATGGATATTTTCTTCCACTCCGGTTGAAGAGAAGAAAGAAATCAGATGTTGACCTCCATGTTGGTCTTGAAGATATCTATTTTCCTCATCTCATTAAGAAGAGTTAGATAGCGTTGATAGAGTTCATACACTGTTTCCTCTGCCTTTGCTTTGAATGAGTCGTAAGCGGTTAGAATATTTGCTTTCTTGGCTTTGACTCTAACTTCGGTCCGTTGCATCACCTTGTGGAGATCGTCCCACATAGCGTTTGCACTAGATAGACTATATATTTGCATATAGATGTCGTTAGGAATTCCTTGTAGGAATGTTTTGGCTCCTAAATCTGCTTTTGCTCTTAATCGCTCCCCATCGGTGTATTCACTAGGAATTTTGAGTCTTCGTGAGGCGGGTATTGGAGGATTATTGGTGGCATCGCCTTCTTGAATGAGCCAAAATTGAGCAGGACCTTCTTGAAGGGAAGCTATCAAATTTATAGCTTGCTCTTTTGTTTCCAAGAAGTTCATGAATCGGCTTCTCCATACGGTGTATTCACCTCTTCGTAGAATTGGAGGGCGGACGTCGTTTCCGAGCGAGTAAGCACCCATTTGTAGTTGATTGGTTGGATCTTCGTGAAAGTTTGGAATTGTAATGAAAAGTGCTTCACAAGTGACAAACTTCGTTAGTAATGTTTGATTCGTACTTTAAACAATTTCCCTTTCTTTTCGGTTGTTAAAGAGAAATTATTTTGATTTCTAAAAATATTTGATATGAGAATTGATACTTCAAAATTTTGCTAAATAATTTTTATTTTAAGATCGAAAATTTTGAGTATCGTAGAAGATAATTCGGAGACAAATATTTTTCATAAGTTTTGAAAATTATGAAATTTGATTTCTTTCAAAATAGTGTAAAATGTGTGTGTGTTTGAGTAGTGACTGAAAAGTTTTTCAAGCAATAAAGTTTTCGATTAAAAAAAAATTCGAACCTATGATCAAAAAAGATTTTCGATTGTAAAAGTTTTTCGTTGTATTTATCGAAAATTATTTTTCAAACGTAAGAGTTTTGCAGAGTAAATATCCCGTCAAAAAATAGTATGTCGAATACTTGTTGATCTCAAAAATGTTTATCGAAAAATTTATAATCGAAAAATTAATAGCGATCGAAAAATTTTGTTAAGTTTGACTCAAAGTTTTTTTTTTTTTTCTAGTGACTTATTCTATCGAAATATGTTTTCGCTAAATTTTTGCTCGAAAATTTAGATGATCGAAAATCTTGAGATCGAAAATTTATTTTACTATTACAAGATTTTTGAGTGATATTTATTTAGCGAAAACAGTATCCGTCGAAAAAAATATGCTTTATTACGCTCGAAATAGATATATATATGAATCGAAAAACTAATTATCGAAATAATGTTTTTGTAGTCTTATATCGGAGTAAAACATACGAGAACAGTGTTTGTCATCGAAAAATTTCTCGGCTGCAAACTTCTTCGAAAATTAATTTTCGAGCCAAGTTTTTCGATCGAAAATCCGATCGAAGAACAGCAAAGTTCAATGTAACAGTGAAAATTCCAAATTCAACCGAGATGTTCAGGTTAGGTGATGAAATTCTGGAAAATCACTCGTTTCTTTGTTCTTAATATGAGCAAACACAAGATTAAGCACGTTTTACAGCAAAATATATCAAATATTACGAAAATCAAATCGAAATCAAAACTTAATCGCAAACGCAAATATCGATCTAAATCGAAAATCTGAATTAATATGACGTTCTAAGCAATTGAAATCACTACGTAAATCATTCCTAACATAAAATCTATCACTTAATCAGCAAGATCATCAACAAAATTCGCAAACATTAAGCATATTGATCAAAAAACAAGTCACACAAGTTTTTCGATCGAAAAATCTGGAAAATTATTTTGATCTTAAAATTGCGAATTCAATCCAAAATCAATCACGATATGCTCTGATACCAATTGTTAGGCCCTAATTCATCAATCAACAAGCAATCTAAGCATGAATTCTTGGTATTCGAATAAGAAATCTTACGAATTACGTTCGGTCGAATATCCGCGTTGAAGATCTTGAGAGAGGTAGTTAGATTTCCGAGATTCTCGATCGTATTCTCTCTCTTTTAAAATATGAATTCAATACTTGTGATTTTTTGAAAATGAACTTGTGTATTGATTTTGATAGTGTACATTGTATTTATACCTATTACATGGTATATTTACTATTTGGTCCTACACTATCAAAACTACTAATTACGCCCCTAAGTACAAGAATAATAAAATTACAAAGCACAATAATAAATTCTCTTCACCTCCCACGAGAGAATGGCTATTACTTCATTTTCGACATCGCTCAAGGGATCGTTGAGTTCGTCTGACTTCGAAAGTGGATCGATGAGTTTGCCCCACGGTGGATAGCTGTTGAATTCGTTCGATTTTTGCTGAGTTTGAAAGATTAATTTGGGAAGGGCTCGTTTGATTTGGGGATTTTGAAGTTTTTTGTTTTTCTTTTTCATTTATGTTAAAGACTAGGTAATATTGTAATAACCAAGATTCACGAGGGTATAATTGTCAAATAGGTACCTATGAGTAAAAATAGTTTCAAACAGGTACCTAGGTATAAAATAGTGTTGACAGGGGACTAAACTGCTTTTCTTTTTTATCGGTGGGTATTTAACTGTAGATTCCCCTAAAAATAATACTTAGAATTAATGGTTAAATAATTAATATTTAATATTGAAACATTAATTATTATTCCGTAACATATCCCCTCAAAATGAATATATTAAGCCATTTTAGCTACATAATATATAGGGTTAATTGTAACATTTACGCAACAGCACCCCACACATCATTGTGATAAACAAACAAAATATTCCAATATCACCTTGATATGCAAAATGAAATATCACCCCAAAACAAACACGGTGATGACATATCACCTTGATCCACATCACGGTGATGTGAGTAACACCGTGTTGGATCAAGGTGACATATACTACTTTGTCGTTTTCTACTTTAATTTATTATTTAATTACCTTTAAAAATTAAATTTTCTACATATATACGGATAATATATATTAAAAATAAAGTATGATTTTATATCTTTAATATTTTGGAACATAAATAACAATTTAACTATAAAGTAGTATTAAAATTTTTAAAAAGTTATATATACTCACCTTTCAAATATTTATATTCATACATTTTAGGCTTGGTCTTATAAAAATTTAAATGATTTAAAAACACTACAAAAAATATAATTTATTGTGACAGTTTTCCTAGTGGCGATAATTATGCCATCACTATCGGTATAGATATAGTGACAACAAAATTTGATGTCACTAATTGAAGAGCCTAGTGACAAAAAAGTTTCTGTCACGACCTGTTGTCACTATTGATGAGCTATAATGACAATATTATCTCATGTCACTATTAATTGACACTAAAATCTTGACGTCTTATTGTGTAAAATGAATGTTGTCACTAATGCAAGCCAAAATAGTGATGATTTTAATTGTCGTCGCTTAATCACCAATAGATTATTTTAGTGTCAATATGATATCATCACTAAAAATATGACATAATTAATGATAGTTTTAAATTATCACTAATTATTATAAGTATATTGTGTCCAGGTTCACTGTCACTAATGGTGAGCAAAATTGACAAAATTATCTCTTTTTACTAATTGTTGCCACCGACTATTAAAAACAAATTATTATTGTTAATTTATCAATTTGTTAAATTATTTTTTATTCATATAAGAATTATAGTAGGGATGGCAATGGGGCGGGTTCGGACCCGCCTTGGACCTGCCCCGAACGAATCATGTATTTTACTATTTTTGAATCTCAGAGGCGGGTCCCGAGTTCATCAACAGAACAAACCCGGCCGGGTTTGGGATGGGTCGGGTCTGGCCAACCCCGTCGTGAAACCCGAGCCGAAAATATTATATATATATATATATATATATCTTTATATACATTAAATATATATCAATATTAAAATTGGCAACAAAGTCTTCTTTGGCCCAATGGTTAGGTTCTAGTATAAATAAGTGTCAGGTAGTGGGTTTGAATCCCAACTATTGCATATTTCTGCATTTATATTTTAAAAAATAAAAAAAGAAAAATAAATATGGCGGGTCGACCCGTCGGGTCTGGACCCGAGACCGACCGGTCCGGGTCTCGGATCAAGCTTATAAATGGGTCGGGTCTCAGGTCCGAAAAGGAAGAGTATAGCGGGTCAGACCCGAACCATTCGGGTCCAAACTGTGGCGGGTCGGGCCCGGACTAGAGATGGGTAGGGCTGGGTCTTGGGTCTTTAGAAGCTCAGTCGTGTCGGGTCTCGGTTCCGACAAAACCTGTTTTATACCCGACCCATTGTTATCCCTAACATTAATTATAGCCACAAGAATAGTTCGTGACTAAAAGTTTAATTAATAGTGACAAAATTGATTTGGGGCTAAAAGGTTACTTTATATTGGCGAGAACGACATGTCACTAAAGCATCACTTTATAGTGACGGAACTTCACGTGGCTAAAGCATCGATTTATAGCGATGAGTATGATAGTCGTCACTAAACTATTTAGTGACAATATCTATAGTCACGACACCGTGACAACATTTAAAGTCATCACTAGCTTATTACAGTAACAATTTAACTACATATAGTGACAAAAAAAATTCTGAAATTCATTTTTTTTGTAGTGAAAAATTATGAGCTCGAGCATTGGCTTGACATATATGAGCTCGAGCTCATTTTTAGCGAGGTCGAATCGACTCTCGAGCTCATGAGTCGGCTTGACTCATCTTTCACCCCTTATCACCTCTCATCTTTCCCAGAGAAGTTTCGAACGTCAAGTTGAGTTGGGAAACTTGTGCGACTGTACGCATGTCAAACTGTAAGACTTCGAGACTTGTATTACTGCAAGACTTGTATGACAGTGAAAACCTTTGTAGGATATTGTAAGACTATAAGCATGAAAGAAATCATAAGATGCAGAACTTTTCTAAGAATTTCCTAGTATTGTGTTCAACATAATTTCCTTAAACCAGATTTGCTCTCTCTCTACGCAATAGATACGTTTGAACGTCAGTTTCTCAAGACACTCCGGAAGAAATGTGATCCTTTTGTGCACTACGAAATCACCGATGAACTTGAACAAAATTATGACAACCAATAATGTCGATTTTCTGGCTTGAATACTGAATCCGAATAACTTTTCTCCATTGAATTTGAGTGTATATATATAGATCATTCAACCTTTTGAAGAGGCATACAAACTTTCGAATTGTCCATAGCTGTTCGAACAGACACAGATCTTCGCAAGTCACTCAGGTGTTCGAACATACATCGTTGTTCGAACACAAAAACCCTTCGTCCGGTAGCCGTTGGACTTTAAAATTAAAAATTAAATTTTAAATTTCATGGAAAAATAAAATATATGTAAAACGAGAGCAAAAGGACAGGTTGATCAGGTCGCGCCCACACATGAGTCAATTGGATTTGCACCCCTGCGTATGCGAGCGACATACTGATGTGGAGCGAGCTGAGCAAGCGGATAAGTTAAACGAGGGAATAAATCAACCATATCGGGTTTACGTGAGGCGCGCCAAGATGGATAAGAATTGAAGAATCTTGAATATTGGAGTTTCTATAAATAAGCGATCTGATCGCATCAAATCTTTCTAAATAATTTGTGGATTTCCTAACATTAAATATTTTCCCTAGAAATAGGTTTTATCATCTATAAGAGGGCACTGACCCTTTGTATCGATGAGGTATCTAGAAAATAAAGTTATTATAAGTTTGATCTTTGACAAGGACCCAGCCTCGTCAAGATCTGTTCCAAGCTTATTACGTTTTCCTACCCATCAATTTGGTCCGACCTGCCGGATCCGATCATGGTGGAAACACGTGATTCCTCTACCAGCGCAAGACTACAAACTCTTGAAGAAAACATAAGCATTATGGCTGAAGAACAAACCCAGATGAAGACAAGTATCGATTTTGTCAAAAACCAGATGGCTGAAATATTGCGAGTTGTCTCGGGAAATTCTACGGGAGAGACATCAAGCAACTGCAACCAACAGTTTCGTGTCAATAGCGGAAACCCCCCCGGCGGAACAGGTACCCCAACCAATCTAACCCTACCCACGTTCGACGGAAAGGACCCTCACGGGTGGATTTCTCGGGTAGAACAGTTATTCGACATTCATACCTTACCAGAAGATCAAAGAATCCAATTAGTACTCGTGGCGATGGAAGGGGTGGCGCTTAACTGGTTCCGATGGTTACAACGTCGCAAACCGGGATTCTCATGGCAACAATTCACGCATGCTCTTATTGTTCGATTCGACGAAAGGCACGAAGGGAGTCCGTATGAGCGCTTAGCTGCGATCAAACAAACAAGTTCCATCGTCAGCTATATCGATTTATTTATTCAATTGTCGAATCAAGTTCCAAATCTTTCCGAAGAACATTATCTTGGATATTTCATGAATGGTCTGAAGGAAGAAGTTCGGGGTGATCTTCGAATCTTGAATCCGGAGAATTTGGAAGTGGCGATGCAAATGGCACAAAATATCGAGAAAAAGTATCAACGACAACAAGTTGGGACATGGGAAAATCGGACGACTTTTTCTAACAGTCGAGGCCAATCATCCGCCTTTCGCGCGTCGACGGTGATTCGCCCTCCTCCAGCTCCAAATCGGAACAGCTCTGAGAGGATAGCAACACCAAAGTCGTCCACGTCCGGACAATCCACGGCTCGGACACCTTTTCGACGTCTTACACAGAAAGAGTACGAAGATTTGAGGCAAAGGGGATTGTGTTTTCGTTGCCGCCAGCCATACCATCCTCTTCACGATTGTCCGATGAAACAACTTCGCGTGATGTTAATGGAGGAAGGAGATTCAATAGATGCAGAATTAGAAGAGATGCTGATCGAAACGGAGAATGAAGCAACGCTAATCGAGGAAGAGGACCAGCCGAAAGCGGATGCCGCATTATCCTTATGCTCAATGGCGGGTATATCCGGACCACGCACTATGCGACTACGGGGCGTTACCGCAGGTCATGATATTACGATTTTGGTGGATAGTGGCGCAAGCCATAACTTCGTATCACAAAAGATGGTGAGCGAATTGAACCTGCGACCTGACATAATGGATAAGTTTGGAGTCCAATTGGGAGATGGGCGACGAGCAGAATCAATGGGGTTGTGCCGTAACGTGCAAATTCAGCTAGATAATTTTGAAGTAAGAGCTGACTGCTATGTTTTTCCCTTGGGAAGTGTGGATATTATACTGGGGATCGCTTGGCTAGCGACGTTGGGAGATGTTCGGGTGAACTGGAGTAAAATGACTATGCTGTTCGAGAGCGAGGGAAAACCAATTCAGATTAGAGGCGACCCTTCTTTATGCCGCAGTAGAGTAGGGATCCGCTCATTAATCCATACGGGTGAAACAGATTTATGGGCAGTCATTTTAGAGGAGGACTGCGAGGTGCCAACAATTGGGGGAGATATCACTGACCCAGAAAATAAAAAGGCGTTAGCAATGGTCCTGGATGCTAATTCAACGGTGTTTGGGAATCCTGAAGGATTGCCACCACGTCGACCAACCGATCATCGAATCGAATTGACTAAAGAAGCCGGTCCCGTTTCAGTGCGGCCATACCGCTACGGTCACACTCAGAAGGACGAAATTGAGAGATTAGTCAACGATATGCTATTAGCTGGCATAATTCAGCCTAGCTCTAGTCCATTTTCGAGCCCGGTGCTGTTGGTGAAAAAGAAAGATGGGAGCTAGCGGTTTTGTATAGATTACCGAGAGTTGAACAAAGTTACGATTCCCGACAAATACCCAATACCGGTCATACAAGAGATGTTGGACGAATTATCTGGAGCGAGGGTATTTTCAAAAATTGACCTACGATCAGGCTATCATCAGATTCGACTGGTGCCAAAGGACGTGCCAAAGACTGCTTTTCGGACTCACAATGGACACTACGAATTCCTCGTAATGCCCTTCGGATTGACAAATGCCCCAGCCACCTTTCAATCAACAATGAACGACCTATTTCGGCCTTTCTTACGGAAGTATGTTCTGGTCTTCTTCGACGACATTTTGATATATAGCCAAATATGGGAAGACCACATGATGCATCTAAGTCGGGTTCTGGAGACATTGCAAGCAAATCACTTCAAGGCAAATCGCAAGAAATGCGCATTCGCATGCGAACGAATTGAGTACCTAGGCCACATCATCTCGGCAGAGGGAGTTGCGATGGATCCAGCAAAAGTCGCTGCGGTGGTCAACTGGCCGCTGCCTAAGACCGTGAAAGAGGTGCGCGGATTTCTGGGATTGACGGGATACTATCGAAGATTCGTACGAAATTATGGGCTGATCGCACGACCCTTAACCCAGCTGCTCAAGAAGGAGTTTGCCGATCGATTCGTGTGGACGACCGCGGCCGATGCCGCCTTTCGAACGTTAAAAGAGACATTGACATCCGCACCGGTCCTAGCCATGCCCGATTTCAAGAAGATTTTCATCATCGAGTGTGACGCATCGGGTACGGGAATTGGGGCAGCACTGATGCAGAAGGGACGTCCAATTGCCTACTTTAGCAAAGGATTGGCTGAAAATATGAGTACGAAGTCGGCATACGAACGGGAATTAATGGGATTGGTCCTAGCCGTGCAGCATTGGCGGCCCTACTTAATAGGCCGTCATTTCATTGTTCGATCAGATCACCATAGTCTGAAGTACCTATTAAATCAGCGAATCGTGACTCCGTCGCAGCAGGTTTGGGTGGCCAAGTTGATGGGCTATACCTTCGACATTGAATATAAAACGAGACGTACTAATTCAGCGGCGGATTCACTATCTCGTCGCGTGGAAGATCATGAGTTGGCTGCCATTAGCGGGCCATGGTGGACGTCCATGACAGACGTAGTAGAGGAACAAAAGGCAGACCAATACCTTCAAGATATCATGAAGGAGTTACAGCAGGATCACAAGAGTCGGCCGGGATTTATCGTGGTGGAAGGGAAACTGTTCCACAAAGGACGCCTAGTGTTGCCTACCTCTTCGGCATGGATTCCCAGATTGATGCATGAGTTTCATGACACACCAACGGGTGGACATGCAGGAGTATTTCGCACATACCGACGAATTGCATCGAGTGTGAACTGGCGGGGTATGTATCGCCAAATTAAGGAGTATGTGAGCAACTGCCTTGTTTGTCAAAAATCCAAGTATGAAGCACAACAACCAGCTGGACTATTACAGCCCCTACCTATTCCAGAGGCAGTATGGGAAGATATCTCGATGGATTTCATAACGGGCTTGCCAAAATCGCTGGGTTACACTAGCATTTTGGTAGTGGTGGATCGCCTATCGAAATATGGGCATTTTGTGCCGTTGAGGGCACCAGTCACAGCAAGAAGTTTAGCCGAGAAGTTTGTAAAAGAAATCGTCCGATTGCATGGCGTACCAAGGACTATTGTAAGTGATCGGGATCCCATTTTCATGAGCGCTTTTTGGCGGGAACTATTTAAGTTACAGGGCACGGGACTAAAGTTCAGCTCGGCATATCACCCCGAGACTGACGGGCAGACCGAGGTTCTTAATCGTGTCCTCGAGACATATTTGCGGTGTTTTTCGTCGGAGCAACCGAGGAAATGGGCGGGGTGGTTAGCATGGGCTGAATATTGGTATAATACATCGTACCAAACGGCAGCAAAATTAACTCCATTTGAGGTGGTCTATGGGAGGTCGCCCCCAACTCTACGGCGATTCATTTCTGGGGAATGCAAAATCGATGCAGTGGCCGAAGTTTTGGTGAGCCGAGACAAGATACTGCAGGTACTGCGATCGAATTTGGAGAGGGCCCGACAACGCATGATTCTATACGCAAATAAACATAGACGGGATGTGGAGTTTCAGGTGGGTGACAAGGTATTTCTCAAGATTCGGCCCCATCGTCAAACTTCATTAACAGCTACCTCGTACAATAAAATTGCAGCCAAGTACTATGGCCCATTTTCGATCCTTAAGCGAATCGGTTCGACGGCTTATGAATTGTGCCTACCCCATCTTCCCGTATTCATCCGGTTTTCCATGTGTCTCAGCTAAAGCGAGTGGTTGGAGAATAAAATTGCAACGAGTTGATGTGGAGCGAGCTGAGGAAGCGGATAAGTTAAACGAGGGAATAAATCAACCATATCGGGTTTACGTGAGGCGCGCCAAGATGGATAAGAATTGAAGAATCTTGAATATTGGAGTTTCTATAAATAAGCGATCTGATCGCATCAAATCTTTCTAAATAATTTGTGGATTTCCTAACATTAAATATTTTCCCTAGAAATAGGTTTTATCATCTATAAGAGGGCACTGACCCTTTGTATCGATGAGGTATCTAGAAAATAAAGTTATTATAAGTTTGATCTTTGACAAGGACCCAGCCTCGTCAAGATCTGTTCCAAGCTTATTACGTTTTCCTACCCATCACATACATATATTATTGACTAATTATTTTAAACCAAACCACAAATCTATATAAGGTGTGTCAAAGCTGGTCACTTTTTCAATATGGAATTCCCACTCATTTTCTCCTTCAAATTATTCCTTATTCAATAAGTTCAATTTATAAAGCTCATTAATTTTACAGATGTCCAACAAGTAGTTCACAAAGAATTTTGTTTTCTTGTGCTAAATCGAAAGTCGTTTTATGATATTGACAATTAACGAAACCGAGAGCACTGTAACTCAGGTAACTTTTCTTTAAGAAGGTCCAATTTGTTCCTCGACTTTAAGTCAAAAAATTCTATACACTTTTAGTATACTCATGCATACCCTCCTTCACCAACAGTGAGTGCCATCTTTTGAAACAAATCCTATTGATTAGTTGGGATTGAAAGATTTGAAAGTATTCGATAGATGCTGATCAAATGCGGTCAAATAAACTTAACCCTCTAGGCTGTCTGTATAGTTTGGAAGATTACGACCTGCATCTTCTGATTGGTGTTGACCTTTTTTTATCTATATGCTTTAAAGAGTTTTGACGATTTATGTAACTATGATGAAGTTAGGGCTAAAACTTAAGCAATTCGATTCATATGTATTATTATGTCTAAATTTATGATAATATTTGACTTTGCATATTTTATGGGTTATATAGTTGAAAAATGTTGAATACTTGGTCATCATGTGATTATGCGTTTAACTTGTAAAATTATGTGATGTTTAGATATGCCTCCCATGCTAGGTAATATCTCATTGCGGATATAGAGTATTATTTATGGAAAAAGCGTGTGAGATATCATGTTGAGCTATATAAGGAAAAATATGATGTCTAAATATGGAATGTGTTATATTCGTTTGAATTTGTCTATTATGGGAAAAAATTATGTGGATAATCTTTGCATGCATCTTATTTGATCTTATACGGAAAAATCAATTAGAATATCTTATTGCTGAATTAAGGAACTATAAAAGAGAACGATGTTGATTTATTTATTTTATAAGATGATGGCTAGATATCACATACGGAAAGTGATGTTATGAGTGATATCGTCCCAGATAGGAATATATGCCATGAATTCAAATTTGTCTTTTACATGGAATAAACTATCCTATTATGAGCTTGTGGCCGTTGTGCTATAATACGATTGGCAAATTCATTGCTCGATAATTACACGGATTAAGTGCATATTTTGAATATTAAAAAACTTGTGATGGACTTTCTAGGTAAGTGTTGATTGAAATGGCTTATATATATGATCAATACTTTGAATATCGAACAACCGAACCAACGAACATACGCACACGAAAGAGATTGAGTAGAAGAAAACGAATTTGACATAGAGCCTTTACTCCCATTAATCAGATGTTCTCTCTTGGCAAGAACATTCCGATAACGAGAAGGTCCAAAAATCTTGAGATCACTTGAGAGAGAATGGAATCCCAAAGTGACTGTCATCTACGAAGCTAAAGATTTAGATGAGCTATATATCTCCGAGTTAATCGGATTTCTAACCTCGTATGAGATTACTCAAATATCCATGAAAGAAAAGCCACAAGTCAGGAATCAATAAACTATTGCTTTCAACGTTGAACAAGAAAGTGATCCCGATGACGACAATGAAGAAGAGGAGGACATGATGAAGCAACAGCTAGCTGACCAAAAGTTTTGAGAAATTCCGTAAAAAGAAAAAAATAAACTCAAAATTCCACCAGAAGAACAAGGAAATATCCTCATATGAGAAGTTCAGAAATGTTTGAGGTGTGATAAGGCAGACCACTTTGCTTCAAATTGTCCCTTGGCAGGCGATGATATAAAGACAAAGAAACAGAAGTCCATGATGACAAATTGAGAAGATTCCGAGAACGAGCAAACAAAGGAGGAAAACCTTGCTTACATGGCTGATGATGATCAGGTATCTTCTTCGTCTACTATTAACAAAATTAATATCTAAATTAGTTATATGTGAATATCGATGAATCTCATGATAACACTTCTTCAATTTTTGAAGTAGACGAAAGTAAGGAAGAGTTATGTGAGATAATTCAAAACGGTCATGAACATATCAAGTCTATTAAGTCGCTGACGAAAAAGTTGGTAAAACAACGAGATGACTTAGCGAGAGAGAAACATCATGATCTAGAAATCTCAAAGCAGAGATCGATACTTCTACGAAAGAAAAAAGTTCCATGCAATTACAAGGAACCTGGAAAGACAAACAACGATATGTCTAGAGATATCACTGCACTTGGACGTTCCTTACGAAAAAAGAGCGCAACATTAATATACTTCTCCAAGGGAGCAAAACCTAGATATGCTACAGAACATTCCTAGAAATACCTGAAAATCTGGGATAGTATATTCCATGTTAGAAAAACATGTTGCGGCAGTTGTCCGAAAACCAAAATGTTTTTCATATGGTCGTCATTGTCATTATTCAAACTATTGTTTTCTGAAAAGAGCTGATAAGTCAAAGTATGTTTGGAGGCCAAAGAAATTCCCTGATAACAATGCTTCTAAAGGTGGTCAACCTAAGTTTGTGAGATCACAATCTGAAGTTAAAAAGGAAGATGAAGTTATTTTTAGTGCATCTAGGTATGACAATATCTACTGCATCACTCTTGATGATATCACTACTAACCAAAATGTCAAGTGCCTAGCATTTACACAGGATATCACATAGTAATGGCACAGACGTTTGAGACATACCAATATGAACTGATATTTCATATAACCAGCAAAGAACTGGCGACGTGTTCCAGACATGAATTTCACCAAGGACAGAACATGCAAGACATGCCAAATGGGTAAGCGGACTAAGATGCGTTTTATGGTAAAGAATGTGATATCTACTTCTAGACATCTGGAACTACTAGATATCTCAGAAAATGTCTCTGCGAGGTAAAAGATATGTCTTTTTTATTGTCGATGACTATTCTTGGTACATATGGGTGATATTCCTTGCGCATAAGAGTGAAACATTAGATAACTTTGCACCGCTAATAAAGAGACTTGAGAATGAAAAAGAAAAAAGCGTATGCAAGATACGTAGTGATAACGACCTAGAATTTTATAGTAAACCAGTTGTATCTTTTTGTGATCAGTACATGTATAGTCATAATTTCTCTATTTCTATAACACCCCAACAGAACGGCGTAGTTGAGCAGAAAAAAATAGTGTTACAGGAGATGGTTAAATCAATGCTACATGAGTATGATGTTGCCAAATAATTCTAGACGGAAGCTCTTAGTACAACTTGTTATGTGTCTAATCGTGTTTTCCTTATGCATTAAAGACAACCTCCTATGAAATATGGAATGACAGAACTCAAAATATAGGATACTTCCATGTATTTTGTATGCAAGTGTTTTATTTTAAATGATAGAGATAAAAGATGAAAATTTGATTCTAAGGTAGATGACGGGATATTACTTGGTTATAGTCTACAATCCAAAGATTACCGTGTCTATAATAAAAGGAAAATGATTGGTCAAGAATCTATACATGTAACATTTGATGAGATTCCTACAACATATGCTATTAATGAGGAATGTATAAAGTTGTATCGTGTAGATTTACAGGTTGCTGAAGGAATAAGGGAAGATATTCCAAGAGACGAAGACATTGATACACTGGAATCTGAGACTTCAGATGAACAACAGCATAGAAAATTCAAGCATGCTACAATTCATTTGACAGATCAAGTCATAGGGAATATCACCCCGGAATCAAAACACGAGCAGCTGCACGAAATGGGGATACATAGGAATCTCGTTATGTATTGCGGTCAATGGTAGAACCAAGGACTGTTCATGAAACCCTAGATGACAAATCATGGGTTACCCCTTTAGAGGTCGAATTTTCACAATTCGAAAAAGAGCAAAGTATGGAAGCTAGTAGAAAGGCCGACCGAAAAGTCTATTATAGGAATAAAATGAGTATTCCGCAATAAACTCGATGAATGTGGTAAAGTCACGAGAAATAAAGCGAGGTTAGTTGCAACAGGTTATTTCAAGGAAGAAGGTATTGATTTAGAAGAAACTTTCGCTCCCATCATTAGACTAGAATCTATACGTTTTTTACTTGCGTATGCATGTTTTAAACGGTTTAAACTTTTTCAAATTGACCTAAAAAATGCCTTTTTAAATGGTTGTATAAATGAAGAATTTTTCGTCGAACAACCTCCCGGTTTTATTAAAGAAGGATTTTGAAATCATGTTTTCAAATTAAATAAAATGTTGTATGGTTTAAAGCAGACTCATATGGCACGGTATGAAAGATTGAGCAAATTTTTTATAGCCATAGGATTTACAACTGGAACCATTGATAACACTATTTTATCAAGTATGAAGTGGTCACATGCTGTTAGTACAGATTTACGTTGATGATATAATTTTTGAAAGTACTAATAACCTTCTTTGTGAGAAATTTTCTAAGTCCATGAAGAAGGAATTCGAAATGAGTCAATGAGTGAGCTGAACTACTTCCTTGGGTTGCAAATTAAGCTACTTGACTGGGGAACCTTTATATCCCAGACGAAATACAGCAAGAAACTGCTAGTAAGATTTATTCCTACTCCTATACATCAGACCACCAAAATTGATAGCGATGAATCAGGTACACAAGTTGATCAAACTCAATATCGAGGTATGATTGTAAGTCTACTTTACTAAACTGCAAGTAGACCGGATATAATGTTTGTTGGTCATGTGCTCGAGATATCAATATAACCCTGGAATTGCACTTGACAACAGTCAAGCAAATACTAAGATATAAAAGGCACTCTTAATTTTGGTCTTTCGTATTCCAATACCATGAATTCCATAGTGGAATATTCCGATGCCGACTATGCTGGATGTAGGGAAGATAAAAAAGGTACTAGCGGTACATGTAAGTTACTTAGGCATTTCCTAGTAACTTGGTCTAGTAAAAAGCAAAATTTTGTCGCCCTTTCCACAACCAAAGCTGAATATATGGCTTTAAGAAATTATTGTCAACAAGTGATTTGAATGAAACAAACCCTTAGTGATTTTGGGTTAGGTTATGACAAACTTCCTACTCTTTGTGATAGTTTAGCGCCATAAGTATCACTAAGAATCCGATGCATCATTCTCGTACTAAGCATATAGAGGTTAAACAACACTTTATACGAGAACATGCTATATCAGCGTGGAACTCGTAGGAACAAATGACCAGCTTGTTGATATCTTCACGAATCCCTTAATCGAGATCAAATTTTGCGATATACGTGATCGACTGGGAATGACCGAGCTAAATAAGGTTAGAGAACTTGCCAAAATTCTTTCGGTTGTTCAGATTTCGAGTATATATATTTTTTTTTTTGTAGAAATTCATTGTTATTCTTTTCTGAGACTCATCTAAATTTCAGCCCTTAGAATATGTTAGGACAATAAGATCTCCACGTTTTTTCTTCAAACAGCTTTCTATAAATTTTCCTTCCATAAATGAGATCATGTCAAATCATTTTGACATCTCTTATTTCTTGACTGACGTTTCATTTCCTTTTTTAAATTCAAAATTCAAAATTTGAATTCACTATCTCTTTTCCTTGTATAAACCGGTTTCGCTTCTGTAAACCACAAACCAAACACCCCAAAAAAATTAACATCTCTAGTTTAAAACCGGATAGAAATAATATCATCTAAGCGCATCATCCCAATCCCAACCAAACACACTCTAATAGTTTGTGATGGTTTTCACGATTTTATGAAGCTTGTCTCGATGTTTACGGAGCACGAGATAAAAGTGAGGGATGCCAATAGGTTTCATATCTTTTAAGATGGGATGTTCTTGTGGAAATTTTTGGTGATTTATCTTTGGTGGTTGATTTTTTTTATTCTATATCATGCGACGATGCGAAGAAGTTTCTACATGGACAACTAAATCTTATATTTATGGTATTTACATAATATTCATTTACAATTCTATCCATGAGACGATAATACATTATCTTATTTATTCACATTCAATTCACGAAATCAATTGATGTTTAATATTGAAATAAATGAAAAAAGAAATAAATTTATTTCACTATTTACTAGATTGTACACGCTGATTTCATGCCGAAGAAGATTAAAATCGTGAAGAAAAAAGGCGTAATGCCTACTGGCTAGGGTTCACATTCATGCCATCGTTTTTCTGGTGCACGACATACAACACGCGTTAAGAGGTGCCTACGCATTTTGAATGCGGAGGGCAAGTTGCATTGATGGCTCGCATGACCACGCTCGAACATTCTCGTGAAATTAAAATGCACTAGTCGAAGTGCAACCACAGAACCTCGTGCCCTAGCTACGTCATGCATTTTTGTCTATAAAAAGACATTGAAATGAAGCTAACATTCACACATTTCAGATACATCAAGTATATTTTTTATAAATTTAATACTTCCAAGTTCGTAGATCGCGGCTTGAACGACAATTGGTAATGTTCTTTCATATTTGGTGTTTCTCATTTTTCAGTCATTACCAAGAGCGACATTCTATTTTAAATTCTCGACAGCATTGTGTTAATATCAAACGACGTGCCTAAAATCATGGAGAACACTTTCGAGCGAGACGATCCATCAAAGACTAAATCCAACTCATCCATTAATTCTGGAAAATCTACGGCAAACCTTAATATGGAAACTGAACGAGAAAAGGGACTTGTGACTCAAAGCTTTACCTCTTTGGGAATCACGACCGAGCGGTCGAGTCCATCACCGATGGAGGATTGTCGTAGTACTGGGGTATTTTGGACGCGTTGCAGGTCATGCATGATCTATTATGAATATGAGGACATTTTCTTAGGCCGCAAGCTCCTTTGCGTGACGTGTTCAAAACCATTTGACGCAGTGGAAGTTCCATGTCCAGTTAGACAAGAATCCGAGAGAAACACTTGAGTAACATTTGAGAAACCATTATGTGATTTTCGGGTATTATGTATTACAACAATCCAATATGCTGAGATTTGGATATGTGTCTATATATATATATATATATGTTAACGTGTCAAATTTTAGGTTGGGGTCTAATGCTTTGTTGGCATCATTGTCAAATATTTAAACTTGTTTGTGGGTTGTGATACTTTTTTCGCTTTCGTTCCTTATTTAGGTATTATTTATCACTAAATTGTGGAGATTTATGGGTCAGAGTCTGAGTTGAGTTGTTTATGAAGAATTGAGTTTTAAAAAATACTTATAAATTAATTTTGGAATAGCTTGCAACAACAACACTAACGACGACGACAACGAAGACGACAACGACAATGCAGACGACAACGACAACCACTACGATAGCGACGACGACAACAACGACAACAACAACAATAACGATAATAATAATGATAATAATAATAATAATAATAATAATAATAATAATAATAATAATAACCTTGCATACTCTGGCTATATAATCATGTATACCTACCCAAAATAAATTTCGCCAATGTTCTCACTTCATCTTATGAAATTTGGTATTTGAACTTTTGTCACGCAATATGAGAAAATAATAATACAAAGATTTAACGTGGAATATCCACTGTTAACGAGGAGGGAAATCAGATGGGACAATTTGGTGAGTGGCTAAAATTAGATGCTATCTGAGAAAAATTCCTTACAAAACCTAGCACACAACAGAAGCCAAGCCAAATGACCAGGGATATGATAAATTGGGCACTAAGGAAGATCAAGAGGCATCACCAGAACCCCACGGGACCCAAAACCCTGTGTCATCTAACTTACCAGGACCTTTGCAGATGAATATCGAGGCCTCTGTTTATGCACCAACCAGATATTCAGGAACAGATCATCACTGAAGCACCCGTAGCCCCTGAACCAAAAGATCCGCAAAACGAGGCCATGACTGCAGCAGGTGGAGATCTATCTATTCATGAAACTAGTAGAGTACCCCTAGAAGGGCTAAAATGCAATACAACCATAATTGTGTCCATCAAAAGAAGGAATGGTACTAAACAAACAGAACTAAATCCTGACTGTAGCATGAACACTATGTATGGTAAGGATGGTCTGGGGCTAAAGAGAGGCAGATGGGACAAGGAGAACATATCTGTCAGCAACATGAAGGATGGGGTGTTACATAAGAAGGCAAAAATGGATACCAATGATGTGGAACAATTTGAGGTGGGGGTTACCAGTCATGACTGGCCCCACCAATCCAAATGAAGATATGCATGTGAAATTGTAGAGGGTTGGGAGGAACCTCTACAATTTCACAATTAAAGGAGTCCATGAGACTCCATCTCCCCTCACTGGTGTTCCTCAGTGAGACGAAGCAAAAGAGGGGCTTCATAGGAACTGTATGCAAGCATCTAAATCTTAGGGAGAGGTGATTTTACCAAGATCCTAGTGGTCTTCGAGGGGGCCTCTTCTGTGACTGGGACCAGAAAACCAACATTCTGAAATCAATACCACTGAATTTTGTCTAGAGGTGTGTTGTCATCAAGGAGCCCTGGGACACTGTGGGTAATTTTTATTTATGCAAGTACCAATCAACAAGAGAAGAAGCAGCAATATGAATATTTGATGCAAGCCAGAAGCAAGTGGAACAATCTTTGGGTAATGGGAGGTGATTTTAATGATCTCAGAAACTCAGGGGAAAAGTGGGGAGGCAAGAAGAGAAGCGAGGCTACCTTCAAGATTTTCAATTCATTTGTTGACAGCATGGGAATGGTGGAAATCCCCTTTATAGGGAGATTATTTACCTCGGCCAACCATAGAGAAGGGGAAGGTTTGGTTGAGGAAAGACTTGATAGGGTGTTGTGTTCCCCCCAGTGGATTCTGCAGCACCCTGATTCAGTGGTGCTCCTAGAGGATAGACATGCATCTGATCACTGCCTTCTTACACCGACACTTCAACAGGATGAGGTCAAAAGGAAGAGGAGGTTTCAATTTGACAAGAGGTGGCTAAAAATGGAAGGTGTTGAGGATGTAATCAAACAAGCATGGAGTCTAAGTGTTGCTGGGAATCCACATTGAAGATCAGCAACTGCAGAATCGAGCTGCTCAAGTGGAGTCCTGCCAAGAAGTCAAATTCAGGACAGAAAATTGCCAAGCTCAACCAATTATTGAGTGATCTAAAAAATAAAGAGGGAGCTAGAGATTGGGCCAAATGGAGGACGTTGCGGTAGAACTTAATCAGGCCTACAAGGAAGAATAAATATTTTGCCAATCGAAGTCAAGGACCATGTGACTCAAAGAAGGGGATAAAAACACAAGATACTTTCACACTTCCACTGTCCAAAGGAGAAGAACCAAATCAATGTAAAACTTGTGCTCTAGAGGTGGGGTGAAATGTAGTTCTCATGAGGAGATAGTTTGTGAGGTGGTGGTCTTCTACAAAGAACTGCTCACTTCAGTTGAACCACCAAGCATGTCGGTGGCAATTCATGGAATCCCTTGGTCCATCACTGCCAATATGAACCGCCTTCTCACTGCCCGAGTCTCAGGAGCCGAGGTGAAGAAGGTTGTCTTCTCCATGCATCCCTCTAAAGCCCCAGGGCCCGATGGTATGAGCCCTCTCTTTTTTCAAAAATTTTGGCATGTGATCAAACCTGATATTTGTCTTTTAGTGCGTAATTTCTTCACACATGGCAAACTCCTGAAATCCATGAATCACACCATCGTTACCCTCATCCCCAAAATTCAGAATCCAACATTGATCACTCACTATAGACCAATCAGCCTTTGCAATGTCTCATACAAAATCATTTCAAAAATTCTTACTGAGAGGTTGAAACCTTGCTTGAAAGCCATTTTTATCCCAGACCAAGCTGCATTTATTCAAGGAAGATACATTACAGATAATGTTACACTTGCACATGCGTGTCTTCACTTTATTAATTCACATAGGTACGGCAAGAAAGGATTCCTGGCTGTTAAACTTGATTTGGCAAAAGCCTATGATAGAGTCGAGTGGTCTTTTGTCCTAAAAATCATGATTAATATGAGATTCTGTGAAACATTTGTTGAATGGGTCAAAGTCGAACTGCAAGTGGGTTTATAACTCCTTCAAGAGGTATTAGACAGGGAGATCCCATCTCCCCTTTTCTATTCCTCATCTTGTCAGAAGGGTTATCAAACCTCATCCAACAGTCTGCTGACCAAGGGAGATACAAAGGTCTCAAATTGTGCAGAAATGGCCCGTCAATTACTCACTTGTTTTTTGCTGATGACTCACTCCTATTTTGTGAAGCCTCCACTGCCCAAGCACAGGAAATCACGGAGCTTTTGAACCTGTTCTGCACAGCATCAGGCCAACAGGTGAATCTGGAGAAATCATCAATCTTCTTCAGCAAGAACACCACGGGGGACCAGAAGAGGAACATTCTGCAAATCCTGGATGGCATCAAACAGGAGAAAAAATCTAGATATCTGGGGCTGCCCCTGGTAATTGGGAGATAAAAAAAGAAGACATTTCAATATGTGATTGATGTGGTCCAAAGCAGAGTAGCTAACTGGAAAAATTCATTCTTGAGCTCTGCTGGAAAGGAAACATTAATCAAAGCGGTTCTCCATTCACTCCCTGTTTACATCATGTCATGTTTTAAGCTGCCAATCCATATTTTCAAAATGATCTCGAGGATTATTAGCCAATTCTGGTGGGGTGACAAAAAGGCTGGGAGCCAGAGGATTCACTGGAAGTCTTGGGATTACTTGACAAAGCCTAAAGAAGGTGGAGGCCTTGGGTTTCAGCATATTCAGTGCTTCCATGATGCTCCCCTTGCCAAACAACTTTGGAGGATCATCTCCCAACCGAATCTGCTGGTGGCCAAGGTCCTAAAAGCCAAATACTACTCAAGAGGTGACCTTCTCTCAGCTACAGTCCCAACCTCTTGGCTGTGGAAATGCTGGTCTCACGCAAGGTATGTACTTGCCAATGGCACAAGGAGAAGTGAATAAGATGGGGAAACAGGCTTGAAACTCCACTGGAAAGGAAATGCTTCAGGACAATTCACAGTCCACTCCGCCTACCAGATGCTGCTTAAGGACTCCCCTTACCACAAAGAATATCCTGAAAGCAGTGATCATGGGGCTAACATGGAGAGACTTCGGAATGCAACATGGAATCTTAAGGTCAAAGGCAAGTTGCAACACTTTGTTTGGAGATGTTTGCACAACGCCCTACCCACCGAAAACAATCTTGCAAAGAAAGGTGTGAAGCTGGATACCATTTGCTCAGCATGTGGAGAGAAGGAGGAAACCATGGAGCATATCATGTTCAACTGCACACAGGCCCGATTGGCTTGGGCCACCGCCCCGCCCTCATGGGACCATGCTGGCAGCAAGGTTAACAGCTTTAGGGACTTGGTGGGGTAGTCTCAGCTGCGGACCTAACACGGAGGTCTTCCAACATCACGTACAACTCTCTGTCTACATCTTATGGATGTTATGGAAGACTAGAAATTTGTGGTTGTTCGAAAGTGTGTGGCAATATGGGAAAACTGTTGTGGATAAAGCATGGTGGGATTGGAATGAATTTCTTGAGATTTAAGCGATTTGACTAGGTGCTAACTTAGAGTCTTCAGCTACCTATTGTAGGGTGATCACACCAGTACAATAGTTGAGATGCCAAAATGCTGATTACTCAAACTTGGATGACATTTTGGGTTGTGAATGATCTTCCTTCGGCTAACTTCAGCCTTTAATCCAGTTTGGGGCAATCCTTCTTCTGCATTGGGTGTAGACTATTCCTTGCGTTTGGTTTTTTCCTTTTTGGGTCTTATTACATAGATGGCTTTTGTCGAAATTCGTGTGGCCCCATTGCAGTGTCGTTGTAAGCAATGGGGATTCTTTCGGTTATTTAACCAGCATGTAAATACCTTTTGCCGATGTTATAAAAGCTATAGTTTCGATAAAAAAAAACGAGGGAAAACAAACCAGGCAATTAGGCCGTTGAAACTTTGCTACACACAATTATTCTACTCTAGCGTGCACACAAAAAGAAAACCAAAAAATAATCATACCAGCTAACCTAAACTCTCACGCCATAGGAATTTTGTTAGTGTTAATTGTTAACATAAATTAAATTCTACTACTGTTGTGAATACACACACTATATATTAGAGGGTACCCACATGCCTTTTTTATTCTATTCGGAGTGGAAAAATAACAAAGGCACAACAAATGATATCACGTCAATCTTCACCTTGTTTGTCCATCTTGACACTTCTCTCGACGAAGGTCCTCTTTTTTTGAACTGTTCATTGCCTTTTTTTTTTTTTCAATTGCAAATAATTTTTTTTTACCAGCCACTTTTTTTGAAGATTCGAAAATTATTAATCAAGAAACCTGGCTCGGATACCAAACCGATATGAACCAGATTGAGATTTGTAAGTGAGTGTTGAGAGCGTCCATAAATGATTTTAACACGGCGATGAACCGAAATGAGCTCAATAAATAAAAAAAATGACCTCGAAAAATATATAACAGTTGACATGAACTTGGAAAATTGTAGGATGCAATTCGGAATGACTCCAATTGTACGAGTTAGATACGACAAAAATAGGATGACGCTATCTCATTCGGATTATAACGAACTGTTTTCGGAATCCTACCCCTCAAACATAACCGGCCCTAAAACAACAATATTAAGACGAAACCTAACAACAATTGTGCGACTGATTTCGTTGAAAGTTTTTATGCCAGAATTGGCTAAATTGCTCGAAAGACTAGTTGATAAATCAAAGGAATTGCAAAGTAAACCGGGGCTAATTTCCGAGAAACCAACGAAGGAAAATAAACCCACGAGTTTATTCGAAATCTAACTTTTCCCTACGTACATGCAGAAACAAAAAATATATATATAGTTAAGTTCAAATTTTAAAATCAGAATCATAGTTAATATTATCCTAAAATCGAGCTTTGATTCACTCACTCGTTGTGTACGCATACGTCGCACGGCAAAATAAATCGCCAACGCCTTTTTCCTTCCTGCTTCGAGTCTTGATATTCTATTTAATGTGCTACACACAAAATCCATGAAATGCGTTTTGAAAGACATTCGACGATGTTTATTATTTCAGGGTGCCTGTCAGAAATTATCACTAAATCATCCGTGTCGCGCATGATTTCCCTCAATTTCGTCTGAAACCAAGACAAAGATTTCGTGGACTCCACATCGGCAATGCCCAAAGCTATAAGATATTGATGGTGATTGCCATCTTGTGCTATGGCCACGAGCATCACACCTTTGTACTTCTATTTTTAAAAGGTACCGTCGATAGAAACGATCCTTCTCATATATGCAAATCCCCTAATACATGCGTCAAAGCTAGGAAAGATATCTAAATTTGTTCTCGTCATCCGCCTCCCAATACGTGATACTACCACTGTTTGCTCTCTTCACGGCTTCTAAGTACGCTGCAAACCAAAACTGTTAGCGCTATTTCTGACCAACCCTTTTCTGTGCAAGTTGCTTACCTCTCCAAGGATTGTAATACGATACATCAATACCCCTATTTTGCATCGTTGAGACAATTACCTTGGTCGCGGGATATCCTTGGCACCTGCGAAGTTTTTTACTACCATACTCGATACCACCGACGAACTACCCTGTCGGTGTCTCAGGCGTTGATGCTATATATCACATGTGTGTCTATTACAATACGTTCGAATGGAGAAAATCGGCGAGTCTTTGTTTTTTGTAGCTTGAACGCACATAGAACATTTATCGTTTACGAAACGAACCACATACAAGTTTTTGTTTGAGTTTACCCCTTTTAACTCGAACGACGCCTTTAACGCAACTTCCAGCAACTCTTTCTACACGACAACCTTGTTCTGAAATTCTTGGCCAAACTAGAACCATCAGTAAAGGCATATGTACCATCATCATCAGCTACTAATGCGTCATGCTCCTCGCCATCCTCTTTAATGTCATTATTGTGTTCATCCCTTTCAAAGTACCCGTAATGTCCCTGAAATCGTCCGAGCTCTTCTTGAGAAACATGTACTTTCTCTAGCTATTCGGTGTGCTCCTCTTCAACGGGCTGGATAATGGCATTTTCATCGCAAAATGCTATAACACCGATATTATTTTTCGTAGAATCATTACGAGCAGGAGGATCATTAGTGGCTCTACAACGGAGGTCAATGGACACATCACTGACACTACACCGGACATCAAGGGGAGCTTCACCGGCACAGTGCTCGACCTCAACATGAAGCACGGGTCATAATTGTGGGCCACCAAAACCAAGGTATGTAAGTAAAGCGTAATCATTTTTTATGTAGATAGGTCATTGATAATTGTGCACTACATTAGACATATAGCTTAACGTCAATTTTACATTGTTATTTGGCAACGACATTACAGTTACTATTGTTGCAAATCCGGGACTTAGAAATTTTTTTCGAATTAAAAAGCCCCGCGCGCTTCACAACCGGCATGCGTTTGACTCGTTCCTCGCTCGACCGATTGCCGAGTCACCCGCAATAAGCCTATCACCCGACCCTGCTTTGTATATGCGGAAACGTAAAAACAAAGACACGGTCAATTCGGGGACAACCGGGTTCGCCTACCCGGCTTGTCGTAATATTTATTCACGCAAAGTTTACAATGAAGGAGAACACTCAAACCCGTGGCACCGAACACGTCTCGGCCTCACGCGCCTACTCTAAGACACGACACGGTTATCTCCTAACGTCCCCTTTTTTGGGATCTTAATCGCTCGCTCTCTCTCGCTCGCGAAACCCTCTGCGGGATCCCTCCCAAGATCGGCGCCCCGAGCTCGGGTGCGTTCGAAGTGCCGGGCCTTCGAACTCTCTCTCGGATGTGTGTGTGGAATTCTCGTATAAGGTGGCTCTCTGATTGGTTAATGACTCGATCTCGGCGGCCTCCCTCTAATAGGTTTTGGCTCGGAGAGATTTCCTCAACAACCTTATTCGAATTCGAATTAGGCTGTTGCGAGAATCTCTCCCCGAGATTTTCTCCCGTTTGACTTGGCTCCCCAATTCTCAACAGCCCCGAGACTTGGTCATTCTTCACGCGGATCGAAGACTTGGCCATTCTCGTTTGACTTGGTCTTGATCCTGCCCAACCGTTCCCGAGATCCTCGCAGGACCCGGTCAGCCTGTGCGCAATTCTCTCTCGCGCGTACACATCTTCGCTTGGCCGAGCCGCCGCTCGGCCTTGCTCCTCCCGGCACCGCCGCCGACCACCGCAGCCGTCGCTGCCATTCGCCGCCGTCCGCCGGAGCCACCGCCGAACCGCCTCCTGCACCGCCACGCACCATCGTGCTTGGCTTGTTGTCCGCCGAGCCACCGCCCGTCGTTGCCTTGGACCTCAACGTCCAAGTCGTCCCGCACGAGCTCGCCCACCGTCGCCCGCTTGGCCTTGGCCTGCATCGTGCCGCTCGTGCGTGTCTCCAAGTGCTTCCCGAGCTATGTGCCTTGGTGACTTTGCACAACATTGCATGCCCGCCTGACAATGTTTAAACTTGCTGACGTGTCACACGCAAAGGTGTGACAACTATCACGTCCTTCACGTCTTTAATATGCATGTATCCTCGTTTACTATGATTGATTGTCATATTCTTCTCGGTTGTGGACAAAATCTCGTCGTATCCTCGGTTATCATACATCTACCACCGAATTGGAATATGATGTTGGTGATGGTCATAGTGATCACCTACAATTTATGTAAAAAAATTAGTGCAGGAAATAATTTTTCATACAAGAAATCGTAGTATTATATAGGGGTCCCCTGAGTGTATGTGTGCGGGTCCCTGTTGTGAACATCGTGATGTGATAGCATAGGACCCGTTCACATATTACAGGGGACCCGTACACATACAGTTAAGGGACCCGTACACATAAAGTTAGGGGACCCTTGGGCAAATTCAAGGGACATGTTTAGGTCCCCTGAATTTGCCCACACAGGTCCCCTCAATTTGCCCAAGGATCCCCTGGTTGTATGTGTACGGGTCCCGTGTATTCAGGAGGACCTAAAGAGGTCCTTGAATTTGCCCAAGGGTCCCCTGACTGTATGTGTACGGGTCCCCTGTAAAATGTGAATGGGTCTCATGCTCTATCACATCCCAATGTTCACCTTTCACCTTATACAGGGGACCCGTACACATACATGCAGGGGACCCATGGGCAAATTCAGGGGACCCATCACAAGTTCAGGTCCCCTGTCAACTGTGACCCAATAGTCAGATTTTCCAAACACCCATGTTCAATCTTCGTAAATTATTTCAGCGGAATCGATGTCGGCCAGCATACACACCGAAAACCCCACTTAATTTCGTAGCTAATGGAAGCGAAATTCTTGGATTTTAAAGTTAAAATCAGAAAAAAAAAAAAACACTTGAAAAACATACTCACTGGACGAAAGTTTTCTTTCTTCTCCAGGATCGATCGAGAAGGTCCACGTATGGTGGATATGGTAGCGTCTGTTCTTCTGGATATTATGTATGGTGAATATGGTATGGCAGGTTCTTGCAGCGTCGTTAATGAAGAGTAAGCAGGCGGGTCGTTGGCCATGATATTAATGCATTTTCCTTTTCTTTTATTTCTTTTATTCTCTTTTTCTGTTTGATTTTCGTTTTTTTTTAATTTAAACGTTAATTGAATAGATCCTTAGAGCTAATGATAAGTGGAGTGTATTTACTTATAAAAAGGTCAAACGGTCTTTTTTTAAAGACTTTTGGATCAAAGTCTATATTTTAAAAGAACTCATAATCACAGTTTCTCATTTTGATTTTACTTTCCTTTTGGTATTAGAGCTCTCATTTTGATTTTACTTTCCTTTTCCCAACTTGAGTTATTATCAATTGGTATTAGAGCGTCGATCCTCGATCGTTGCGAACACAAAGATGGCAGAAGGAACTAGGACTGACAGGCTACACAAGGAGGTGGAAATGCTTCGGGAAATGTTTCGTGGTAAGATGAAGGAGGATACTGCTTCTATCAACGACCAACTCGCAATCCTGCGAAAAATCCTGACGAAAAATGAGTTTGGCGGAGGCAGTGGCAAAGAAAGTGACAATCGCTCAAAATCAACTTATCAGCTGCCAACCAAGTGCTCTAGCATCGAGTTTTCCGAAGTTCAATGACGATGATTTGAGAAGTTGGATCTACAGATGTGAGCAAATTTTTGAAGTAGATGAAACCCCACCAGAAGCTAAAGTGAGAATGGTTGTCGTTCACTAGGAGGGGCGCACCCTGCAAAGGCATCAAGTATTTATGAAAACGCGGCTCACTCGAGAGCTTCCTAGGTGGCCATAATATGTCTACGGCTCTACATAATCGATTTGGCCTTTACCCTTACGATGATCCGATGAGTGAGCTAGTGAATCTTAAACAAACCAACTCAGTTCAGGATTATCTGGATGATTTTAAGGAGGTGATGAAATGTGTTGAGCTCACAGACAATATACAGTGAGTTGTTTTTTTGGCTGGTTGAGGCCTGAAATAGCTGTAGCTGTTAGGTTGTTTCGGCCAAGTTCATTGTCTGAGGCTGTGAGCCTTGCAAAACTGTAGGAAAAAGCTACTGGAATGTCTTCAAAAAGGGCACCTGCGGTGAATCCTGTTTGACGGGGTGCGAGATGGAGTATCTCTAATGCTAGAACTCCCTTCACTCCAATGTAAGCACGCACAACAAAGTCATAGGGCAGAGTTTATCACATTCTGGTTTTCTTTTGTTGCTTTTGCACCTACTCATTTGAAGCCTTACACTGCCATGAAGGGGAATAATCAACCACTTATACCCTCCAGAAGATTGACCCCACATGAAATGGATGAGAAAAGAGCAACGGGGCTGTGTTTTTTATATGATGAGAAATTTAATCTAATCACTCTTGCCAAAAAGAAAAGGACAGATATACCTATTGGAAGTTATGGCTGAGGTTACTGGAAAAGGGGAGGAAAAAGCGATGGATTCTGAAACATCTGCTGGTTAGGAAGAGATAATTGAATCTAACGACATGCACGCTATAGTCGGAGTACATGATTATAGTACCACGAGGATTGCGGGAAACGTGAATGGTAAACCTATAGACGTGTAATAGACACTGGAAGCACCCACAACTTCCTAGACTTAGATTGGGCCAGGAGATTTGGATGCCAGTTGCAGCAAACCAATCCCTTTCTGGTGGATGTGGCGGATGGAAGCAAACTCTACAGCTTATACATGTGTAAGGAGTTCAAGTGGAAAATTATGGGCACTTAATTCGTAGCCGTCAAGATGATCTTGCTCGTGGCAGGTTGTGATATGGTATTAGGAGTGCAATGTTTGATAAACTTGGGTATTATCACGTGGAATTTTTTAATCAACTTCGGAAGGAGTTTCAGGTAGAAGGAAGGAAAGTGTCGCTACGGGGAATGCAACCTGCAAAGGTCAAGATGATCACTTCTAAAAAATGAACAGGCTGCTATCTCATCGTGCCCAACTCTCTATGTTGTAGGTGACGATGGTGCAACAGAAAGATCATTCCAATTCACATATATTTTTATGTGATAAAGGGGAGGATGAAGTGGAGGCACAAACAGAATTGAGTGGGCTGCTAGAGAAGTATCGTGATCTTTTTGCAGATCTACCCAACTCCCACCTCACAGGGCATATGATCATGCCATAACTCTAAAGGAGGGAACATCTACTGTCAATGTTAGACCCTATCAATATCCTGCAATACAAAAAGATGAGATTGAAAAAATGGTTCAAGAGGTGCTGTCAACAGGAATTATAAGGGAAAGTATCAGCCCTTTTTCCTACATGTGGTGATGGTCAAGAAGAAAGATGGCTCGTGGAGAATGTGTGTGGATTATAGGGAGCTTAACAAGAACACGGTGAAGGATAAATTTTCCATTCCATTACTTGAAGAGCTACTTGATGAACTACACCATGCTAGAGTATTTTCCAAACTGGATCTGCGATCTGGTTATTATCAAATCACAATGAAAGATAGCGATGTGTTCAAGACTGCGTTTCGAACTCATCATGGACACTACGAGTTTGTAGTGATGCCTTTTGGGCTAAACTAATGCTCCTTCTACATTTCAGGCTCTCATGAACAAGATATTTCAACCCTTCTTGAGGAAGTTTATCCTGGTATTTTTTTTATGATATCTTGGTATACAACCGAGATTGGGGCACTCACTTGATGCACTTGGAGACAACCTTTGGGTTACTAAGAGAAAACCTGATATTTATAAAGAGGAAGTGTGATTTTGGGGCTGAAAAGGTAAAGTACTTAGGACATGTAATCTCGGGGTGGAGGTGTTTCTGCAGACCTTGACAAGGTGCAAGCCATCTTGGCCTGGTCTGTGCCTAAAACACTAAGGCAATTGTGGGGACTCTTGGGCCTTTGTGGGTATTACAGGCGGTTCATAAAAGGATACGGGAAGATAGCCCAACCTCTTACCAATTTATTCAAAAAGGACAATTTCAAGTGGAATGATAAAAATGGATCATCAAAGCTTCAAGTACCTTTAGGAACAAAGAATTGCAACTCTCAGCCAACAAAAGTGGCTAGCTATGTTGATGGGTTATGATTACACCATTGTATATAAGAAAGGCTCTGAGAATATGGTTGCTGACACTTTATCTCGAATGCTTGTTCTTGTAGTAAAGCCAATGGTGGAGTGCTCGCTAACATCGTTATGTGGGAGCTGACCTTTTGGAAAGAATCAAATAGAGCTGGATTGCTAATGATCACATTCAAAAGATCATTCATAAGGCTACAACAGGACATTCAAGGCATTATCAATGGAATGGGGGCATCTTAACTCGGAAGGGAAAGGTTGTGATTGGTTCTGCAGCTGATCTTCGGAAAGAGCTCCTCCATATTTTTCACAGCAACGCCATTGGGGGTCACTTTGAAACTGACAGTACTCATCAACTCAAGAAAGCTGTCTATTGGAAGAATATGAAGAAGGATGTCTAAAACTATGTGAAGGAATGCCTCACCTGTCAAAGGTATAAAACAGAGAATGTGGCTTCACCTGGTCTCTTAAAATCCGCTGCCTATTCCTGAGAAGGTATGGTCTGATATCACCGTGGACTTTATCGATGGTCTTCCCCTCTCCGATGGTCGAGATTCCATATTAGTGGGTAGTGGATCGTTTGAGCAAATATATGCCCACTTCATGAGTCTTAAACATCCCTACTCTGCGCCAACATAGCTCAAGTCTTCATGGATCATGTCTTCAAATTACATGGTACACCACAAACAATTGTCTCGGACAGAGATGTTGTGTTCATGAGCCAATTCTGGAAGGCTTTCTTCAAATTTCAAGGTGTGCAACTATTAGCTTCGACTTCATATCACCAAAAATCGATGGTCAAACCGAGGTGGTGAATAGTTGCTTCGAATGTTATCTCCGATGCATGTGCCGGGACAGACCGAAGGAGTGGGTACATAAGCTCAGCTTAGCAGAATGGTGGTATGAAACCAGCTACCACTCACCTATTTGCACCACTCCTTACCAGATAGTGTATGGGCAATCGCCTCCGATGCATGTTCCCTACCTGGACTGGAGGGTGCCTCTAATGTCGAGTTGGTGGACCTTAGCTTGAATCACCGCGAGGCCACCATCAGATTAATCAAACAACATCTGTCAAAGGCTCAAAACAGGCTTAAAATGCAGGCAGATAAAGCAAAGGAATAAGAGCTCTTTTGAGGTGAACGACTGCATATTCGTAAAGCTACAACCTTATAAACACCTATCTCTCGAACCTCACGCATACAATAAGCTCTCTGCTCGCTTCTTTGACCCTTTCAAAGTGCTGCAGAAAATTGGACAAGTCGCTTAACGCCTACAGCTCCCCCAAGGATGCAAGATACACCCCACCTTTCATGTCTCCCAACTTAAGAAAAAGGTGGGCGCTGCCCCTGTTATTGCTGAGCTACCTTCGTTCCTGAACTCCCATGGCCATATTATGTTGGAAACCGAAGCAATTTCGGAAAGGAGATCGATGAAAAGAAACAATCGGCGGATAACTCAGGTATGGGTTAAGTGGTTTAATGCCCCGCCGGAGGATAATACATGGGAAGATTGGCTGATGTTGCAGCAACGATTCCCTGCTTTTACCAACTCTTGAGGTCAAGAGTTGTTAGGGAGGGAGTGTTAACAGCTTAAATAGAAATGCAGGGCATGAAGACGTTTTCCTCCCATTTGATATCGCAAGGACAACGACTTCAACCCCTAACCCCTGAAGAAGACGCAAATACTAAAAGAAGCGTGCCTATCAATGTTTTCTTTTTCCGATTAAAAACACTGACAACCCTGTTTTTCTCTGCTATGCGTATTTTGCATTGTAACGAATTAAGATTCTCTTTGTCTCTTTCTCTGTAACGAACGCATGAAGTCGATAGTCACAGCTGTATTTCATTTCCCAAGCTCTCATTTCGATTTTATTTTCCGTTTCCCAACTTGAGTTAGTTATCAACTTACTCGAGAACATAGACACTTTCTAACTTACTTTAGTTAAAGATAACCAGTAAACCTAACGATGAAAGCAAAGTTTCACTATCGACAAGATTTTGAGAAACATTCCAACTAAGCATTTTATATTAGGATTCAATTATATTGGACTTTCCAAACATATTGCAGGCGAGGATATAATTATTGAATTGCATTGAAATCAACGCATCACCTACAGGGGCGGAACCAGAGGGGGTCGAGGGGGTCGGCCGACCCTCCGGCCATGGCTGCCGGAGCTGTTATAGTACTGGTTCTTTAGGTTGATTATTCAAAGTAAATGAATATTAATAAAACACTACGTAGAAAATATATATATGATGCATGGCGTAGTGGTTGGACTACGGCCTTTTTATTTTGTATTTTCAGCTTTAAAGCTTGTCTTTAATTTAAAGCTTTTCTTCTTCTATTCTTTTTTTTTTTTAAGTTTTCAACGTCTTTGTTTTCTTTTAGCTATAAACTTCTTAATTTATTTTATATTTTAATAAATTTTTCTTTTAAATTACATATTATTTAGTTTAATACTTATGTTACTTGTTTTCCTCTTATTAATTTTTGAATTTAAATTAACTTTACACATTAATTATTTTTTTTATATTTTTTTAACCTCTTTATCGTTTTTTCTTTTAATCATATTTTTTATATTGTTTAGCAATCAATAAAAGATAGAAATATATCATTGATAAGTATACATAACTTGTAGACCCCAAAAATCATGATTCTAATTTTTGTTATTAAAAAATATAAGTATGCATAACTTGTAGATGTCTAAGGTGAACGTGGTTTTATTTATTATATTTGGTTGAAAAATATTTTTCGACCCCACGAACTACAAATCCTAGTTCCATCACCGATCACCAACTTAAAGATATAGATTTTTTTTTTATGAACGTATACGGTGGATTTGGGCTTCCTTTTCGTTATTAAGAAAGCATAATTTTGATGACTGCAACTCAATTTTCAATTGTAAACATATGTTGTCCTCTAAGGGTCACCTACTGAATATATGTGAATTTTTAAACTTGAAGTCACATGTTCAAATTCTACTAATTATTTTTACTATCGTGTTATGTGGAAGGTGTGGTTTGCCCATATCCCCAGGAATCTAGTCACGTTCCATGAAATGTGAGTCCTAAACCTATAGTTGGTTGAATAGAGATACCTCTAGGTTGTAACAATTGTAATGAACAAATTTGTGGATTTGGTATCTTTTTTCGAGAATAAGTTGGAAATCCTGTCATATTCCAAGTCGGGCGGGTTAAAATATTCATAGTGAACAAATAATTAGTATTTAAGACATTCTATCGAAAGATGAATCGGAACCCAAATTAGTCAATAAATAATATGGTGGATGTCTACTATGTTAGAATGGTGGTTAAATAAAAATATTGGTGGTTAAGTTAAGAATGGAGGTTGAGAAAGTTAGATTGGAATATTTTATTAATTAAAATGGTAGATGAGATTCTTTGTGGCTGATGTAGTATTTTATCTCATGGATGTAATTTGAGAGATTTGTGTTTAAATAGGTGATTTAGGGGATGTGTAAAAATATATTGAAGTATTGAATAAAATAAGTTGTTTATCTCTTAAAATATTCTCTCTCATATTTATATAATCGTAATTAAAGTCATAATATTTTATAACATGTTATCAGCACGAGCGCTCTCCAGCAACGATCAACCTCCTTAGAAATCTTGTACGCATATAAACAAGATATGGTTATTCTATTACACTGTTATGAATAATTAAAAAAAATATACAACAAAACGCCTTTAGCCGAGTGGTATTGCAGACTATCGTCATTAGAAGTGATGGGAGGTCCAAATTTCAATTCTCCTTGGTGGGGTGTGGAAATTTTATTTTTACGATATTTATATAATAAAAAAAGAGATTTTAATATTATTTGTTTCAGCATTGAAGTTACATCTTAATTTGATCTGTTATGATTTTACATTTTATAAATCATATTTCATACAAAGATAAATCACATGCTTCTCACGCTATACGGTGATTATTACCCGATGTAGATTATATTTTACAGAGATTTTTAAGAGATAGTGATAGTTACGATTTTTCTTTTGAAAAATAAATTAAGATGTGTTTTTCTAAAAAATGTTATATGTCGCTAAACTTGAAGTTTTGATTTTTTTTTTAACGCTCATTATATTTACGACGATACTTATGTGAATGCTAATATTTTAATGAGAGCTTTAAAAAATGGATTAAGTATGTCTCTTTTCATATTTTTATGGTCGTAAGAATTATATCTCCATGATTAGAGCTGATAGTTTGGGCCTGAGCCCATGGGTCGGCTCGGCCCGCCCGGGAAAAAATCGGATTTAGGCCTTAAATTTAGGAGCCCGAAAAGTGACTGGGTCATTTGGCCCGCCCACAATGGCCCGATGGGTCAGTGGGACATGGGCCAGAAAGCCCGATGGGTCGCGGGCCAATTTGGCCCGCTTTTTTATTTTTTATATTCATTTATTTTTATGTTTAATATTTATAAAATTGGATTTTATAGAGGAAAAAAATATTTTTACATACAATCTTTTCAAAATTATGTATATATATTATTTTATATAATATTAGGTAAGAATTATATTTTATAATGAATAATTAAAATAGTTTTTAAAATTTAAAATTAATAAATAAATAAAAAATTGTGCCGAATGGGCTAGGGCCATGGTTGGCCCGGTCCATATATTAATGGGCTAGGGCCAAGATTCTACCGGCCCGTAGATATTAGGTCCGGGCCGACCCGGGCCGTATTTAATCGGACGGCCTGCCCAAATTTTCGGCTCTATCCATGATGTCAACTTACTGAAGGTTAAATATATTATTTATACATGTGTTTGAGAATTTTCAATACCATATATGACTCGCAGTAAGGAAATATTATGATGTATTTTGATATTAAAACGAGTAATTCCGACTGAATGATGTTACTACATTCCCTGAAGTGAATTCATTTTCAAACATAAATTTTCTGTGGTGATTCATAAAATTTTCCCCGAAGTGGAAAAAAGGAATAAATGAATGAAAGATATATTGAGCAAAGATTATTAGCATTGCATTCGCACCAGAAGATCCTGTTTATTATTAGAACTACAGAGCGAAAGAAGTTGAAAGACGATCCCGCTCAAGATTGCAGCATATCAAAAAATTGGGGTTTGATCTGGTGTTAATGAAGTACCCGCTCAGATATGTTGAGATTCAATTAGAAGAATTTATCATTCAACAAATAATTAATTTGTTTTAGCTATGTTTTTTTTTTAATTTTAATATTTTTTCGTTGTATATATACAAATTTTTTTGTTTTGTTTTAGTCATTAATAATATTTATAATTATTATTTGTTTGACTATTAAGGATATTCATACAATGGATATTAGTATGTGCAATGGAGAATTATGTCATGCCGATTGTGCAACGACCTATACGATTATGAAGAATAAGAAATATTCCGATCATCTTGAAATGAAAAAAACAAGTGTTATTACAATATCGGGTAGTAAAAATATAATTGAAGGCTCCGGAAGAGTCAACGTTCTAATACCCAGAGGAACAAGGTTGAAAATTGAAAATGTCTTATATTCTCTTAAGTCTCAAAGAATTTGTTAAGCTTTAAAGCTATTCGACATAATGAACATATGTTGAGACTGCGGAAAAGGGAAAGACTGAATATTTGCATATACAAAGATAATTTCGAATGATAAAAGAATCGTGGTAATATTACCTTCATAATACGACTATGGGTTATATTACACATATCTTCGAACGACTGAATCGTATGCGACCGTAAACCAAAAATTAACGAATGTTTGTACATTTAATGTTTGACATGATCGGTTCGCCATCCCGGTGCAAATGATGCAAAAAATAATTGGAAATTTACGTGGACATTCAATGAAGAACCAGGGGATTCTTCAAAGTAATGAATTATCATGTGTTGCTTGCTCTAAAGGGAAGTTAATTATTCGGCCATCCCCAATAAAAATAAAGAATGATTCTATTGTATTTTTGGAACGTATATATGGTGATATTTGCGGGCCGGTACATCCATCATGTGGACCATTTAGATATTTCTTGGTTTTGATAGAAACATCTACTAGATAGTCCCATGCATGTTTATTATCAACACATAATGTGACATTTGCGATATTGCTTGCTCAATTGATTCGATTAAGAACACATTTTCTAGATTATTCGATAAAGAAAATACGCATTGATAATACTGTTGAATTTAGTTTCAATGCATTTCATGATTTTTGTATGCCTATCGGAATTGATATTGAGCATTATATCCCACATGTTCATACGCAAAACAGTATTGCAAAATCGTTAATTAAATGACTGCAATTAAGTGCAAGACCCTTATTGATGAATTCGGAACTTCTCTCGTCTTGTTGGGGAGATGCTATATTGCATGGAGCGACACTAATCAGTATCAGTCGAACAAGTTATAATGATAGCTCCCTATTACAAATGGTTTATGGTCGGGAACCAGATATTTTCCATCTGAGAATTTTTTTTATGTGCGGTATATATTCTGATTGCTCAACCACAACGAACTAAGATAGGACCTCAAAGGATATTGGGAATATACATCCGATATGAATCTCCATCGATAATTAAGTATTTGAAACATCTAATTGTAGATTTATTTACGGCTAGATTTGTTGAATGTCATTTCGATGAATTGAATTTTGCGAGATTAGGGGGAGAAAAAACAGATGCAAAAGAATATTATTTGGAATGAATTGTCGCTTAATCATTATTATCCTCAAACGAAGGAATGCGAACTAGAAGTTGAAAAATGTCAGAAAGTTTAATTGGCCTCGAAAGAGTGACTAAGTCATATATACCAGCTGTTAATGCTATTGCAAAAATTCATGTTCCTGCAGAACTTAGTGTTGAGCCTAAGCCACAACTAAAGCGTGGCAGGCCCTCGGGTTCCAAAGTAAAAATCCTCGGAAAAGAAAATGGAGCAAATAATAAGAACGGTCCAATTGATGATATATCGACACTAGAGAGTCAATGGGCATAAATGATCATGAGAATGAAAATCAGTTACCTTAAAATTATGAAATTAATCGATAAAATATGCCCAGAATAGAATTAGATGGAACCGAGACAAAGTCAACGTTCACGATAAATTTTCATTTAACACAGCGCTACATGAGTTAAATGAGAATGAGAACCATGAACCAATGTCTGTAAAAGAATGCTGACAAAGAAATGGTTGGCCAAAGTGGAAATATGCAATCGAGTCAGAATTGAAATTAATTGAGAAACGAAGCGTTTTCGGACCTATAGTCTGTATACCAAAAAATGTAAAGGAGGTTGGATATAAACGTGTTTTCATAGAAAGAGAAATGAAAATAGTGAAATTGTAAGATACAAAGCACGACATGTTGCACGATGCTTTTCGCAACGACCTGATATTGATTATGAGGAGAAGTATTCTCCTGTGGTTGATGAAACTACTTTCATTATCTAATTAGTCTGACAGTACGTGAAGGATTGGAAATGCGTGATGTAGTCAATGTGAATTTATATGGATCACTTGACAGTGACATATATATGAAGCTTTCGAGGAATTTAAGTTTTCTGAAAGTTCATGGCCCGAAATGAGTACTCAATTAAATTGAACATATCGTTTTAAGGATTGAAACAATCTGGGTGTATGTGGTATCGCCTTAGTGAATATTCATTTAAAGAGGGGTATAGAAATGGTCAGATATGCCCCTACATATTTATGAAAAGATCTAAAAGTTAATTTGTCGTCATTGCAATATACGTTGATGATATCAACATAATAGGAACTCCATAAGAGTTATCAAAAGATGTTGATTCTTTGAAAAAAGAGTTCGAAATGAAAGTTCTCGGTAAACGGTATTCTGTCTTGGACTACAGATTGAATATATGAAAAATGGAATATTTTTGTACTTCAAGAAACTTATACGAAAAAGGTATTGAAAATATTTTACATGGATGAAGCTCGTCCATTGGATCTCCAATGGTTGTTCGGTCTTTAGATGTGAATAAAGATCCGTTTAGACCCCGTGAAAATGATGAGGAATTATTTGGTCCTGAAGTACAACATCTTAGTGCTATAGGAGCACTAATGTATCTTACAAGTCATACACGACCTGGTATAGCGTTTGCTGTAAATTTATTGGAGAGATATATTTCGTCGCCGACTCGTAGACATTGGAATGGAGTTAAAGGAGTATTTCAATACCTTCAAGGAACATTGATATAGGATTGTTCTATTATAATGAATCAAAAGCAGACTTAATTGGGTATGTAGATGCTGGATTTTTATCTGACCCACATAATGCTCGATCATAAACGGGTTATTTATTTACATATGGTGGAACCACTATTTCATGACCGTCAGTTAAACAAAGTTTAACGGGTACTTCATCTAATCATGCGGAAATTTAGCTATTCATTGAAGCTAGCCGAGATGGTGTTTGGTTCCAATCAATAACTGAGCATATACAACAAACTTATGAGTTAGTATCTGAGAAACTACGTCGCACAATGTTATATGAAGATAATGCACAATTAAAGGAATAATATATTAAAGGGGATAGAACAAATCATATTTAACCAAAATTTTTCTTTATACGTGATTTGGAGAAAGTGGTGATGTTGATGTACAACAAGTGCGATCAAGTGAAAATCTTGCAGATTTATTTATGAATGCGCTTCCCCTATAATATTTTGGAAATTGGTAAATTCAATTCGAGTTCGAAGACTTCGAGTTTTATAAGGATATCATCATCAGGGGCGAAGATATGCATTGTACTCTTTTTCCCTTCACTGTGGTTTTTTCCATGAGGTTTTTACCGTAAGATTGTTAATGAGGCAACAAACGGAATCGTATCAAAGGAATTATATACTCTTTTTTCTTCATTAGGTTTTTATCCCACTGGATTTTTTCGAGTAAGGTTTTAACGAGACATATTATTTAATATACATCCAAAGGAAAGTATTATGAAATATTAAATTAAATATGTGGATGTATATTGTTTTAGAATGGTGATTAAGTAAAATGGTGGTTAAGTTAAGAATGGATGTTGAGAAAGTTATATTGGATTATTTTCTTGATTAAAATGGTAGATGGGATTTTTGTGTGGTTGATGTAATATTTTATTTTGTTGACGTAATTTGTGAGATTGTGTATAAGTAGTTGATTTGGATGTGTAAAAACATATTGAAGTATTGAATAAAAGAAGTTGTTTATCTTTATAAATATTCTCTCTAATATTTATATAATCGTAATTATAAGTTATAATCTATCCTCTTTTAATAAGCGTGAGACCAAGTTAAAAACTGTCATTTGGTATATATCTATTAATCAATCATAATTTATCTTCAATTAATAATTATTATTAAAAAATGATTACCCACTTTCCTTATAAAAGAAAAACTGTCACGCGTGATCTTTAAACCATCACTCACACCTACGTTATATCTTTTTATTCCAATTTAATTTAAAATATTTAAATAATAAATCTAAACATAAAACAGTATATTTATATTATTGCATACACAGATGGTGCTTGAATACTAGTATTTTATAACAACTAGGTATTTATAGACTCATATATTTATTTTTATTTTAGTTTTAGGGAAAATAATAGATACGGTCCAAATTGCCAATTGGTGTGTGAGAAAACGAAGCACCTGACAATGTGGCTGGCATCTCGTAACATTTATATACCTGGCACAACATTTTTTCTCTCTCCACTAGTTTTTTGCCCGTGCTTTGCACGGGTCATAGGTTTATATATAATTAATTCAATTATGTAAGATAAAATTTACAAATTTGAACATGCAATATTATAGAGTTGTTATTTATATGTCGCAATCTTTGTATGTCGGAGATTTATTTTAACATAAAAAATATCATATCTTAAAAAAATATAAATTGCAACGAATGCATCATAGATGTTGTCGTTTGAGTAGTAAATAATTATACTCTTCCTACCAATCTACTTTAAAAACATATGAAACCTTAATTTCATCATCGGGTGTTTTTGGAGCACGCAGAATGAAAACGAATTCCGACTTCAAACGACTATTCAAGCATTCTTCAATTAGGAATGTCCTATTATCTCCACCCTAAATTATTAAAGAAAACAAAATAATAAGTTTATGATATTAGGAAAAAAAAAGAACCATTTAAAAACTATTACCTCATCGTAATTTTTTTTTAAGTCCGATGCAGATAGGCCTAATATGATTTTCGAGTGATCATTCCAAAATGTCAAATGTTTGGAGTATGATTTATCACTTATCTTTATCTTCAACCTAAACCTTAAAGTTACATAACAATATGCCATATACAAAAATATAAAATTTATATATTAATATTCGATATTGAAAAATAATTTGCAGGTGAATATTAGTGAGTAGTGTTTACCTCGGGATTGACTGTGACACCGACCTATTGCAATTTATGCAACAACCATCCGTAACTTTGTTGACCATACAGAATGGGCACGATTCGTACCCTATAGTTGCCATATCTATTTGGTCTATCCATGCGCGTACACGAATGTATTGCACCTGCATGTAATTAATAAGATATTAATATTTTAACATATAATAGGTAAATTATAAAATTTTACGAAAAGTTAAGTAAAACTTACGTTGTCAATGACACCATAATCATTTAAGTTGATCGAAACAGCATCAAGCAAACACTGAAATTGGTGTATTGTTTTTCCTCTTCTCTGATTAAATGATGTGCATCTGCGCAATATTATTCTTGGCCTACCTGAATTATAATGACACATTAGTTTAGTAATAAGCACTCGAATCACTATTAATTTATAAATTAACATAACAAAAAAAGATAAACATACCAGCTACGGATATCGTTTGCCTGGTCGACGTTTGGATCAACGAAAAGTCTGCTAAATCTTGTTGTATTTAAATATACACCTACATTAGTTACATCAGTATCAGACAATGAATGGAAAATAATTGTCGAACGCGATGAACTCACCATTGAAACTCTTGACTTCAACTCTTGATACTCATTTGTGGCAAAATTTCCCCAGAGGGAAAGTGTTATTGTATTCGTGCTGAAAAAAATAGAAAATAATTAGAACGACGATATTAATTAGGTTTGGAAAAAATATAAATGTTGTAGCATTGTACCTCATATCACAAAGCAAGATATTTCGAACGTGAGTTTGGACAGATGTGCCATTTTTTTCTCGAAAGTGACATTTTCCAACTCACCGACATAAACTACTAAGCCAACTGCATCTGCAATAAACGTAAGATAAGATTATTGTATATGATTTACGAATAGTGCAAAAATAATGAGTACTCATCGACTAAGTGGTCCTTTTGGGTAGCATATTGCGGAATTGCACTAAGTTGATCAAACCGAAAGTTGTATAGAGGAATATCATAATCACAATGTTGTTGATAATCTACGATTTTGGTAGACCGGTGAAACTTCAACTTATAGTCATTCCTAACATGCCAATCCAAAGCTGAAGCATGCTCTACACTTAAATTTTCAATGCAATATACTTTTCCTACTTCCATGATATTTCGATGAATTTCAATATCGTTGTTTGTAGGGTTATTTGTATTTCCCTGTAAAAAAATTGTTAATACACAACATTAATTAATGCCAGAATAGAATGATAAGTAGTAAGATTTAGCAGGCAGTGAAAATTATTTTCATATCTCGACATCAATGAAGATTAAATTTTGCACTTTATACTCTCTATTGGATCGTAAGGTAGTATGAACGTCGTATCGCCACAGTAAACGTCTTCGCAGATTCCACATATAATTTTTGGGACATATATGTGTAACTGGTCTATATCTTAGATGCTCCATCTACAATTTTTTGAAGACATATATCAGTAAGTTAACTATAATGAGAATCAATGTCAAGTTAAAAAAAAAAAAGAAAACAAATGAAAAACATTAAAAGAGAATTAAAATCAACGAAAAAAACATTTGAGAGTAATATTTACATTACATATTGGATAAAACTTCACTATACACCACATTCTTTGTAACATTTTTCGGTAACCCCATATTGCATATTAGAATCTTGAGACCAGTAGGCGACGTAACACGGGATAATGCACATAAAGTTGTCCATGGCTACATACATGATTCGGAAGATATAAACCAACCGAATTTAATGTTTGTCCATGACTTTTATTAATTGTCATCGCAAAAGCCAATTTCAGAGGAAACTGCCTTCTTCTTATAGCAAAACACGCTTCGTGGAGGGTGATAACTCAATCCGTGGTATAAGAACATTTTCTCCCGACTTTGGCCCCGATATTACCGTCGCTTCAATGACCTTATCTCCTAGCTTGTAAATAACCAATCGTGTTCCATTGCACAAACCAATCGACTGGTTCATGTTTCGCAATAAAATGACCGGTGCTCATACTTTTAGTTCTAGACAATGGTTGGGAAGACCCACAAAATTCGTGGAATGGAGCAGCTCTATGGGATTCATTTCTTCCATCGACTCGACAGATTCCGCAGAACATATTTTATCTGAACTCAAGTAATTTCGAGAGATTCCAGGAAACGGTGATAATATATTTGAGTTGAGATTGTCAACATCAATATTGGTTGGTGCAAGTATTGCTCGTTCCTTAAGATAAACCAAATCGGAAAACCGTAATGTAAGATCATTATAAGTTGCAGCAATTAGGTTTTCAAAACCGTGCTCGTCGTCTTTTATCAAGAATTCCATTGGAATATCAATTCGGTTTGACTCGCCGTTGATTGCTAATGATCTTCCAGGGATTTTGCCATCCCCTATTTTAAGATCCATTCCCCGAATTGCTTCATTCTTTTTAAATCTTCACTGGAAAAATCAGCACAAACAAGTCGCATGTTTATCTCTACCTTCATTAAGTGACAATGATTCCAGAAATTAGCACGGTTTAAAGTAGATGAGACAATTGCTTCTCGACCACAATTTGCGACAACCGGCAATATTTGTCTGAAGTCACCTCCTAATACAAATAATTTTTCTCCGAATGGCGAATTATTGTCACAAATATCCCTGAAGTGACGATCGACGGCTTCAAATACGAGTCGATTAGTCATAGGATCCTCATCCCAAATTATCAATGATGTCAATCGAATTAACTCAGATGACGTTTTCTCAAATGAGCAAACAGAATTCTCAGCAGAATTTAGCGGTATCTTAAACGTGGAATGTGCATTTTTACCACAAGGTAGTAATAAGGCGGCAATTCCCGATGATGCAACTGAAATTACAACTTGTCTTTCTGATCTAAATTTAGAGATCAAAGTTTTCCACAAGTAGGTCTTTCCAGTTCCGCCACTACCATAAACAAAGAATAAGCCAGCAATATTTTGAGCGTAAGCTCTCATAATGGTCGAAAATACCTTGTATTGGTCTTCGTTAAGCGCCCGAGCAAGACGGTCGTAATTTTAAATCTCTGATGATGTATCATAATCAAGTTCCTCCCTTATTAATCGATTGGTGGCGTGGTGTACATCCTCAAATGATGGTTGGGGCATTTGTGGATAATCTTTCAACGACTTTCCATTTTTGTTGAGGATATGTTCTATCTCTAGAATACCCAAATTACGCCGTTCTTCTTCTGTGAGGCGCATGTTGAAATTATTAGACTGAAGCTGAATCATGTACTCGAGATCGTCAGTCATGTTTTCCCAATATGTTTCCCATAAGATTGTTGGATCGGCTACTTCGGTAAACATCAATATGGAACAAAACAAATTTCTAAGTTGCGAACCTGTAGTCCATGTAGATGCTTATCTTAAAGCATCATGCCATTCATTGTTGTCGTCTAGTAATCCCATTTCAAGAGACGCTGCCTGAAAAGTCGGTTGAACAACTCCCCTTACCGTACGTATGTCCCATATGACATTGCACCACGAACCTTTGTAAGGAGCATCCTGAGATAGTAGCGCTCCTCTTACCGTACGTACGTACGTATGTCTTCCAATCGAAACAGGTTGTTGACGTTTTGTCCACATTTTATGTCGACGGTTCCATAACCATTCTGTTGGAAATCTGAATATGTCAAAGACCGAGCTTCCTGATACCGCATGTTTGCCTCGAACCACATTGTCAACATGGTCTTTTCTGGCTGGTTAATTACCTCATGGAGATTATCATTGTCATGAAAGACAATATTTTGATCGCCTGGAAAATGAAAATGCATTCTTTCAACAGACGGGTAATGATGTTGTAGGGAGAAGTCGAAAATCCTCCAACATGCTTCTATGGCGGATACATATCGACAGTCTAAATATTGCTTAATCTCATCAGCAAGATGTCGATGTGCCTCGTCAAAGTTATTTTGAGGTCCACTCTCTTCAATGACAAAAGTTGCTCGATCATGCCCTTTGTGGATGTACTTGTATAGGTATTTAATCACGCTTCGGACTGCTACTCGTTCAACATTTATGTGTGCATCATATGTGACACACAAATCTCTATTAAAGGGCACTACCCATCTGTTATCGATATCTCGACCATTAGGCAAAGTTGTTAAATCTGTTCTTCTACGCATGTACTTCACAAAGCTTCGATCATCAACAACCTTGTCACAAATTTTTTTCGAATAATGCTTTGAGCACTTTCCATCAATTAAGCATGGATCGCATGGTCCATGTATCATAAACCTTGCGACTGTCTCAAATGCAAGGGGATCATTCTCTTTATCGGGAATTTCGGCACTAATGAATATGTTAACATCCTCTGTACATGTAGGCTTATCATTTGGAGTCAATGTAATAAGAATATGTACATGAGGAAGCCCACGTTTTTGGAATTCAATAACATGTAAATCTACATAATTTTTTAATTAGTTAGATTTATTTTAAAATAATATTGAAATTTTTAAATAACACAAATATTAAAAATTACCTGCAATGATCGTTCCAAACATTCGCCTATCCTTCAAATCGTGAAGTAAATCTTTCATTTTTAGCCTGAAAACTCGACCCACAATGTCGGGACGATCTTCAACACGTTCATTTTGATGTATATCTCTAGTAATCTCTGGCCAATTTGGATTACGCGTGAACGTGATAAAAAAATCAGGAGGACCCATTGAACGACAAATTGCGGCTGCATCCTGATAGTGTTGGATCATATTGCGTGGTCCGCCACCGCCAGTGAATGATGATGGTAATATGTACTTCCTTCCAACACAAGTTGCATTAACATATCCGCTTAAAACAGCATCCTGCAAAACTCTATACAATTCGGTACGCAAGCGACCTTGGTTACGTTTGACGTATAGAAGACAATATTGCTCAATAGCACAATATACGTCAACAATAAAGTGTTGATAAAGGCGACCACCTCTAACGAAACTATCACCATCCGCTTCCTATCTTGGATCCGGAATGCATAAAACTGACGCATCGAAACTTTATTCCTTGATGTAGTTGAAGAGCTTATTGTTATGCCGTCTGACCAACCATCTGTCCCGTAAGAAAATAGCAACAAGTATTGGAGCGGTATATAAGCAGGATGAGTTTCATTTATCCTTTGTAATGTACCATTTCTTGTTTGTAAAATAACATCTCTATGTCCCAAATCCTTAGTACAATCACCTATCAATAAAGCCGCGACTTCGTTTGACGTTGGACGCGTATATTGTCTACCTTCTCTTGCTTGAATGATACATATACGAAGATTGATATTGTTTTCTTGTCCGACCAGCATATCTCGAGCACTTCGAAAAAGGGAAACATAGGGGTTTATATGATCAAACATGTCTTGTAGGCCACGAAGAATGTCACTGTTTATATCTGAATTGCTCGACGATCTCATTGCACTCAGACGATTGAAAACCTCGTTATCAGTATCGTAAATATATAGTTGCGTAAATTTAGGACCACTACCCGGTTCAGGGATTAATGATCCAATTTGGTGGTAATTGCTACCACCTATGCGAAACACATAAGGTCCTCTACCATCATTTACACTGTTGTTGATCCATCCACCCATTGAAGTGAATGCCAACAATGAATTATACATTCGGATTTTTTCTTTGAAGATTGGTTGTGATAACAGTGAATGAAGGAACACAGGTGATATTGGAATAACTGGCAGTTGAACTTGACCGTTTCCGCAACATAACTGAAATCTTGGATTTGTCAAGCTACTATCTCGAACTTTCTCAGAAACCCACATGATAGCATTACAATTGGGACATATGGTTGATCTCTCTCCAATATCTAAGCGTTGCGAGAAAAGACATCTTCGACTTGTAGTAGATGTTTCTACATTTTGTTGAATCAATGATTAAATGTTTGAAGGCTATATGAATAAATATGTACAATTAACTAAATTAAATTACCAGCACGATTGCGAATCTGTTAGGCCGAGTATTGATAGAATTCCTGATGCGATTATTACGCAGAATTGTCATCCTCGCAACTCGAGCTTCCCGTTGCAATGACCACTGATGCAACCTTCTTTGCATAGTATTATTTGAAGGGCTTCTAGAGTGAGAATAATGTTCGTCCATTGTTGTTTTAGAGTGATTTACGATGTGTGATACCAAAAAACATATGATACCTAAAAGCATATGGTTGAATAAGCTAGATATTCATAATAAAATTTTAAATGATATTTATGATGATAACATACTATCATGATGTTTATTAGGCAATACATGCATAATATGTCATTATAATTGAAAAATATATTATAATGGCAAAACATCAAAGATAATGAAAACGGCGTAGCTACATAACTTTTGTTAAAAGATAATATCAATTGTTAACATACCTTTTGAAGATAAAGTTGTGTTTGAATTATAGATCGTGGCAACTGCTTTTCAAAACATGTATATTAAGTTAAATTAATTTTTTTTAAATCCATAATATAATTTGATAGAAATAGTTGAATAAAATAAGCACATGTAGAATATAAACACACTATTTTTATTATGTCACGAATATCTTCAATCTTTAGGATCTCATTTCGATCCAGCATTTTTTTTATAAATTATTTTCAATGAACAAACACAATATTAATAATTAAATAGAAGTAAAAATTCACGTAATCCACTAAAACAAATCATGAAATATTATTTATAAATATTTCGATTCATCGATAATGACTTTTCAATAATAAATATTTCTATATATTTTATAAATATATAAATATTTTGTAGTAAAAACAGTATTAATAAATAGCATGATTTAAAAAAGCATAATTAAAAAATATACCTAATCGAGAAAAAAGTAATTAAAGAATATAATGAAGCGAGAAAAATAATAACATATTTTTTTTTTATTTGATCCATTGCATTAATTTTTTTAAGCATTTACTTAGAAAAAATTTATTAATAAATAAAGATTGTAAAAATGTAATTCAAAAGATTGTAAAAATATTAATAATTAAAAAGAATTAAAAATTCACGTAATCGACTAAAAAATATAATGAAAATATATTTATAAATATTAGTCATACATCGATATTAATAAATATTTCTATATATTTTATAAATATATAATTTTTTTGTAGTAAAAAACGGTATTAATAAATAAGCATGATTTACAAAAGCATATTTAAAAAATATACTTAATCGAGAAAAAAATAATTAAAGAATGTAATGAAGCGAGAAAAATAATAACATACTTTATGTTTTTTATTTGATCCATGGCATTAATATTTTTAAGCATTTACTTAGAAAAAAAAATATTTATAATTAAAGATTGTAAAAATGCAATTCAAATGAATGTTAAAATGTAATTAAAAAATGTATAATCGAGAAAAACATAATTAAAATTGTTCGTAAATAAACTTATTCATGGAGAACAAAATACAAATAATACGAAGTATTCATGGCACTATAATTCTGGAAAACAAAATAAATAAATAAACACATCCATTGACAAAAAAAATAATTCACCAAGCCATAAGTTATTATGATTGTGTTTGCAACCCGTTCTTAAATCCAATCAGCCAAAAATCAGGAATGCATTATAATAAAATTAAGAATTATAATTCTACTTACCTAACGAAGCAACCTAGATGACTATGACTATACACGCATTCTTTCTATAAGGAATTAAAAATCAGGAATGCATTCTTTCATTTGATCCCAATATGAATTTTTTAACAAAAAAAATTATTAATAAATAAAAATTGTAATAATATAATTAAAAATATGTTTAATATGACTGTGTTTGCAATCTGTTTTGAAATAGATAAATCGTCGTAGACGTAGCCGAGGCTTATGTTCGTATTTTTTTCGAAAATGAATTGTGGAGATAATACATGTGCTTAACGATTAATAGAACATGAAAACAGTAATGAATGATAATATATCTCAAATTTAAATATGTATATTTACCTCAGTAACAATGTGTAGATCAAGAAGAATGTGATTTATTTGACCAGCAGATAACGCGATGGAATGGTCATCATACCAAATAAAGTCATGCTTTCAGTTATTAACAATGTAAAATAAGAACTATTATAATACGAATGAATTGTTGTATTTAGTATCTCATCTTACATACCACAATAGCTTTGTCCCGGGAGTATAGCATTTGGCAGGATAATGATGCCAGAAAACAATAAAGAAGAGATCTTTAAAAAGGAAAAGGTGATCGTAATGGAACGCGTGTGTCATATTAATTAATTGTGCTAATGGTGTAGTGGGTGGTTACCAATTCAAAAATTAAATTAAAAAAATAAAATAGTGAATGGGCGTAGTGGGATGGTTACCGTAAGTTTGTTCACTTCTAATTACTAATTAAATTATTTAACATCATAAAAAAAATTAATTAAATTATTTAACATCATAAAAAAAAATTAATGAAATGGACACGTGTAGTAATATAAGATGGGAGTCCATCCTCTCTTAACGAGAGTTTTTTCTTTCTCCTTCACTAGGAGCCTCTGAACCACACTGAATGCTTAATTCACTCGACAAAGATTGGACAATAGATTAAGTCTGAAGGCGTTCCACATGTCTCAGCCCTGCTCGACAACTGATCTAGCCAGAAAATGACATACCGTTCCTTTTTGTTTTTCCACCGAGTTTTTTCTTTTCTTTAGCTTTTCCTATATTTTCCCTGTTATATTTAATATTTTTTCTCGTGCTTACAATACTTGTCTTGTGCTTTCTCTATCTTTTTCAGAAGTGTACGCGGGTCGAGGATTTCATTGGTTGGTGAACTGTGGGTGTGATATACTGACACGCTCAAATACTAGCAATTGTACTAGGTCGTGTAAGTAGTATAAAACGGATGTGAGTCCGAGTATCGAATCCACAGAGATAGCTCGATTAATTCTAAAATATTATTCCTAAATTTAATTTAGACTAAAAATATATTTTTTATATTTTTGAATGATTTGATAAAAGGGACAAAACGCAAATAATGATAAAAACAAATAAAATAAAGATAGTGGAATCAAATAACGACAAGCGTGATTAAACCACATAATCGACACAGATTAACATACGTCTTCATGCAATTGACTTTACCTAATCAATATAAGTCTAGTTAAGGCAGAAATTCCTAATATACGTGCTACCCGTTATCCACGTATCTAGCAACCCCATGTGATAGTGAACCAATCAACTATATTCCTATATGACTGTAGTTACTCCGCACGCATTTGGCTTTATGAATTTCCCCGAGTTTAGACGCTTTCGGCGCCTAAGATCTCGGAAACCACACATACGAAACCGAATTCCATCTCTGGTCGGTTTTACGTCGTGGTATTCCTTGTTTATTATTCTAACTGGTCTAATCACTTATACAGTCTCATAAACCTATCAAGAATCAAACATATGGTGATCAAGCATACGCTGGCATTAAACGTAAACAAGAAATACGTAACTCAACTCATACGATTAGGTAAAATACGAATAACATTAATATGAATTCATAATCCGGCCTAATATGGCCTCAATCACAAAAGAGATTATGCTAGCATGATCTTAAACGAAAACAACGACGAAATCATAGAAAACATCGTTGACACGTCTAAATAAAAAATATAAATTCGTCCCTCACGGTGTTCGGATTGTCACGCCGTGTTCCCTCGGATCTCCCGTCGTTGCCCGTATATGCGCCTCTTCGTGAGATGCCTGCTGCGTGGTTGGGGCAGCTGCTTGCTTCGATGGAAGTTCTCTTTGCGGCTGGGAGACACGTTCAAGGCTACAGGTGCTAGCTTGGAATTGAGGTCCTTGCTTGTGTGCTGCTTGGTTGTGCGCGGCCGAGAAGGGAGAGAGCTGCGTGGTTGGGGCAGCTGCTTGCTTCTGTGGAATATTCTTTTCGGCTGTGGGAGTCACGGGCTGTGAGAGAGGGGAGAGAGCTGTGTGCTTGTGAAATTGTTCTGCCGCTTCTCCCTCTCTCTCTTTTGCCTCAGACCGTCCCTTTATATAGGGCTCAAAACATATTCCACCCGATCTAGTCTTTAATGGGCCGAGTAGAGAAAAGATCTCAACAGAATTTTCAAAATTCCGATTTTTTAGCTCTTTCTCTCCGTTATCTGTTGAGAATAAAATATTAACATAAATATATGATATCCGAATAAACTCATATAAATAATGATCGAAAACACACTTTAACGGGATATAATATCCGAACAAAGCTCTGGTGGATTTACGTAAACCCTTATTGCGAGCAATGGTGCTACACGGGAAGGACTCGGAGAACACCACAGTCACGATCCAATAGGAAAGACTGCTGAATTTTTGCTATTATTGTGGGCTTCTAGATCATACATCGTCATAGTGTCGTCTTCAATATGAGAATTCGTTCGTGAATTCGGGGTTGGATTATCCTTACAAACCCTCTCTAAGGCATCACGTACGATACCTACAACTCAGCGTATATATGGCTCGACGGTAGATGGCAAATCAGTCCTGCAGACACCCTTACGTGGAGGAGCTGTGATGACAAAACTCGCCCGCTCCGGTCGGAGGACAAATCGGACCGAACTTCCCCGGAAATTATGGCTGAATCAGATAAAAATATTCGAGGAAAGATTGCACATTCAGAGGGCGAGAATCAAGGGATCTCGAAAATTCGTGTAGAGCCAATGGAAATGGAAAATCCAATTATTATAACGGAAATCAAGGGAGCTAATTCTACAGCGGATATTGTGGAGGACATCTCGCCACCTAATCAAGGAAAGCATCAAATTGTGGATAACTCCTCGAATCACTTAGAGACACCAAGCTTTTCACCTACAAAGCCTCAACAACCCAGTACCTTGGCCCATCAACCTTCTAAGTCCAAAACTTCCCCCAACCCAACCAAAACAAGCCACCCAAGACCCATATCACTTGTCAAAGAACCATTCCCGACATGTCCCAACCTCCATCATTAACCCTCCCGATCTCACTATCGTAAAACCTAGTCCCACAACTCACATGCAATCCTCAAAATATCCCCCAAATCCGTTACTCAACTATAAACCACCACCATTAGTTGCACGACTCCTACACACCCTTGAATCTTCAACCCATGCAGCTAGCTCTCACCCCACTCCCAGTTCGAGTACACTGTTAATACCGAAGACAGAACCTACATCTCCTTCATTGAAGCCTGCCCGTCGACCAAAACTCCGTAACTTAGCCAGAACCACACGACCTCAACCTGAGCATGCGCCAAACCCCTCTGAGACCGAATCTACTTCCAAAAAGCGCAAGAAAACTGATGATGACTCGGATCTTCCCCATCTACACGTGAAGAAACCCCTGGTAGGGCGTGTCGACGCCATGGATACTTCGAGTTTTACGGCGGCGACTGCAATATAGTCATGCGTATGAAAATTACATATTATTTTATATTTATATACATATAGTCATGCGTATGAAAATTGTACCAAGATATTTTAGTGTATATTATGTGAAATACGAGTGCAGACAAAACTACGGGCATATAGTTCATATAATATTTCATTTTCTACACATACACGCACACATATATATATATATATATATCCAAATTATTAAATATGGTCACTTAGTATGCCTCTAGTGTTTTTTAGGTCACTAAGTTTCATAATTGCAAACTTAGGTCACTAAGCAACGTCGTCGATTTTTTTTGGGACGCTTTTCGAATTGTCGGGCGATAACGATCGAAGTTCATACATCATCAACTGATTGTGTAAGAAAATGCCTAGTTAGCGGATGACTGTGTAAGTAAGTTTTAGATTTTTTTTAAGGTAAAAAACGTTTTAAAATAATAAAAAAGATATAATTTTCCCCAAATCGGCTTAAAATTCCTGAGAACGCTTTAGCCAGTGTTTGTTTTAAGAACCCTAGTTTTATCATGCCATAGATACCAAATGCATCGATACGATAATGTCTTCATCGTCATCTTCCTCTTATATGATGTGTGACCGCAAGAAACGCACATTCTTGATGACATGCTGGAAAGAGGACAACCATGGACGATGATTTCATGGGTGTCCCAATTGGAAGGTAAAACAAACTCTTTGTAGTTCAGAATTTTCATAAATTAACTGATTTAATTATCGATATTATATGGGCTTGATTTCAGAAAGGTGGATATGGATTTTTCTATTGGGAAGATCCACCAATGGGTCGTAGATCTCTTGCTGTAATTCCGATGTTGAGGCAAAAATCTGTAAGACTCCAAGAAGAAAATGAAAGCGTTAAGAACATTGTTTCATGACTCGAAGAAGAAAATGACATTATGAATTGTAAAATTTCAATGAAAAAAAGAATGAAGATTCGAGTTCTACTAAACATAAGGTTGATAAAACAAAGTTGGAGAACATAAATTTGAAATTTAAGTTTCTCCTGGCATGCTCATGGATGTTTTTCTTTTTTACGTGGTTTGGTTGAGATTGATTTGCCAATGGTGTGTTGTATTTTTTTGTGGATTCTATCTATTGTTTAGAGATGTAGGTTTGGTGGAAGACTTTATGTAATGTAATGTGCGGTTTTGAGTTTGGTCCTGTGTTTTAATATGCTATTTTCTCCTGCATTTTTCTTGAGTTTTGGATCTTATGTTGAATGTGATCTTGTGTTTTAATGTGATCTCGTTGATGTATTCTTGTTCTGATATGGCATAATTATACCAAACCAATTCATTACACAAAATATGGTATTTAATAAACGACATGATCTGACCAAACCAAAGCATTTCATTACCCAAAATATGGTTTGTCACCTTGCTCTAAATACATAGCCAAAACATATTCAAAACGCCAATCGATGTCTAAGACATATCCAAACAGAACCACATGACACAGGCATATATCGAGACACATATTCAAAACACACTTAATACACTATGAAACACCACATATCCAACAAATACTATTTCTTCGCCTTTCTTTTGTGCTTTGAGAGGACATCTTTTATGTTAGCCATTAATGCATGAAACTCGGTAGTGTTTGTCATCAGCTTTAATAGGAATGCAGTCTCCAACGGCTTCAACTCTCCTCTGAATCAATTCTTTTATTTTGGGACACACAAGACCTTGCCATTTCTTAGATGCACTATCTCTGTTTACCTGTAACATTTTCATCAGGTACTGCATGATCCACTCTAACATGCTCAACTCTGGTTTCTCTCTAGCCTCTAAAATGCAAGCATTAAATGTCTCACACACATTATTCACTAGCAGGTCATACTTAGAATGACAGCTAAAATGTGATTTGGACCAGTGTTGGGGAGGTTTATCATTCAGCCATTCAGCAGCTGCAGGGTCCATTTATGTCATTTCCTCATGTAGTGACCAAATGTGTTAGCTGTTGATGCTCTTGCACACTTCCATAATTGATCCTTGAAAGCTCGCCCTTTGAAGTCAGCATTGACAAAGTTCCCATGAAGATGTCTAACACAAAATCTATGATCAGAATTGGGAAACACTTCCGGAATGCATGAATCAACCCTTTTTGCTTATCAGATATCCATGTAAAAACATGATCATTTACAATATGCAAGTCTATTTTGAGACATGACAGAAACCAGGCCCAAGTCGCACCACACTCTCTCTGTACAATGGAATATGCTACATGATATATACTATTGTTTGGGTCAATGCCAACAACTGTTAACAACACTCCCTTATGAGAACACCTCAAATGACAACCATCAACTCCAATTACTTGCCTGCAACCATTCTGGAAACCAATTTTAAGTGCATTTAGACAAATATACAATCTGTCAAACACATTATCCCCTTCGATTCCCACAATGACAATAGATCCTGGGTTAGTCCTCCTAACCTCATCAGTATAGTCCCACAAAAGTTTGTTCTGCTCATCAGTTGTGCCTTCAAGCTATTTGAAAGCCCTTCTTTTTATAGGCCTGATTACAGGAAATGTTAACCCTGATATCCCGAATAGCATCAACTCTAAACCCCTGGACATTTCTTTTGGGATTTGACTTAAACTTATGCAAATATTTGCCAGACAACCAAGTGTTCTTCAGATTTTTCACATTAAAAGTGACCCCACATGTATGTTCCTGTTTATACTCCCTAACCACAAAAGTCATGCCATCACCATCCCTCTGTGCCCTAAGTTTCCACTTGCAGTTTTCCTCACCACATTTCACCCTCACTCTCACAGGATCATTTCTTAAAATTTTCAAAATTCTCTTTGTTATCACATCATGCGAATTTACTGCCTCTCTAATTTATTTTGTACTAAACAACATACCCAGAGCAAAGGTAGGATTGTATATATGAGTTGGATTGAAAACAACCCTTCTGCTAATTTCAGTATCCGAATCAGACCCCACTAAGCTACCCATATCATCCTCACTTTCTAACAGATCATCTTCCATTAAACCATCAGATTCCCCATCAGGTTGTTGTTCATCAATTGCATTTTCTATTAATTTCCCATTATTTTGACCTTCACATTCAATGTTTGAATCTACATATTGAGAGAACAACAAATCATCACTCAAAGATCTGTCATTCCCACCCACATCTGGTTCCACATTATCATCACTATCTGAATCACTCTCACTACCCCCTAACCCCTGACACATGGTGTTACCCTTGTCTATCCTGTCAGCGTACAAAGAAACCTCTTTACATAGCAACTGCTCCTCACAACACTCTCTCAAATCTGCACAAATCTGCATCAGTAACAATCATTTTAGGGGCGTAACTTGTATTTTTGATAGTGTAGGACTTACTTGTAATTATACCATGTATATAGGTATAAATACCATGTACACTATTGAAATGAAGAGAGAGAAAGTTATTGAAAAAAATCCCAAGGTCTTGCAATTCACATGCTAGAGAGATAAACACTCAAAACACTTTCTCCCACTAGAAAATTCTCTCTCCCGTGTTCTTCATCGAAATATTCGATCGAAGGTAACAAATCATAGATCTACACTCGAATATCTAGAATTCATGCCTAGGATTCTCGGTAGTTGATAATCTAGGACCTAACAATTGGTATCCGAGCTAATCGTGATTGTTTTGGATTGATTTTTGCTATTTCAGATCAATTTTGTTTTCAGATTTTTTCGATCGAAAATGCGCGCGAAATGCAAATTTGATCTATGTGCTGAATTCTGCGAATTTTGTTGTTGATTCTGATGCAAAAGTAATAGATTACATGTTAGGAATGAATCGCATAGTAATTTCAATCACTTAGAAAATCTGATTTATTTGATTTTTGATTTCGATCGGTTTTACTGTTTGCGATTGCGTTTTGAATAAGATTTGATTTTCATCGAAATTGATATATTTTGCTGTAAAACTTGTTTAATCTTGTGTTTGTTCTAGTTCATTACACAAATTGAAGTGATTACCAGAATCTCAATGTCTAATTTGAGTTTATCAGTTGAATCTGTGAATTATTGTTCCAGTGAACTCGCGTTGTGTTCTTCGATCGTTTATCGATCGAAAATTTGGCTCGAAAATCTTTTTCGAATAGTTCACTGGCACAAAAGATTTTCGATAATTTCCCTGTTTTCGCTAAGTTCCACTCATATATTGACGGGAAAAGCTTTATTTTCGATAAATAGCTTTTCGATCTTCAAACAATAATTTTTTCCGAGTGTAACTACGCGTAAAATTTTTCGACGAATACTGTTTCCGCTATATACATATTTACTTTTGACAGCAAAAAATATGTTTTCGATTACAAGTTTTTCGATCTTAAGTTTTTCGATCATCTTAATTCTCGAGTTAAAACTTAGCGAAAACCTATTTCTATCGAATTTTTGCACTCGAATAAGTGTAGTCAACAAATTGAGTCAAAAACTTATCGAAATTTTTTAAAAAAAAATCATAGTTTTTCGATCAATCTAATTTTTCGATAACAAATATTTCGAGATAAGTTTTTTTTTTTGCGATCGACAAATTTTTTCGATAAATTATTTTTCAACAATATACTTTCGCAAAATTTTTCCAATCGAAAAAAATTTTTGCTAAACATTTTTCGAAAAACTTATACTTACAAAAATCATTTTCGATTTGAAGGATCAAAATTTTTCAAATCGAAAAACTTACTGCTCGAATAACTTTTTCACTTATTGAACTTTATTCCGAAACATTTTTTTTAACATTGATTAGAAACTTTTCTTATCAAAGAATCAAAATCGTCATTTTCAAAACTTATGAAAAATATTTTTACTCGCACAAACATTCTCGATACTCTAAATTTTTGATTAAAATCATCAATTAAAAAAATCCTTTAACAAAATTTTGAAGTAACAGTTTTTGTGGTAAATATTTTTCGTACTCAAACACATTTTTTTAAAACCTAAAAATAGGCCCTAAAAGGAAATTGCTTAAACTATGAACCAAACATTACTAACAAATTTGTCACTTGTGAAGCATACTTACAAACTCAAATTCAAACTTTCACGAGATCCTACAAATCAACTGCAACAATGGATGCTTACTCTCTTGGAAACGATGTCCGTCCTCCAATTCTAAGAAGAGGCGAATATACCGTATCGAGAAGCTGATTTATGAATTTCTTGGAGACGAAAGAACAAACTGCGAATCTGATAGCTTCTCTCCAAGAAAGACCCGCTCAATTCTGGCTCATCCAAGAAGGCGATGCCACAAATTATTCTCCCATTCCAGCCACTAGAAGACTTAAAATTCCTAGTGAATATTCTGAGGGAGAGTGATTAAGAGCTAAACATGATCTCGGAGCTAAAACTATCGTTATTCAAGGCACCCTAATGACATCCATATGCAAATAGATAGTCTATCAAGTGCTAAGACTATGTGGGACGAGCTCCACAAAATGATGCAAAGGACCAAAGTCGGAGTAAAGGCTAAGAAAGCAAACATACTCACAGCCTACGACTCTTTTAAAGCTAAGATGGAAGAAAATCTATACGAACTCTATCAGCGCTATCTGACTCTTCTGAACGAGATGCGGAAAATAGAAATATTCAAGACAAATATGGAGGTTAGCATCCGATTTCTATCATCTCTTCATCCGGAGTGGAAGAAAATATCCATGCAAATCTGTCAGAACAAGGATTTGAACGAGATCGATAGCCACGCCGTATTCGACAATCTCGCTCAACACGAGGAAGATATCAGCGAGATTCAGAAGGAGCAAAAAAAAAAAGAGATCGAAGACTCAATTGCACTTGTTTCGGAAAGAATAACTAGTCGATCTCGCAAATACAAGAGTATAAAAATGCCGAGTTCTTAAGAAGAAGAAGACGACTCAGACTCGGATTCTGAGCCTGACATGATAGAGTTCAAGAAGCAATTGGTTTACAAAAATGACGAGCAAAAAATTTCTACACAAATAAGTCATCCTCTTGAGCTAATCGACTCCGGACCTCAAGTTCTAAACACAAGGAAATACCAGTCGAGTCTTCATAATCGAAGAATGCCAAAGAGCCACAAAAATGCTACAAATGTCGCAAAATAGGGCACTTCGCCAGAGAATGCTTTCCGAAGAAGAAAGACGCAAACTATTACCCCAAGAAATTTCAATTGACTAAACAGAAGGAAGCTGGAGTAGCTCTCATGGCTGAACAAGAGCATTGACTAGAAAACACCACCAATTCTGAAACGGACAACTTAGCTCTCATGGTATTTATTGAAGATGCCTCAGATGCAAGCTCAACAAAGAGGTCTGATGATGACAAAGCATCAACCTCTTCTCAAGAGGTAGCTACACCTGATTCTACATTGTTAATCATGTTAGAATCTTTACAAATTAAATATGCTAACATGAAAAGTGAGCGGAAAAGTACAAAAGAGTTAGAGGAGAGACTAACACTTAGCGAAAATAATTTCCCAATGCAATTAGATAAGAAAGTTCACTTAGATATTCTCTTATCTAATGCTAAGGAAACTATAACTAGTCTTGACTCTAGGGTAACTACTTCTGAGACTAAAATTAACGACATTATTAAAACTCTTAGCGATAGTCAGAGAGATTTAGAAATTTCTATAAATAATTATACGGAATATCTGATGAACATAAGAAGCTTTACTCTAAAAATTAAGACTTTAGATGATCTTTTGACAAAAAGGGGATAAACGGATCAGACAATTTTTATAAATCAGCCACATGATATAGAATTGTATAATCCTGTTGAAGGCTTAGGTTTTAATAATCGTTGTAACTTGAAAAAGGTTAACATAAAACAATTATACGATATCAAGTACATGGGTTTAGGACTAACTTCTTTAATGGCATTCACTAATGCTTCAGAAATAAATGCATAAGAAGAATCCAAAAGAAAAGCCAAAACTAGGACTGACATCCCCTTTGATTACACTGATTTGAATCATATTTACAAGACACGGGAGATAAACATGTCTAGTGACTATAATTTATTATATACTATAAAAATTATTCCTAAAGTCGAGGAAGAAAATGTTGATCATTCTAAAAATTCTACTTTCTCTTATGTTCGTGCTATTATTCAGAAAATAGACGATTTATACTCCTCATTAGAATCAGAAAGAAAGAATTTTGAAGTTGAAAAGAATGTGCTTTTATTGGAGATTTCAAATCTAAAAAATTCCTCAGTTTTGACTAACATTTTAAAATCTTGTCCTGATTTAATTTTGAAGTAAAATCATTAATCGAGGATAGGACCAAATTTAAGAAAACTTCTCCCTTTATTTTACAAAATATTTCAAGAGAAGAAAAATCTTCTTTAAAAAGCGTCAAGGGAGAAAAAGAGTCTTTAAATGTTTCCAAAGCAAAAAATGTCTATTACTAATTCTTTTTCTACTCCACCCACAAGTAAAGTAGTTAAAGAGACGAAGCATTCTAAAGAGAGAGTGTCTAGTATAGAAATTAAGAAGAAAAATATTGATAAAAATGACTCATTTTTAAATTTTCTTCTGTACCAAAAATAAAGGACACTCGTAAAAAGAGAGCAGTTTCTAATTTTCATGTTGTTGCTTCAACATATGCTTTAAAATCTATTAATTTTAAAAGCACAAATTTTAAAAGCGGCTCCACTTCCAAAATATAACATTAATTCTAAGACAAATTCGAGTCTTAAGTCTCGTAGGAGCAAGATCCAGCTATTAAGCAAGCTTATAGCTCGATTCAATCTTGCTCCCACCTAAGGTATCCAGTCCAAGTTCACGCAGCCAAACACCTTAGGAGTCTAGTTAGAGAAAATATATTCTCCTCAACTAAGACTTATAAGACATTTGTCCGAGCTGAAATTAATCTACCATGTAACGTTCACCGTCAATGGGTTCGTAAAACACCATCTAGGCCAACACAATCCAAAAAGGCTCAGTTGCCTAAAGAGGTAACACCCAAACCAACTACTTCTAAGTTGGTTTGGGTACCTAAAAATAACATTGGTTTAGGAACCAAAAGTGAACAACCTTTAACCATTAAATATGCTAAACCGAGAGGGCCCATTTATAAGTGGGTACTTAAGTCTCTCTAAAGTTTTCTATTCAGATCCATCATATGTGGTATCTAGATCGGGTTGCTCCACACACATGACGGGAAATCAAGAATTGCTGAGCAACTATCAATACCGAGACAACAGTAAAGTCAGATTCGACAACAACGGTTCAGCTCCAATTCTAGGCATTGGAGCTATCATTCGAAGAATCTGACAATAAAAGATGTCTCATATGTCAAATGTCTCAAACACAACTTGTTCAGCATAGGACAATTATGCGATAAAGCCTTTCAAGTGTTATTTGTAGCTGATCAGTGCATAATTCTAAACAGTCACAATCATGAACTTCTTACAGGAGCTCGACAATCTAACGTATGTCTCATCTCAATCTCCAAGCTCTTCAACAAGCTTTCTACTAAAACGTTGGTCAATGGTTTGCCAATTATCTCAATTCAAAAAGAACATCAATGTTCAACTTGTCAAATGAGAAAAAGGAAGCGAGCATCACACAAACACAAGCAAGTACCCTCCACATCTCGACCTTTGGAATTACTACACATGGACCTTTGTGGATCAATGCGAACACAAGTATCAACGGTCGCAAGTATGTGCTAGTGATTGTCGATGACTATTCTCGCTCCACGTGTACAAGGTTTCTACGAACTAAAGATGAGACTGGAGACTTGATAATAAATTTTGTGAATACTACTCAGAATCTTCTGCAACAGAAAATCCAAGTAATCAGGACTGACAAGGGGATCGAGTTCAAGAATCAGTGCCTCAGTGCTTTCTATCAGTACTTGGAATCTGTCAACAATTTTTAGCCGCTAAAACGCCTAACAAAATGGCGTCGTAGAACGGAAGAACCGGACTTTGGTTGAAGTTGCACGAACTATTGCTTATACACTCCGGTCTCCCTCACTTTCTATGGGATGAAGTAGTGGGTACAACTTGCTTTACGCAAAATCAGACGATTATTCACAACCGTTTTGAAGAGACGTCATACGAGATAAATAATCAAAGGATACCAAATTTCTCCTTCTTCAAAGTCTTCGGGTGTAAATGCTTTATGGCGAATGTTCGAGAGCATCGAAGCAAGTTCGACCTAAAGCATTTGAAGCCGTCTTTGTTGAATATTCTTCAACTTCTATAGCATACCGCGTCTATATCAAGTCTTCTCGTACAATAATGTAAAGTTACAACGTCACTTTTCACGAAGTGACTGATTTGACTTCTGAACAAGACAGCTCAGAACCCGGGCTAATTCAACAAATTTCGACAACATCTGCCTCACCATCAGTAGAAGCTCTTCCCGCTGATTTGGAAGACTTGGACTCTCTTTATGAACATTTTTATCGGAACGAGTCCCAAACGCATGCTTCATCGCAATCTATACAAAGCAGCGCACCTTCCCCTTCTACAGTGGAAATTCCAACTGAGACTCCCGACCCTCACAGTCCAACCGATGTTGTAGATTCTCAAGATTCTGAATCACCAACTAGTGCTGCAGCTCCTACTAATGCAGATGTGGAAATTCTACCAAGTTTAACTTCAGAAATAAATTTCCCTCCTACGGATAATCAGCTTATCACTTCAGGATGTCTCGAACTACTTATCAATGGAGATTCTACTTCGGTTCTACCTCATGAACGCAAGTGGACACGAATTCATCATGTCGATCAAATAATTGGTGATCCGTCAAGTGGAGTACGCACTAGGACATCTACACATAACAGACTTTTCACGTGCTTTTTAAGCCAAAATGAACCAATCAATGTAGTTGAAGCCCTTAAAGACACAGATTGGGTGATCACAATGCAAGACGAACTTAATCAATTCGAGAGTCTACAAGTTTGGACTCTAGTACCTCGACCGAACGGTAAGACAATTATAGGAACCAAAAGGGTTTTCAAGAATAAAAAGAACAAAAATGGTGAAATTATCAGGAACAAAGCACGACTCGTAGCCAAAGGGTACAACCAACAGAAAGGCATTGACTACGATGAGACATATGCTCGTATTGCTCGAATAGAAGCTATTCGACTCTTTTTGGCGTATGCGGCTCATAAAAACTTCAAGGTCTATCAAATCGACGTAAAAACCGCATTTCTCAACGTCGTGTTAAAAGAGGAAGTCTACGTCGCTCAACCCAAAGGGTTCGTGCACAAAAATCATCTTGATTATGTCTATCGATTGGACAAAACTCTCTACGAACTAAAAGCAATCGATATCACAACTTATTTCTAGTAAATTCTAACTTTATAAGAGGAACAATCGATACGACGCTATTCATCAAAAAGCAAGCCAAGGACTTGATGATCGTTCAAGTCTACGGTGACGACATCATTTTTGGTTCGACTAATCAACGGCTCTGACAGAAATTTGGTGAACTGATGAAAACCAAATTCGAGATGAGCTTAATGGGCGAACTCGAATTCTTTCTTGGACTACAAGTCAAACAGCTCGAAGATGGATTTTTCATCAGTCAAACAAAGTATATACGAGATATTTTGAAGAGATTTAATCAAGAGAAGAGCACACATATGAGTCATCCCATGTCAACAAGCTGTAAATTGGATGTTGATCATTCTGGAAAGGCAGTCAACATCACAACTTATCGGAGTATCATTGGCTCTCTTCTCTACTTAACGTCAAGCCACCCCGACATCATATTCGCATCTTGCCTCTGCGCTCGGTTTCAAGCTGAATCGAAGGAGTCTCACATGCATGCTATCAAGTGAATCTTACGTTATCTCAAAGGAGCTCTCACCTTAGGGTTATAGTATCCAAAAGACACTGAATTTAGATTAATTGGAAATACTGAAGCAGACTATGCATGTTGTCGAATGGACAAGAAAAACACATCTAGCGGAGCACAATTCTTGGGCGATACGTTGGTCTGCTGGTCCTCAAAGAAGCAAAATTGCGTATCTACTTCGACGGACGAGGCAGAGTACATCGCAGCAGCCAGTTGTTGCTCTCAAGTTCCGTGGATGCAGACGCAACTTCGCGACTACGGGTTTGAATTTAATAACATTTCCATTTATAGTGATTCCCAAAGTGCTATTGCCATTACTTGCAATCATGTTCATCACTCACGCACGAAACACATAGATATTCGCTATCATTTTATAAAAGATCATGTAGAAAAAGACACTATAGATATGTATTTTGTTAACGCGGAGTTTCAACTTGCCGACTTATTTACTAAGGCATTGCATGAAAAACGATTCCAATTCCTTATCGTTAAGTTACGTATGTTGAATCTCAATCTTGCTTCAAATGTGCTTCAAATGCTCTATTATGTTTACGTGTGATATTCTATGTACTTCTTGATCCTCTTTGTTATATCTTGCATGATTTCATTTTTCAATTAAAAAAATATATTAAATAAATAATATAATAAAACAAAAATTTTGTATAAATAAAAAAATAAATATATATATAATATAGTATAATAAAAAATACCATGTATATAGATATAATATAGTATAATAAAAAATACCGTCAGTAACTTGTATTTTTGATAGTGTAGGACTTACTTGTAACTATACCATGTATATAGATATAAATACCATGTACACTATTGAAATGAAGAGAGAAAAAGTTATTGAAAAAAATCTCAAGGGCTTGCAATTCACATACTAGAGAGCGAAACACTCAAAACACTTTCTCACAGTAGAAAATTCTCTCTCCCGTGTTCTTCATCGAGATATTCAACCGAAGGTAATAAATCATAGATCTACACTCGAATATCTAGAATTCATGCATAGGATTCTCGATAGTTTATAGTATAATATCATCTAGCTTTGGATCCCTCATCCTCATTATTTTACCCATCCTGTACTTAGGTTTCTTTTTTTGTGAAATTGATTTTATCATTTAGGAGAGAAATCATAGAGGTTGGGTTGTGTGTTTCAAAGTATAGGGTTTTGGTCTGTTTGTTTCATTTGGGAGAAAAATAGTTTTTTGATATTAAAATATTTTTTTTTTATTTTAAAATGTTTTCTACCTTAAAAAAATATCTAAATTTACACAGTCAGCTGCCAACTAGGCGTTTTCTTACACGATAAACCAGGGCCGTCTTTTATGTAAAGTAGGTAAAACAAGGGTTTTATGCCCCGAGTTTTTTAGAGCCCCAAATTTACTAATACTACTATATAAATATATATATATATATATATAATTTATTTAATTTTTTAGAAAATTCAAATATTTTGAGGCCCTCAATTTATTAATATTAGCGTGTAAATAAAATTTAGTTAGTTAAAAAGTTCAATCTATTGAGACCCTCTATTTAGTAATGCTATTATATAAATAAAATTTAATTAGTTAAATGGCCTAATATCTTGAGGTCCCTTATTTAGTAATAATATTATATTAATAAAACATAATTAGTAAAAAGGGCCCAAAAAAATTCCGAATTGAACCTAAAAGGATAGCTTGACTCCATTGATATAAGATTATGTTGACGATTCCCGTTATTGTTGCTTCGTTGAAAGAAGTCTTTCCAAATTAAAAATTATTAAAAAAAAACTTATGATCCGCAATATCTCAAGAACGATGAAATGAATTAGTTATTTTATCAATAGAAAATGAACTGGCAGAAAAGATTAGTTATGAAAAGTTTATAATAGAATTTGCGTCAAAGAAAGTTAGAAGAAAAAATTTCATGTAAAAAAAATGTTTTATTTTTTGTTTTGAAAAATTCCACTAAAACAATAGATTTTTTTTACCTCCGCCTTCTATAAACTATTATAGTTGATGGTTCCAACTCGAATAACGGAGGGGGTTGTGCTAGATCGACCAACAAAAAAGGCCCATGTTTTAATGTTCAGCTGATAATGTATGAATTCCGATCGTTATTGCCAGAAAATTCGAAAACTATCCCAAAAAAAAATCGACAACGTTACTTAGTGACCTAAGTTTGCCATTATGAAACTTAGTGACTTAAAAAACACGAAAAGCATACTTAGTGACCTAATTTAATAATTTGGCCTATATATATATGTATATATATAACATATATATTACCGTCCTATATTGCAACAACTATAAAGCATTACCTACTGTGCAACAACTGATGCCTGGCTATTGTAATAGTATTCATCTCGGGTTTGACTTTTATTAATAATTCATCAATAGCATTCGTGTTACGGGCAAAGACTTACGGTGACTGGTGAGTATGTGAAGTGTTGCATTGTTTAAACTTCTAGACATGCAATAATGTTAGGGCATGCACGTTATTTTAATTATTAATAGGTGCAACGTACGAGTAACTTCTTGATATATCGAATCTTTCGGTAATATTCAATGTAATGACACTAAAGAGTTCACACCTTTAATCTCATTTGTTGAACGCGTTAAAATATGTACATGCATTTAACTCGCACTAAACTCTATAAATTAGAAGTTCTTTGCTGAAAGACACAACTTGAGAGGTTCACTTCCGCTTTCTTTTCTTCCTGCTTCAACATTGTTGAAGATTGAGTTGAACACTGAAAGTTGTTGTCAACCTTGACACATCATCGGCTCATTCATTGCCGAGCCAAACCCGAGCAATGATGCTCGGTTCAAGGTGTCACAACTTTGAATGCCACGTCATCGGCTCGTTCATTGCCGAGCCAAACCCGAGCAATGATGCCCTGTTCGAGGGGCACGAGTTGGAGCGGTTTAATACTTGATCACACGGGGCCAACATCGTCACATGGGGCGCGCGCACGGGGCAGCATCGAGGTAGCATCGGGCGCGCGACATCGGGACAAGCCAGGCACATGCGTGCGCAACACTGGCGACAGCGCACGCGGCGTCGGGCTTCAACGCGCACGGCCTCGAGCTTCAACGCGCGCGGCATCACGCGACAACGTGCGCGCGCCCGGCACGATGGCCCGCCCTGAGACTTTCGGGACTTGGGCGTGCGGCGTGCCGAGGCAGGGCGCGAGGCCCTGCCACATGCCAGACACATTGCGGGCGGCACTTGACAATGGGGCCTGGGCGGCCGAGCCCAGGCCAGCGACGGGCGGTGGTCCGGCCGAGCACGGCGGCAGTCCAGCGGCGGTGGCTCCGGCGGACGGTGGCGAACGGCAACGGCGACGGCGGTGTCGGGAGGATCAAGGCTGAGCACGTGGCTCGGCCATGTGGAGCTAAGGGGCGCGCGCGGGCGCGACAGCTGGCGGGATGCGAGAGTTTCTCGGGAAGCTGTTGGACGAGGTCAGGGCCGAGTCTTTGATCCGCGTGAATGTTTGAACGAGCTCGTGGTTGTTGAGGGAGAATTTTGGGCGCCGAATTCAAACGGGAGAAAATATCGGAGAGAGATTCTCGCAACAATTGAATTCGAATTTAAACGAGGTTGTTGAGAAAATCTCTCCGAGCCAAATTTGCCCGACTCCTATATAAAGGAGGCACTCGAGATCGACATTCACAGCTCGAGATCCACCGTATGCGAGAGAGCGATCGATCCACTTATACGAGCGACACACACGTTCGAGAGAGAAGGGAGAATCGGTGCGCACGGCGGCCCGAGCGATCGTGCCACACAGACACCGAGTTCGAGCGTCGAACTTGGACGGGGTCCCGACGAGGGTTTCACGAGCGAGGTAAGCAAGTGATTAAGATCCCGAGGGGACGTAGGAGATAATCGCGAGTTTGGGGTAGTTAGGCGAGTGAGGCCGAGACTTGTTTGGACCCACGGGTTTTAGTGTTTTCCTACGACTGTAAACTTTACATGAAATAAAGAATACGACAAGTCGGGTAGGCGAACCCGGTTATCCCCAAAATTAACTGTGTCTTGTTTTTACGTTTCTGCATAAACAAAATAGGGACGGACGCGGGAGAGGCTTATCGCGGCAAAGCAACGAATCAGGCGAGCGAGGAGGGGCTTTGACGCGTGCCAATTGTGAAGCGCGCGGGATTAAGAAATTTCGAAAAAAATTTCTAAGTACCGGATTTGAAACAAAGTTGGTATCAGAGCCATCGTTTCCACACAACGGCCGGCGGAAGCCGAACGACGGGAGCACATTTGGCAGACTTGGAAGCTAGGGCGACTACCTTCCAGCACATGTTCGACGTGATGCCGAACGTCGAACAATGGGCAGCGGATGTCGCGACACTCACGGAGGCACGAGCGGCGGTCGAGGCTCGAGTTGTGCAGCTCGAGGCCGAGACTGCGGCCCTTCGAGTTTTGGTGGCGGGCGGCACCGAGGAGACCCACGCGTGAGCCGCGGGTTTTCTTGGGAGTTCATGAGGCAAATGAGTTAGAGAACTTCTTTTTCGACGTGGAGTCCTATTTCGAGGGGGCGAGAGTAGCTGATGAGGATAAGGTGAGCACGGTAGTGTCATACTTTGACGGAGACGCGAAGCTGTGGTGGCAAACGAGACTCACGCTGGACGCTCAACTCAACCGGCCGAAGTTGGCCACATGGGAGGAGCTAAAGCGCGAGTTGCAGGCACAATTCATGACTGGCAACTCGGCGTGGCGGGCACGCGAGGCGGTTCGGAGATTGCACCAGACGGGATCGGCGAGCGACTACGTGAAGCAATTTGCCTCACTGATGCTGGACATCAAGGAGATGTCGGAGGCAGATCGGCTATTCAACTTCATGTCGGGGCTAAAGGGGTGGGCTCAGACGGAGCTTACCCGACAAGGGGTTCAAGACCTCACATCGGCATATGCGGCGGCCGAGAGCCTTGTGGACTACAAGCCGGCCGAAACGCAGGCCTCGGCGGGCGGAACCGCGGCCAACACATCCAAAAAGGCGAACATGGAGAAAAAGACCAGGAGGACGGACGACGGCAAGAAGACCGATTCTAAGGGCAAGGGGCCAACGCAGACGGGCATGGAGTGCTACGTATGCGGCACGACCGGGCACATTGCCCGGAAGTGCCCGAAGCGAGCCAAGGTGTCGGCTGTAATAGGAGACGATGACTCGGACGATTCCGAGCCCTCTCGGATGAACCCGCTTCGGATATTGGGAGCCATTAGACGAGGACCCGCGATGAGGGACCTTATGTTCGTTCCGTGTGCGCTCAACGGCATGGAGATATTTGGGCTCGTTGACACTAGCGCGACTCACACTTCGTGTCGAGTCGGGTGATCGGAGATATCAAGCTAGAGGTGCGCTACAATGGAGGGACGATGAAGGCTGTTAACTCCGGACCAGCAAGGACAACGAGCTTGGTGCGCGCGGCGCTTAGCATCGGGGCGTGGTCGGAGCAGATCGATCTCACGGTGACGGAGTTGGACGATTTTGATCTCATCCTGGGGCTAGACTTCATGAAAGTGGGTCACAGTGGAACCCTCGCGCAACCTTATTCGCATTGGCAAGGGAAGTGCGGGAGCAGTCGAGTGCGAGCCGAGGCGGGCCGAGGTCAGGACGGGCGAAGTCCAGGCCATTTCTGCACTACTACTGCGCGATGGGATAAGGAGGGGCGAGGCGACGTTTGTGGCTACGTTGATCGCGGACGCTGGCGAGGGTGCTGTCCGTGTTTGAGGATTTGATGCCAGCCGAACTTCCCTGGGAATTGCCGTCTTGATAAGCCATACACCATCGCATCGAGCTAGAGCCAAGGGCCAGGGCACCAGCGCAAGCACTATATCGGATGAACCCGGCAGATTTGGCCGAGTTGAGGAGGCAACTGGACGAGCTCCTGGAGGTGGGGCTGATCCAACCGTTCAAAGCGCCTTACGGTTCACCGATTCTGTTCCAGAAGAAGAATGATGGTTCGATGCTCTTTTGTGTGGATTATCGCGCGTTGAACAAGGTGGCGGTGTAGAACAAGTACCCCAATTCGAACGCGCTAGACTTGTTCGATAAGCTAGCTCGAGCGGAGTGCTTCTCGAAGGTGGACCTGAGATCGGGGTATTGGTAGGTGCGGATTGCGAAAGGCAACGAGCCGAAGACGACTTGCGAGATGCGTTACGGGTCGTACGATTTTCTGGTGATGCCTTTCGGGCTCACCAACGCACCAGCCACGTTTTGTAACCTAATGAATGATGTGCATGATTTTCTGGACAGGTTTGTCGTCGAGTACCTCGACGACATAGTTATCTACTCGCAAAGCATCGCGGAGCATGCGGGACATTTGCGGGTGGTGTTCGATGCTTTATCGAAAGCATCGACTCTTCCTCAAGTGCTAGAAGTGCGACTTCGGGATTAGGGAGATCACCTTCTTGGGCCACATCATATCGATGGGTTAGATCCAGATGGACCCGGCTAAGGTGAACTCAGTGATCGAGTGGAAGAGGCCGAAGAACGTTGCGGGGCTACGTTCTTTTCTCATCAAGGGCTATTCACACATCGCTAGTCCCTTGACTGATATGCTGAAGAAGAGATCTCGATGGCATTGGTCATCCAGGAGGGCGTGACGGGATGCATCGGGACAAGCTCTCGGAGGCGTGCTCATGCAGGAGGGCCACCCTGTGGCGTACGGAAGTTCAACGAGATGGAGGGCCGATATTCGACACACGAGAAGGAGATGACGGCGGTGATCCACTACTTGGAGACGTGACGACATTACTTGCTTGGAAAGAGGTTTGTATTCATCACGGACAACGTCGCCAACACTTACTTCAAGACCCATAAGAAGTTTTCCCCGAAGAAGGCGAGATGACAGGAATTCCCGTGGAGTTCAATTTCGAGTGGGATGGATCGGCAGAACGACGTTGCTGATACCCTGATCCGCAAAGGCGTTGAGGCCTTTATCAGCACGCTGAGTGCGGTTACCTTAGACTTCATAGAGAAGGTGCGTGAGGCGGCCGAGGCGAGCAAGGCTTACACGAAGCTCGTTGAAGAGGTCAACGAGGGAGTGGTGCGACAATATTGGCTCGAGGAGGGGATCCTGGTGGCCAAAGGCGGGCACATCTACGTTCCAGAAAGCACATTGAGGCAAGAGTTGCTATGAGAGCACCACGACACACTATGGGCGGGACTCCGGGGATGGACAGGATGTACGCGCTGCTTTCTTCCAACTTCATCTGGCCGAGGATGAAGGACGACGTCACAGCCTATGTATGAACCTACTGACATGCCAGCAGGACAATGCGGAACGTCGAAAGCAACCGGCTTGCTGGAGCCGTTGCCCATACCGTCAAGACCGTGGGAATCGAACTCCATGGATTTTATCACTACATTGCCTAAAGCACAGGGGTATACTTCGATTCTTATTGTGGTTGACAGGTTTTCGAACATGGCAATCTTTGCACCGGCACCAGCGGAGTGCCCGACGAAGGAGTCGGCGGAGTTATCCTTCAGGCACATTGTCAAACACTTCGATGTTCTAACGTCGATCGTGAGCGATCGGGACGCGAGGTTCATGGGATAATTCTGGACGTTTCTATTCAGACTTCTAGGGATGAAGCTGAAGTTCTCGACATCATTTCACCCGCAGACGGATGGGCAAACGGAGCGGACGAATCAAACGCTTGAGGAGTACCTGAGGCATTTCCTTACGGCGAGCCAGACGAACTGGATCGACTTGCTCGATGCGGCGCAGTTTAGCTACAACCTGCAACGTGCCTCAGCAACGAAGGTCAGCCCATTCGAGATGGTGTATGACTTTCAACCGAACCAGCCAGCGGTGGCGTATACGCGCATGATTGGGGAGTGCCCAACGGCGTATAGGTTCGCGTGGTCCAGACAGGAGTTGTGGACTACATCTAGAGATAGCATGACCAAAGCTCAGAAGCGCATGAAGACATATGCGGACAAAGACCGACGGGAGGTCGAGTTCGAGGTGGGCGAGAAGGTGCTTCTGACGCTTAGGCCGCACATGTAGAGACCGGCAACTGTTGGCAAAAAGGAGAAGCTAGTGCATGGGCTCATGCCAAAGTACGATGGGCCGTTCGAGATCGAGTCTCGAGTGGTGCGTGTGGCCTATCGACTGAAGTTACGGGAGGACATGAAGATACATCCCGTTTTTCACGTAAGCTTCCTGAAGAAGTTCCACCCAGGCGATACTTCGACGGAGCAAATGAGGCGTGTACCACCCAGCACCGCGGCGAAGGTGTTCGACAAGCGGATTCGTAGGATACTCGACCATCGGCGATGGGGCAGTATGAATGAGTTTCTAGTCCAGTGGGAAGGCGGTGATGCGTCCAAGACTTCGTGGGAGAAGTTCACGGACATTGCGCAATTCGAGGACGTGGTGGCGAAATATTGGTACTGGAAGCTGGGTGCTGGTTTCGGGACTCCATCGACGAGGATGTCGACTTTCTCCAGGGGAGAATGTCACATCATTGGCTCGTTCATTGCCGAGCCAAACCCGAGCAATGATGCTCGGTTCAAGGGGCACGAGTTGGATCTGTTCAACACTAGGACACACGGGGCCTAAACATCGTCACATGGGGGGGCGCACGGGGCAGCATTGAGGCAGCATCGGGACAAGCCAGGCACACGCGCGCGCAACACTAGCGACAGCGCGCGCAGCACGATGGCCCGCTCCGAGACTTTTGGGACTTGGGCGCGCGGCATGCCGAGGCAGAGCGCGAGGCCTTGCCACATGCCCGACATCCGCGGGCGGCACTTGACGATGGGGCTTGGGGGCCGAGCCCAAGCCACCGACGAGGGTCCCGCCGAGCACGGTGGTGCTCGGCGACGCAAGGCGGCGTACGGCGTCGGTGGCTCCGGCAAACGGCGGCGAATAGAAGCGGCAGCGGTGGCGGTGCCGAGAGGAACGAGGCCGAGCAGGTGGCTCGGCCATGCGGAGCTAAAGGGCGCGCGAGGGACAGCGCGCGCGGGGTCAAGACGCGCGCGCACGGGCGCGACAGCTGGCGGGGCACGAGAAATTCTCGGGAAGCTGTTGGGCAAGTTTGGACCAAGTCTTTGATCCGCGTGAATGTTTGAACGAGCTCGGGGCTGTTGTGAGAATTTGGGGCGCCGAATTCAAACGGGAGAAAATCTCGGAGAGAGATTATCGCAATAATCGAATTCGAATTTGACGAGGTTGTTGAGAAAATCTCTCCGAGCCAAATTTGCCCGACTCATATATAAAGGAGGCACCCGAGATCGACATTATATCTCACATCTCATAACTCGAGATCCACCATACGAGAGAGCGATCGATGACTTACACGAGCAACACACACGTTCGAGAGAGAAGGGAGAATCGGGGCGCGCGGCGACCCGAGTGATCGTGCCACACACCGAGTTCGAGCGTCGAACTTGGACAGGGTCCCAACAAGGGTTTCACGAGCGAGGTGAGCGAGTGATTAAGATCCCGAGGGGATGTAGGAGATAACCGTGAGTTGGTAGATTTGGCGTTTCGAGGCCGAGGCTTGTTCGGACCCACGGGTTTGAGTGTTTTCCTTCGTTTGTAAACTTTACGTGAAATAAAGATTACGACAAGTCGGGTAGGCGAACCCGGTTGTCCCCAAAATTAACCGTGCCTTGTTTTTACGTTTCTGCATAGACAAAACAGGAACGGGCGCAGGAGAGGCTTATCGCGGCAAAGCAACGAATCGGGCGAGCGAGGAGGGGCTTTGATGCGTGCCAGTTGTGAAGCGCGCGGGATTAAGAAATTTCGAAAAAAAATTCTAAGTTCCGGATTTGCAACAAGCGTCTCGCGCCTTCCAGTTTTATTTGTACTCCATTGAATTTTTTCATACAATCTAAGAAGTTATGGCTACAAACAATAATCTCTTTGATGATGATGTCCTACTATAGGACGACAATGATTTCTTCGACGAAAATGAAGATGTGGATTTTTCATCATTGATCGCACTGACCGAGAACAATAACGCACTGCCTCCAAATAACACACCTCCTCGACAAATCAGGGGAATGGTCTAATTCGAAACGTACCCATCGGAGAAAATTTAGTGGAGAATCTCATGGAGTAAATAACGGTGGATCTGATGGACGAAATCACGGATGTAATCTAAACCCTAACCTTTTTAATATGAATGAATTTCCTAAAACTAATATGGGAGGATTGTGGGGGCGAATCAAAATTATATAGTGGCTCCACAAACTTTCTCTCCTACCGGTTTAGTGAAGTATCCCTATACCTCAAGGATCGATGTGTGTGAAGGTGCAAACTATAAGAGACCGAAAAAAAAGGTTGTTTTTCTTGCTAGATATGCATGGGATAGCTTGAGTACTTAGAGACCCCTCTCACTGAAAATGTGAATTATGCGGCATGGAAAATGGCTAATAAGATATGCCAAATTCCATCCTTACAACACTCTCAAATCCACTTTTTGATAATTATTCTGGATATATTGATGCGAATGCCATTTTAGATTCCTTGAAACAAAAATATACAATCTAAGATGCGATCAAACAAGAATTTGCTTGCAGTGGATATTACCACTGGAAGGAACGAAAGTGTCGGTGTACATCAAGCTAAATGAGTACCTACAACTCATTGAAGAACTTAAGGCTGGAAATATTATCCTTTCTAAAGAGTTCATGGTCGAACTGCTGATTGAGATAATTCCATAATCGTGGAATGAATACAAGCAAAACTTGAAGCATAAAAATAAAAGGATGAACGTGGATGTGTTGAAGCATATCATCATTGATAATAAGCGTAGATAACAAGTGGGAGTCGTGAATATGGAATTCAAAGAGAAGACAATCTTGTAGAAGTCAAATCCAAAAATAAGTTCCAAAAGAATCACAACATGGAGGCCACATCGAGGTTCCTGAAGCCAAAAACTAATTGCAATATCAAGTAAAAAAAAGGTAATTTTTTTTGTTTTCGGAAAATTAGGTCAATATGCTTCTCAATGCGGAAAAATATTTTAAATCCTAAATTTAACAAGACACCACCTAAGGCGAAAATGGTTCAACAAAAGGACAGTGACCACGTCATCATTGCCATGATATCAGTTATCAAAATGTGGAAAGGAGCACAAGATATTTGGGCGATGAACTCTGATATAACAAAGCACATTTGTGGAAGCAAGAAGGCTTTCATGGAGTACACATAAATAAATGGAGAAGTCTTACTTGGAGACTCATCTACAACCGAAGTTCTCATAAAAAGGCAAGGTGAATATCGAGTTCACGTATGGGAAAATATTGTCTCTTTCACATGTCCTTCATGTGCCGAAAATTCGTGCAAACTAGGTGTCAGCAGTGCTACTCGATGAAGCCGGTGTGAAGACTACTTTTGATTCTGAAAAAAGTGATTAATTACTAAAAATAATGTCTTTGTTAGAAAGGGTTATCGAGAGAATAACCTCTATGTACACGTTAATTCCATAATGAATGAAAGTATTACTTCGGTTTACTAGTTGGATTCTCATAAATTGTAGAACTTGAGTCTTGGTCATGTGAATGAGTCATATTTAAAAATGATGATCAAGACCAAACTATTAGAAAACATACACAAAATTGAGACAAATAAATGTAAAAAGTATGGGTGAAGTCAAAAATGACAAAAAGACTTGCTACAATGTACAAAACAAAACTCAACCACTGGAGTTAATCAATAGTCACAATGAGAACTTGTGAATCAAGAGGAGGAAACAAATATTATATAACATTTGTGGATGATTTTTACAGATACACATGGGTTCTACTCAAAAATAAAAGTGAAGTTCTTGAAAAAATTCATCCTCTACGAAAAGGAGGTAGAAAATCAATTTGATAGAAAAATCAAGAGGCTTAAATCCGATAGTGGAGGGGGATATCTTACTAATAATTTATGTGAAGAAAATGGAATTACCCATGAAAAAATCCTTTTTTTCACCGGAGTCTATTGGGATTACGGAAAGAAAAAATAGAATATTAAAGGAAATGATGAATATATGCTTTTAACTGCTAGAGTTCCTGTAGATCTTTGGGGAGAAGCAGTTTTATCGCATCATACTCAAAACCGCAATCCTCATAGAATTTTTGGAAAAACACCCTATGAGTATTGGAAAGGTTATCCACCAAATTTGGAATATTTAAAAGTGTGGGGACATTTAGCAAAACTGTAATCACCGTGCCAAAGGAGAGGAAAAAGGTTAAAAAACAATGGATTGTGTCTTTGTCGGAAATGCACAAAATTAAGGTGCATATCGCTTCATGGTGATTAATAGTGATGACTATGAGAAAGACACAATAATATAGTCTAAAAATGTTGAGTTCTTTGAAGGCAAGATTCTTTTTAAAAGAAACTCCAATAATTAAATACTTCGAGGATGAAATCGAGCCTTTGAGGAACGGTCCTCTTGAATCTGAAAATTTGAATCAAAATGATCAAATAACTCAGGGAACTAAGAGACGAAGAATTCAAAATACTCTCTGCGGTGATTATTGTATGTACTTGGTTGAGCAAGAACCAAAAATATATGATGAAGCAATAACCTTAAAAGAATCCTCCAAGTGGATAGAACATATTCAAATTGAGCTAGACTCTATTTTGATAAATCACACTTGGGAATTGGTAGACTTGCCAAGAGGTGCAAAACCAATCTCGAGTAAATGGATTTTTTAAAAAGAAGTTCCTACTATTAGAGAATTGGAAAAATACAAGACTAGATTAGTTACCAAAGGCTATACATAAAATGAAAATATAGATTACTTTGGTATATTTTCTCAAGTAAAGAAAATTGCCTCAATTAGGGTTTTGGTAGCCCTAGCTGCCTCAAATAATTTAATCATCCATCAAATGGACGTAAATATAACATTTTTAAAATGGAGATTTAGAAGAGGGAATAACATTTTTAAAATAACATTTCCAAGCAAGCCATAATTGCTAGGTCGACTATGGAGTCAGAATTTATTGCTCTTGAGCTTGCTTGTGTGGAAGAAGAGGGGCTGAGAAACATCCTAGTGATGTAGTGATGGATCAGAGCCAGATCACCTCTGTGTCCATGCACATTTATTGTCAAGTCGCATTAACTATAACAAAAAAATTAAATTTATTAATGGCGAAAATTGCCATAAGAAAGGAGCAATATCATAAAGCAACTGGTGAAAATGGTGTACTGTCCTTTGATATTGTAAGGCAAGAGGTAAATTTGGAAAACCCTCTGACTAAGCCACTAGGAAGGCATCGAGAAAACCTCGAGGGGTATGGGTTTGTTACGAATGGAATGTTAAAGTTTATGGAAACTTGACTCTTGTGATGGAGTGATCTCTTGAAATAAGTTCATACAAGTAATGACGAAGTCAACTTTAATCATGTACCATTTATCCTAGAGTCTCATACTCGAAGGTGGAGATGCTATAATTTAAATTTTCAAATTGTTAAAGTTGAATGTTTCATGCTTAAGGATTTAGCTCATTTGGTAAAAAAGCAATAAACTTGCAAACAAATTAAGCAAAGATCACCTATAAAGAGTTTAAAGGTCGGGCGGCCTTTATGAGGTGCATGGCAAAACATCTCTAAAGAACATTTCAAATAACCAGGGTTTGAGCATGACCTGAGGGGGCGCACAACCGCGTTGAAGAAAAGATGTATTAAAATAGCCATGCTCTAGTGACCTCCACTTTGCATCTAGCGTATAAGTTTCATTGACGTACAACTTCACCTTGTATCTTGCAACGTAAGTCTTGAGAACTAGGACTTGGATCATAGTTTATATTTAAACACTAAGTCGTATATTATTATTTGTTCCTAGAATGAGAATGTTGTATTACGAGCACAAACTCGTAGTATGTAAAGTGTTGCATTGTTTAAAATTCTAGACATGCAATAATGTTAGGGCATGCACAATATTTTTAATATTAATAGGTGCAATGTATGAGTAACTTGCTGATACATCGAATCTTTTGGTCATATTCAATGAAATGACGCTAAAGAGTTCATGTTGGCCTTTATTCTCATTCGTTGAACACATTAAAATATGTAGATACACTTAACTCAAACTAAACTCTATCAATTAGAAGTTGTCTTTTGCCGAAAGATACTTAGCTTGAGGGATTCACTTCCGGTTTCCTTTCTTCCTACTCCAACATTGTTGAAGATCGAGCTGAACCCTGGAAGATGAAACTCCCCGTGGAAACAACTTCTTAGGGCAGCGTCCCGCGCCTCTCGATTTATTTATGTTCCATCGATTTTTTCCTACGTCATTTATTTTGTATATTTTTCAGTATATTTATGCGACTTCAGTAATGTCCTATTTTATTTAAACTCCAATTCCCCCATAATAACTATTATCTTCAGATTGTTTTGAATACAAATAAACTTGTTGGGATCAGTACCGATGTTTAGAGAGGGGGGTGAATAAACACAGAAATTTCTTTCTTTTCGTGTCACTAAGTACTGGTCGTTGTTGGTACTTAAGTACTCAGGGCGGTACTCAGTAGTTTCTCGTTCGTCACTTCATTTCTCTCGCTCGCCCTACAGTGGTGCGGAAGATACCACAACTCGGTACTTATATGTGAGTATGTGTGTGGTTGTGAGTTTGTTTGCACAAGGAACTTGTTTATGAAATTTCGGAGCTAACTCTCATACGTCTCCCCTTCTTTCCCGCAACGAAGGTATCACTTAGAACCTTTCGGGCCACTTTACACAAGTACTACCCTAGCTACCACTAGCTCACTTCTAAACTTGCGACAACTTTTAGAGATGGTTGTTTCCCGCACTCTACTATAACTGCTTTCTTCAAGTCGCTTATTTACATGTTAACTCTAAATTGAGTTCCCTCAAATTTCACGCTTTCACTTTCTGCACTTCAAGTCGTTGTTCCGTGTGTATTGAGCCTCTCTCTTCGACCTTTTATAGTCTTCACCTCGGAAGTAGCCGCTGCAATTTGAACGTTTGAATTCATATGCAACCATATTTAATTCTTTCATCTTTCTGGGACTGTTAACACCAATGCTCTTAAATCGTCAGAGTACCGGTTTTACCACTCTCGGTAACTGGCTCAGGTCAACATTTGCGCTAGCTGCAACTTTGCATTTAATGCTCTAGTCCTGATCGTCCTTTCCGTCCTAGGACTTTTCTCTATAGTACTCATCTTCAATCTTTTGAGTACTTACCACGCCAGGTCTCGTCTTCGTCAGGTTTGGTCTTCGATGGGTTCCAGTCATTTGCACAATCATCAAAACTTTAATATCAAATAATTTTCCCCTTTTTAGTGATTGGCAAAACTCTGCCAGGAAGTTAGTCCTTGCTATGAGTATTGCCAGTACTCAGGCAAACCACCGCTTGTTCATCCACTGGCAGTGGAATATGAAGTGCAAGCAAATGGTGGTTGGTGCACGGGTCGGTGTTTGGACATGGACACGACTCTATGGCGGTCCCACTGTGCTTCCCCCTTTTGACAATCACCAACAGGTGTATTTCATAGATCGTTGTTCTCCCTTGTCTTAACGAGGATACACACGACCGTTATAACAGAGAACAAATTCCGCTAATGCAGAAATGACCCTTTGATCTTAGTACAAACCCTAGTCAAGGATTCGTTCTTGTTAATTTCACGAACCCTGAAAGGGTGCTGAAATACTTTGCTTTGATCTAGTACGAGACATTTCAATCGACGTGTTAAGTTCACCGTCATTGGATACATAGTCTCTTCCTTAGTAGTGGACTCAACTTTGACCCAATAAACAAGCTCCTTAAGGTGTTTGTCTTCACCACCTTGTCGTTTGTTAATGGTGGGAGCTTAGCGATGTCTTCTTTTAAGGCAACACACATGAGCTTCATGGAGTGTGAGTGACGATGGTTAGGATATCTTCTTTTAAGGATTTAGGGCCATTTCTGTACTTCGTGTTAAATATAAAGGTTGACAATTCGGAAATTTTGCAGAGACCATTTTTTATAAGATGAAGGGTTTCTGATAGCGTGGATGAGAAGTGGTCGGGTCCTTTCTTATATAGGTATGTTGGGCGGTGATAAGGCATTTTTGCATTAAATACATCTGACAGATGACAAGACAACTCGTGGAGGTTCCTCGACTTCTGTCCGAAAAGACTTTTTTTCCCATTACTTGTAGGCAAATACCAGTCCTCAATTAACGCTTCTTTTACTTTGAACCATCTTCGAAAAATTCTCCAAGTATTTTTTGGTCTTTAGATGGTTCCTCCTCTATGCAAAATCAGCACCGACTAGGATTCCCCCTGACTCTTGTAGATAGACGGGCACTGACTCCAGTCTTCTGCGATGTTCCCCCTATCTTTTGGAATTCCAGAACTCCTTTGGGCAGTACTCTACATTCGATCTTCAATTGGTGCTTCCTCCTAGGATTAGTACTCAACTATGATCATGTCATTTCCCCTTAGTTTATGCGCTTGATATATCTAGCAGTCCTAGCGCATTTCTGCCACAACGAATTGTGCCTCTGGTAATGACTTCGTGAAGGTATCAGCGAGTTGATTTTCCGTCCTTACATGTTCCAAGCAAACGTCCTTTTCAGCACATGATCACGTATAAAGTGATGCCTTATCTCAATGTGCTTGGTTCTGGAGAGAAGTACTGAATTCTGCGAGATAGCGATAGCACTTGTGTTGTAGCAGAAGATGGGGGTGTTTGGTTCGTGGACCCCTTAATCTTCTAATTGGTGATGTATCCACACAGGGTTTAAGAGCAACAACTTCCTGCGGCCAAGTACTCAGCTTCAGTCGTCGAGGTGGCAATAGAGCTTTGTTTCTTGCTAAACCACAAGATTTACTGGTCTCCAAGAAATTGGCAAGTGCCTCTTGTCCTTTTCCTGTCCAATTTGCACCATGCATAGTCAACATCTGTATAATCGTACAGTGATAAGGATGAATCCTTAGGATAATAGAGCCCCATGCTTGTGGTCCCCTTAAGGTACTTCAGTATTCGCTTTGCAGCAATAAAATGTCTTTGCCGCGGATCTTCTTGGAACCTTGCGCACAGACATACACTATACATGATGTCAGGTCTGCTTGGTGTGAGGTAGAGTAGAGATCCAATCAGTCCTCGCTACTTGGTAGCCTCTACCTTAGGACCATTTTTATCCTTGTCCAACTTGATCGTAGAGCTCATAGGGGTTGGCGCCGGGGAGCAGTCCTCAAGGCCAAACTTCTTCAGCAATTCCTGAGTGTAATTCTGCTGACTACTGAAGATCCCATTGTCCATCTGCTTGACTTGCAGTCCTAAGAAGAAGTTGAGTTCTCCTAACATGCTCATTTCGAACTTTTCTTGCATCAGTTTCGAGACTCTCTTGCAGAGTGTTAGATCTAAATAGTGTCCAATGTATTTTTATCTCTTTGTCTTGTACTTTTACATATTAAGTGAACTATACTGAAATTTGTAGAGTCTAGTGATATGTTAGTTGTAATGGACTTTTTAGGGACCCATGTATCTTATACCTAATTAAGGGTATTAATACTAAAACCCCACCCTTTTAGAAATGAGAATCATTATTGGAAATAGAGCCACTACAGTAACTTGAGAAGCACAACACGCATAAACACACACTCAGGGGGTGTTTGTTTGATGTAATCGAACATTACGGTGGTGATGTGAGTATCACTATAATGTGGATTAAGGTGATATGTCATGATTATGTTTGTTTTGAGGTGATATTTTATGTTGTGAATCAAGGTGATATTTTATGTTTTGTTTGTTTTGAGGTATTTTATGTTGTGAATCAAGGTGATATTGCAATATTGTATTTGTTTAATCAACATGATGTATAGAGTGATGTTGTATAAATAACATAATTAACCTCGAGTGATATAGATTATATTATATATAATAATAATAAATAATATTTAAAATATAATTTATTTTAAATTCAATTATTTATATAAAAAGAATAAATTATGTTTCAAATATATAATATTTAAGTATAATACTATAATATATATATATATATATATATATCATAATGATTAAATGTATTTATTTTAAATGTTATAATATTAAAATATAATTTATTTTAATATAATTTAATTTAAGTATATTATACTTTAAGTGTATTAAAATATAATATATTATACTTCTAAATATATTATATTATTATGATAGTACAAATATTATAATATCTAGATATAGTTTATTTGAAATATTATAATATTTACATATTATAACATTAAAGTATAATTTATTTTAGATATTATAAGTTCTTTAGATTTTCATTTAAAAAAGGATATAATTAAATTTATATAAGGGGTAATTTTCTCCAAAAAAATATGTAGCATATCATGCCATCACCGTGATGGCGGATCACGGTATTTTTTCGGCGTCATCGAAAACTCAAAATATCAAGCCGTTTTCATCACGTACGTGATTCTTCGTTACGGTGATGGCTCATTACGTTGGCTAAACAAACGTCGTGATGAGAACCGTGATGGCGGATCACGGTGATGCTTTGTTGCATCACGGTGAGTCAAACATACCCTCGAGGTTTTAGCGAAGAATTCTCTTGACTCTCATCATTAATCGTTGTTATTTAGGTTAAAATTGGTTCTATAATTGGTATCAGAGCCTAACCTAACCGATTGAACCCATTTTTTCTTATATTTGAGATAGTTTGCATTTGGATTTATTGATTCTTTTAGCTCGACGAAACTTCTTTGTGTTCTTAATATTTTTCGACTGATTTTGAGCCTATTTTGGTTGTCTTTTAACTCGTGTAGTGTTATAGGACCTTTTTCATGAGTTTTTCTAAAAAAACCCAGAATTTTTCATCAAGTTTGAGCTGTTTTCGAGCAGATTTGTGTTAAGAAAATTTCCGAGTAAGTTTTTGAAACTCATTTTGAAAATAGTTTCGCAATTCACTGTGAAAATCGATTTTCGCAACCGCTGAGGTTTTTAGTGGCACTTCTGTAATTTTTAGTATCGAACATCAATTTTTTGCAACTCACTGTGAAAACCGATTTTCGTAACAGGATTTTCGAAGGGCATTATCGTAATTTTCAGTCCAAATTTTCAAAACGAGATTATCGAAACCACATTTTTGCAACGCATTTTCGAAACAAAATTTTCGCAACTAACTTTTGAAAATTGATTTTTGCAACTTAAAAAATTTTGAACCTCAATTTTCGAACCCAATCTTCACAAATGATTTTTGCAACCATTTTAGAACACGTCTTTCAAACTCTTCTCATTCCAACCACCCTAGTTCAATCAGTTCACGTCACACGATCATAACCCAACTCTCAACACAAATGGATACTATTCGGTATGGCAGAACTGATTCCTATATTTCCTCGAATTCAAAGATAAAGGACCAGACATCCTCCTCTCCCTAAACGAAGGACTCAATTCTGGACAACCCTTCCTGGCGATGCCACAACTAACCCTCCTGTAATCCCGAACATAGTACTTCAGACTCCAGCAGATTACACGGATGCTGAGAAAGCTATGGTTAAAGCCGACCACCAATCAAAAACCTATCTGCTCCAAATCATCCCTAATGACATCTATATTAAATCGGATGCTCTCTCCACTGCAAAAGACATGTGGGATGAGATAAATAGAATGATGCAAGGAACGGAGCTCGGAGTCAGGCCAAGATGGAAAACACGCTTGCTGCCTACGATGTATTCAAGGAAAAACCAGGGGAAGAACTTAGAGAAACGTACCGAAGGTTCATCATTCAAGTGAACGAGATGAAGAAGATCAACATACACCGATCAAACTTGTAGTTGAACGTCTGATGTATCACCACCATGTTACTTGAATGGAAGAAAGTTGTAACCTTGATTCGGCATAATAAAAATCGATATTAATAACGTCTTTAAGAGTCTCTCACAACACGCCGATGACATTAGTAAGATGGAAAGGAGCTCGCAAATAGAAGGAGTGGTCGACCCACTTGCTTTAGTAACCGACAAGAGATCGACGAGGAGCTCGAAATTCTCCAAAGAAAAGTCGGTGAAGCTCCCTAGCTCTCGGATGAAGACAACACCGGGTCAGATGGATTTAATGATAAAGGTCCCTAACTCCGGATCTGTGGTCGATGAAGCTCCCTAGCTCCTCAAAGAGTTTGAAAAGCAGATGACTTTAATGACGAAGATGATGGGCAAGAAATTCTTGCTAAAGAAGTCGTCGTCATCTGCCAACAAACAAATGACATCATCTAGCTCCCGACGACTCCTCACACGGTCAAACCAAGACTGCCTCGAATCCTTAAAGTTCTACAACTGTGTCAAGATGGGGCACTGGGCAAGGGAGTGCTACCTTCCAAAGAAGCAGGATGATGACTACTATAATCAGAACCTCCAACTGATCAAGCAAAAGAAGTCTGGTGCAACTCTAATGGCCGAGCAAGACCACTGGCTCGAGAAAACCCCGGACAGTGAGCCAGAGAAACTTGCTCTGATGGCCTTCGTCGAGGGAGTGGAGTCGGAAGCTGAGAGCAAGGAGTCCGAGGTCTCAGACATGGAGGACGAAGGAACTTCTACAGGGATAGAGGTAGACTCTTTTGATCTTAATGTCTTTTTAGAACTACAAAAGAAATATAAAGTGTTCCGTAAAGAATGAAAAAGTAGAAGATCATTAGAGAAGAGGCTAGCTAATAATGAAATCATCTTAGCTAATGCCCAAGAAAAGGTCACGACCATAAAGGCTAGTTTAGCAACATCTGAGGCTAAAGTTAGTGCTTTGACCAAGAGTCTGAAGGCATACGAGCGAACCAAGATTACCTCTATAAATCATGAAAAGACTATAAAGGACTTGGAAGATAGGTTCGAAAACAACCATCAAAGTTTGCTCATAAACTTAAGAGAGAAAGACGGTCTCATGTGTCAGCTAGATGTTACACATGGGAGAGTTGCATATCGAGACTCAAAAATAGAAAAGGTTAAAGCTCAGGTTTTCGAACTCACAACTAGTTGTAGAACAAGTGAAAATGAGCGAATTACCAAAACGAACGAGTAGAACCTCGTGCCTGAGGAACATAAGCAATTATACTCTAAGATCAAAAGTCTATAGGAAATTCTTACAAAAAGAAGGCAAAAGGATCAAACTATCTTCTTAAACAAGCCTAAGGACACGAGATTTTACAATCCACATGAAGGTTTGGGAAAAACGGAACCCCGCAAAGTCCATAAGAAGACACCCTTAACATTCTATGACGTTAGTCTTCTCGGGTTAAACATGCCTTATCTAATGGCCTTCATTGGTACATCAGAACTAGAAGTCTCGAGAAGGAAAACCGAGATGCAAAAGTAAGGCCGAGATCCTATTTGCTTACGCGGAACTAAACAATAGTTGCAATATGAGGGAAATACCCCTCTATACGGACTATTCTCCCATCTGCACACCCTCAAGCGAAACCACGTCAATCGCGGGAAACCTCTGGCGAAGCTAAACCTAGTACTTCTAGCGTTTCTATCCCAGCGATAATTCTAGATATATAGGATTTACGCTCATCTTTAGAGTTAGAGAGGAGGAACCTTCAAATTGAGAAGGAGAACTTATTAAGAAAGATCTCCTTACTTGAGAAATGCCCCGACACGAATAAACTTCGACCTCAGAACCGGTTCCTCTAGCCAAGCCCCAAAATGAAACCCCCAGTCAAGCTAGAAGAATCAAAATGAAGGTTGTTTCTCTCAAAAATATCTCGACTAACTTATCTTTACATGTACCCACATGCAAGAATCTAAGTAGGAAAGGGAAGAAGATAAGCCGAGGGATTCGAAAGCAGGACACTACTCTCTTTTTTAAAAGAAGTAGCTACCTTTATCTTTAGTTCCCTCTTTCGTGTCCAAATTAAATTCATATAGAAAAATCTCTTCATGTTTTTCAGAACGCATTGCTTTGTTTTCTTTTATGTTTTCTAATTTTTGGCATGTAAAGATTGTTATGCACTCAAATTGCTATGATGGTCATTATGAGCTAATTCGGCTAATTCTCGTCGTAGAAATATAACTGCCAACAAAACCAAAGAAAATGTACACTCTTCTCATAAGTTTCGTTTTAAACCTGATATGAAGAAATATTGTACATTAAAAGAGTCAAAAACACTCTTAGACTAAAGCCAAGGCTAAGGTCTTAGAAACTAAGCAAATTTGGGTGACTAAGCAAGAATTTGCATCAAACACTAATCTATGCTATCCACTAGGAATTAAAAAGATATGGGTTTCTAAGTCCAAAGATGAACAACGCAATATGCCTAAAGCTGACTTAGAACCGGAATCTATAATCAGTGCTTGCAAATCATTATCTGCAACTAAGGGAGGGCCTGTCCTAAAATGGGTACCTAAATGTCCTTAATCTGTTTTGCAAATTCATCATGTGTGGTACCTGGATTCCGACTGCTCCACACACATTGCTGGAAGAAAAGAACGGTTGAGCAACTACACCGAGAGATTCGGTGGGAAAGTGCATTTCGGGAACAATCACTCCGCTTCGATCTTAGGATACAGAGATCTTATCCATGACAATCTCATAATCAAGGATGTCTCTTACGTCAATGGTCTCAACCACAATCTCTTCAGCATGGGGCAATTCTACGATCGAAGACTCAGTTCTATGCTAACGGATGTAGGAATAATGATGAGAATGGAATGGAACTCCTCATCGGAACCAAGGAATCCAATCTCTACACTATCAACCTAAAGTCCATTCGATCTTCAACGACAGTGTGTCTAAGTTCAAAGGCCTCCCTGCTACAGAACGACCTCTGGCACCAACGCTTGTCTCACCTCAACTTCAAGACGCCAAATAAATTACACTAAAAAAAGCTAGTCACTGGACTACCAGTGTTGAAGTATCACAAGGAGCACGTGTGCACTGCTTGTGAGATGGGGAAGATGAGGATCACCAAACGACGCAAATCGCAAGTCACTGGACCACCAAACGACGCAAATCGCATCAACCTCTTGGCCACTTGAGCTACTACACATGGATCTTTATGGTCCGATGAGATTCGAGAGCATCAACGGACGCAAATATGTCCTTGTGATCGTGGATGACATCTCTCACTACACGTGGACAAGAGTCTTGCGAATGAAGGTTGAGACACCTGATTTTATAATCGCCTTTGTGAAGACAACTCTGAATCTGCTAAACTGCACTATCCTTAGTGATTCACATGGACAATGACACCGAGTTCAAGAATAAACTACTTAGTGACTTCTACCAATCACTCGGAATTTCCCAGCAATTCTCAGCTGCTAAGACTCCGGAACAAAATGGAGTAGTGGAGATGAGTAGAAGCCTCGTTGAAGCAGCTCGCATGCTGATACACTCAAGCCTTCTCCACTTTCTATGGGCTGAAGCAGTCAACACTGCTTGCTACACCCAAAATTGGACTAGCATTCACAAATAATTTGGGAAGACTCCATACGAATTAATCAACCACAAGGTCCCAAATATAGGCTACCTTCGAGTCTTCGAATGCAAGTGCTCTGTTGCAAATGATAGAGAAGATCGAGGCAAGTTCGATGCTAAAGCGTTAGAAGCCATATTCATAGGGTACTCTACAACGTCCAAAACGTATCGAGTATACCTCAAAAATAGGAGAACGGTCATGGAAAGCACAAACTTCACGTTCGAAAAAAGCTGAAAATGGTTTCTATAATCATCAGTCCCCAACCTGGAATGATTAGAGTGTTGGAAGAAGATCAAGACAGTTCTACACCCGTGGAAGGGACATCCTCATCAGAGACAGACGTAACCGAGGATGTGGACACGCTGTTCGAGAACTTCTACATCAATCCTCACCGACAATTAGTTCCTCCACAAATCCTTTCCGGCAGTGACTCATTGGTGTAGAACAAGCAACCATGGCTAATGAAGCACCTACAACTGAAAAAACTGAAGTCACTACAGAAGCAGGAAATGAAGTACACAATGGTAATGGAGGAAACGAAGAAAATAAAGAAGCATATGTAAACCCCCCGATAGAGATCTCCACTACGTGAAATGGAGTTCATTGATCCACAAAATGACGACAATGTCGTACAACCTCTACCAGATGAGAGAAAGTGTACTCATCCCACCAATCAGATCACCGGGGATCCGAACCAAGGTGTAAGCATGCGCTCTTCAACAACCCACGAAGGTCTGTTTATGTGTTTTTTGAGTCAAAAAGAACCAAACAAAGTTGCCGAGGCATTAGCCGACCCTGACTGGATCACGAAAATGTAATAGGAAATCCAAAAGTTTGAACGACTAAAGGTTGAGAGATTAGTTCCGAGACCCAAATGAAAAACCATTATAGGTACCAAATGAGTTTTCAAAAACAAGAAGGATGAAGAGGGTGTAATCATAAAAGACAATGTTGTATTAGTGGCCAAGGGTTACAACCAACAGGAAGAGATCGACTACGACGAGACATTTACACATGTTGCCCGAATCGAAGCAATAGACTCTTTATTGCCAACGCTGCCCACAAAAACTTCATCGTGTATCAAATGGATGTCAAACGGCTTTCTTAAATGGCGTCCTAAATGAAGAAGTCGTCATGGCTCAGCCTGAAGGTTTTGTGAGTGAAGTACACCCTTACTATGTCTAGTACTTAGACAATGCACTATGTACGCACTAAAACAAGCTCCCCGAGCGAGGTACGATGTCCTATCAGATTTCTTGGTCAAGTCAGGCTTCACAAAACGGAAGATTGACACCACACTCTTCATCCGAAGACATGGAACATATATTCTCCAAATCGAAGTCTACGTCGATATCATATTCGGGTCTACAAATATAAAGTTGTGAAAGCAATTGAAGACCTTATGAAGACTAAATTCGAAATGAGCGTGATAAGGGAGGTTAACGTCTTCCTCGAATTACAAATCAAGCAACTTCCGGATGGAATCTTCATAAGTCAATCCAACTATATACATGACATCTTGAAGAAGTATGACATGGATACTTGCACCCGAAGAGCACGCCGATGTCCACTACTTGCAAGCCTGACTCAGATCCCCCCGAGAAACCAGTTAACCCAACAAAGTATATAGGGATCATCGAATCACTGCTCTACTCACCGCGAGTATGATGGATGTGTGCCCGCTTTCAAGCTAATCCGAAGGAGTCACGCATGATAGCGGTGAAGAGGATCATGAAATATCTCAAAGTGACACCAACACTCAGACTATGATACCCTAAAAACTTTGCCTTCAATTTAATTGGTTACATTAACGCAGACTATGCAGGGTGTACATGAAAAGCACCTCCGGTGGCGCGCAATTCTTAGTTGACAAACTGGTAAGTTGGTCATCCAAGAAACATAATTGCGTGTCAAACTCCACTACCGAGGCGGAGTACGTTGCCGCTGCCAGCTGCTGCTCTCAAGTCATGTGGATATGAATGCAACTACGGGCTATGGGTTTGATCTAAATAATGTACCTATATATAGTGATTAAGAGCCACGCGTCGACTACCTACTCTGATGTTGTAACGATAGAACGCCTAAGTGGCTCCGGTAGGTTGTCGCCCCCGTTCATCACGAAGGAGGCTTTGTCCCGGTAAGTCAAAGAGGGTAACGGCGCACTTGTCCCGTCCCATGAAGAAAATATCTTGGGACAAGTGCGTACGATGATTGAATCCGCCTTACGAGACAAAGGCAAGGCTCATGTGACGGACGTACTACCACCACCACCTTCCCCACCACAACCTACTCACTCGCTGCCGCTAGACCAATACATTATGCCCATCCACCAGCTACACGATATCTGACTCTCTCGACTCCTCAACATCGAAAACCGATCACAACCGAACAGAAACTATATGAACGAATGGTCGACGGCCCCGACTCACCACCACTGCCACCTGCTGCGAAGAAAGATTCCACTCCAAACGATGCCGCGACGATCCTGACAATCGGGATCGTCTTGAGGGGGAGAAGAGGCAGAAGACTACACAGGGCGGTCGCTGACGAGGAAGAGGAAAGACTCCAATCCGTGGAGCGGACACTTCTTCATCCAACTCACCACCCTCATTATCCACTCAACAACAACCACCTCAGCAAATAACCACCCAAATATTACAAACCACCTCTCAACCACAAACACAACCGCAAACAACTACCCAACCAGTCCAAACTACTTACGTCCCAGACTTCTAGTCTCAGCCCTACATTGATAAGTACATCGTGGATGAGGAATGGAAGACTCGAGCGGAAACTGAAGAAAGATAGTTGTCTATGCTTAGGCCACATCTAATTCTACCTACAAAAGCTCACGACGGACTCATTCTCTATTGAATCAGAGGAAGAAGAGAAATGAGAGATCACCAGAGGGAAATACATGAGCTCTTAGAACTTCTAAATCTTCGAGTCAACGAGACACTGAATTTGAGCAAAGGCATGATGCTGGTCGAGACTCCCTGGACGAACAAGAGTATCAAGGCTTCTTTTCTCGGAGATTACTGTCACAAAATCTCGAGGCAACCTGACAAGATCATGCCTACTGATGAGCTGCCATCAGATGGCTCACACACTTGAAGAATATGAGGCGAAGTTTCAGCTATATGTTCATGCTCTCTCAGTAGACCACCAGAAGAGGGCGAACTCTAGAGAAACTAAAGGCTAGAGAAAAGGTGAAGCCCCACATTGCAGACCTCAAAGAACTGGAGTACACCTACGATAGATAACCCACTCCTATCTTCTTCATTGTACGAGCGGATGGCTCGAAGGATGAGGTTGAACTCCCCAACCTTCCTCCGGACGAAATCACCAACTTATAGGGTATGTACAGAAAGTTCGTCCTAAGGAACGAAAAGATTGGGAGGGATTCCACGCCTCGAAGTGCTACCTATTGAGGTAAATTAACTACTACGCTGCCGAAGACTTTCAGATTTTCTTAGAAAGCAACATGAAGAAAGTCAACATGACGGTGCATCAGACTTGTGCGAAAGAGCTGCAGCACTATCCCGAGAACTACATTTTTACTAACCCGGAACTGGGAGTTACCACTACCACCCAATGGAAAAGAGGACACACGTGATGGTGGTCTCCCAGATCTGCATGTTCTCGGATGGTACGTTGAAGATCATCAGACAAAAGCTTCAAGCATGTCATGCCTTGTTGGGACCCGGGAATTACTCTAAGGACCTCGGAGTAGAAGAAGAACACATACTTGAAGGAATCATAGAGAAAATCAATGACCTACTGGACCTACGGAACAACATAAAAAAGTACGAGGTCACTCTATGATTCCAAAAGTCCTTCGCCTGGAAAGGAAAATGAATGAATACAAAACAAAGACAAAAGCGCACGAATTGAAGATTGGACACTAAGGGGGAGATTGTTAGATCTAGATAATGCCCAATATATTTTAATCTCTTTGTCTTGTACTTTTACTTATTAAGTGAAGTAGACTCAAATTTTGAAGAGTCTAGTGATATGTTAGTTGTAATGGGCTTTTTAGGAGCCCAAGTATCATATACCAAATTAAGGGTATAAATACTAAAACCCTACCCTTTTACAAATGAGAATCATTATTGGAAATAGAGCCGATAAAGTAACTTGAGAAGCAAAACACGCACAAACACACACACTCAAGGTTTTAGCGAAGCAATATCTTGATTCTCACCATCAATCGTTGTTAGTTAGGTTACAACTGGTTCTACAAAGAGCTTGGGGTCCGTTGAGCCAAATATGATATCATCCACGTAGGTTTGAACCAACAGTAGATGTTCCCTTTCGTGAACGTGAATAGGGTCTTGTCCACTGACTCTACTGTAACTCCATGGTCTAGGAGAAAACCTGACACGGTTTTGTACCAAGCTCTGGGTGCCTGTTTGAGACCGTAGAGAACGTTTTTTAGCTTATAGATGTAATTTGGTCTCTCATTCTCTTCAAAACCAGGAATTTGAGCCGCATACACTTCCTCGGACAGTACTCCATTGAGGAAGGCACTATTCACGTTCTTTAATAGACCTTGAAGTCCTTGTAGGCTGCAAAGGCTATGAATATACTTATAGCCTCAAGCCTCGCAACAGGGGCAAAAGTCTCGTCAAGCCGATCCCTTCCTCTTGTCTGAATCCCTGTCCGACGAGGCTTGCCTTGTTTCTCATAACTAGGTCGTCTTCATTTAACTTGTTTTTGAAGACACACTTTGTGCCGATCACAGTTTTTTATGCTCTGGGAACTAGCGCTCATACTCCATTTCGTTCGAACAGATTAAGTTCTTCCTGCATAGAGACAACCCAACTATCATTCATCAGGGCTTATTCGACCTTTGTGGGTTGGAACTGGAAAATGAAACCATAGCTGAAGAGATTGCTGCTCGTTGTTCTTGTCTTCATAGGCGCTCTCGGATATCATATTCCTTGAGGGATGATTCAAGTGGTCTTTTTCCACTTGATGTGTTTCCCCTCAGCAGTTGCTCCTTCATCTTCTTCACGAATCCTAGTACTCATGTTGTGAGCAAGGGGTAAAGGATCTTTTTCAGTGCTGCCATAGTCGAGAATCAGCATTGGGTTTTTTATCCCAGCATTATCTGCAATGGGTTCAGTATTATTCTCGGTACCGACAATTTCATGTATTGGGCTTCATTCCCATCTCCTTTTATCCCTTCGATGCAGTCTTGTGCGCAATAATCTGTAGCATCGGAGCTCCTTCTTCGTCACTCGATTCGTCCAGATTCATCTTATCCAGAGATCACTGAGTCGATTGACGTTTGAAGGAGATTTGTCCTATTCCTGTGATTCTTCGAAGATGGCATCTCTTGATTCTTCGATCGATAGCGTTTTGCAATTGAACACTTTGTAAGATTTGCTTACGGCTGAGTGCCCAACAAAGAAGAATCCCTTGTCTATCCGGTTCTTGAATGCTGCGAGATGACTCCAATTGCTGTAAACATTCCAAAGGTCTTGAAGTATCCAACGGATGACAATTTTCTTGTCCAGATCTTATAAGGTGTCTTCCCTTCGAGTTTGCAGATCATGGACCGGCTCTTAGTGTAACAAGCCGTGTTGATTGCTTCTGCGCTAAACTTCTGAGAGATATCAACATCGGCAAGCATGGTCCTAGCAGCTTCCTTTAACGTGTGCTTCCTGCGGTTATCAATTTTGTTCTGGTACGGTGTCCTAACAGTAGACAACTCATGGCGGACACCATGGTCCTTAAGATAGGTATTGAGTATAGAATTTAGAAGTTCAGTACCCATGTCGCTTCTTATTATATTTATTTTAGAGCTTTGCTCATTTTGTATTCTTTTAAATAAATTTGAACTCGAAATCAATATTCACACCACAACACATCTAAATCTCAAACTCCAAACACTCAAATTTAGAAATTCACCCCAAAACTCAAGTGAAATTCAACTATTCCGCCAAACTCAAAGTTGTACCAATAAACGACAAATGGTACCACTTTAATCCTTTCTGTCGCCTCTTTATTAGAAAATAATACATGTTCATGGAATATGTAGTTTAACATCATCAAATCTTATATTTCCGTGAATGACAATCTTATACATCCGAAAAAAGCACATTTATGATAAAATTGAGTTGATTTAACATTACTCAACCATTAATTTCGAGTAGTCCGTTTTCTCAACGGGATTTTAGAATTGGATTTAATGCATATTCATTATAAACTTCATTAATCTTCCTTGGTTATCAAGACCCAAATTGAGGCTGATTTAACCTTATTCGGTCACTAACGTAGGCTAGCGGTTTCAACATTTTTTTGGTGTTGTCGATGGTTTCCAATTTATTCCTCTTGGCCCCTTACATGTTACCCATGAAGTGTTATCCAGAATGTAGGAATTGTTACCCAGAATGCAAGAAGTGTTACCCAAAATGTAGTAATTGTTACCCATAATGAAAGAAGTGTTACCCAAAAAGCGTGTTAATTTGCAAGCATTTCAAACTTGGCTCTCATCAAATTCTTCGTTTTTCCATGAAAACCACAGTAGCACATGTTCTTCTTAATATACCTTTTAATTCTTTGTTGATGACAAATACATCGAAATAATACCAGTTCACGGAAGAGTGCTTTACTCAAATTTATTCAGGCGATTTTCGTTTCAGTTCTGTTAACCTCGAACGACGAACGATTGAGCTACACGGTGGGGGCGACGTAATGTCCAGTCTATGGGTGTCAACAACTTATACCAATTGTCCGCAATGCCGGCCGAAAACATGATTCGATGCAAAATTGATTTTTTTTATGTGTTGAGATCTCGAAATACTTCGCACTTCGATCTTACATTTGTCGACGTAAAGATCAGAATCAAACATCGAGGACACATTCTACTTTTTTTGTTAAGTGGGGTTGGACGAAGGGGGTGCTCGTGCGAACGACGAGAAATTTTGATCGTAGGAACTATATTTGCTTCTGTTGATACCACTTATAATCATCTGGGTAACATATTAATGGCAACCCGTAACATATTAGTTATCTAAGATACCATTATGTTGTTAATTAATAACGGAAACCATGCGTCCAATACCGCTACTTGAAACATTTTTTGTAATGGTATTTTGTTCAAATCGACTTTTAGGTCCTTAACTCTATATTTCTAGCGACTTGAGTCCTTAACAATGTTTTTTTTACTGACAATGCCTGAATTCTTTTTTGAAACTTTAATAGGGCCGAATACGAAATTGTCCCAAAAAATAACCCACTTGCCGGTATCCTCGTGGAACTGAAAAAATCTTGACTTAGATAAAACCTGTCAGCTATGGTCAGAAAATCACTCAAGAAAATCTAATTAATAAATAATTAGGCTTAAATATTATTTTAGTCCCGTATGTTAAGAGGGGTGGCGTTTTCACGACACTTAACTTTAGGGTGGCAATTTTAGTCCCGTAACTATAAAAAATGGAGCAATTTTAGTCCCATAAAGCTGGAAATCTAATTTATGCCGGAATTTGTACACGTGGCTGCCGGAAAAGCTGACGTGGACTAATTTTTTTCTCAATCGCTACATAAACGCCACATAATTAATAAGAATATAAATAATAAACTAATTCATAACAAGATAATTAATAAAAAAATAATATAATAAACGATTGTCATATGGGTTCTTGAAGAGAAAATCGATTTGGGTCAAACTTTTGAGTGCAAACTTGATTCTTCGTTTATTATATTATTTTTTTATTAATTATCTTGTTATGAATTAGTTTATTATTTATATTCTTATTAATTATGTGACGTTTAGGTGGCGATTGAGAAAAAAATTCAGTCCACGTCAGCTTTTCCGGCAGCCACGTGTACAAATTCCGGCATAAATTATGTTTCCAGTTTTATGGGACTAAAATTGCTCCATTTTTTATAGTTACGGGACTAAAATTGTCACCCTAAAGTTAAGTGTCATTCAAACGCCACTCGTCTTAACATACGGGACTAAAATAATGTTTAAGGCAAGTAATTATTACCACAATCATTACCCCGCAAGGCAACAACAAAAAATCAATGACTTACAAAGCATCTTTAGTCAAAATAACAAATTTCAATTACCATCATCACTATACTAAACACGTGTTGAACTACGCGTTATCCTAAGCCTGGCCGCGTACGTTCATTGACCCTGTATAAAATATACACGCACAACGTTCACAACGAATTCATCTCATATCTCGCAAAAAAAAGAAAAAAATGGTTCGTCTTCTTTTTCTTCATCAACATCCTCCTCCTACATCAGTCGTCGGATTCTTCCTCATACTCCTATCGTCGCCGTCGGTCTCCCAAGGCATCCGCACCACACCCGAAGACTTCCGGCTCGGATTCTCCGAAGCTCCACAGTACCGCAATAGCCCCAAAGAATGCCCCCCACGCGGTGGCCCCTCGTTTGTACACGTGGCCATGACCCTAGACTCAGAGTACCTCCGAGGCTCCATGGCCGCCGTGCACTCCGTGCTCCGCCACGCGTCGTGCCCAGAGGACGTCTTCTTCCACTTCATCGCCGCCGAGTTCGACCCCAACACCAGTCCACGCATCCTCAACAGATTGGTCCGCGCGGTCTTCCCTTCCCTCAACTTCAAAGTCTACGTATTCCGAGAAGATGCGGTCATAAACCTGATCTCGCCGTCGATCCGGTCCGCGCTGGAGAACCCACTGAACTACGCCCGGAACTACATCGGCGACACACTGGACCGCTCCGTGAACCGGGTCATCTACCTTGACTCAGATCTCATCCTCGTCGACGACATCCAGAAGCTGTGGGAGGTCAAACTCTCCGACGGAAAGGTCATCGGGGCGCCGGAGTACTGCCGCGCCAACTTCACCAAGTACTTCACCGACGCGTTCTGGTCCGACCCAACCCTGACCAGGACTTTCGGGTCGAGGAGGCGGCGGCCGTGCTACTTCAACACGGGCGTGATGGTGATTGATCTGGAGAAGTGGAGGCAGGGGCATTTTCGGGAGAAAATCGAGAAGTGGATGGGGATTCAGAGGGCAAAGAGGATATACGAGCTGGGTTCGCTTCCGCCGTTCTTGCTGGTGGCGGGCGGTGATGTGGAGGAGATTGACCACCGGTGGAACCAGCACGGGCTCGGAGGCGACAACGTGGTGGGCTCGTGTAGGCCGCTGCACCCGGGTCCTGTGAGCCTGATGCACTGGAGCGGGAAGGGGAAGCCATGGGTGAGGCTCGATGAGAAGAGGCCGTGTGCCTTGGATTATCTCTGGGAGCCCTACGACTTGTACGGTGGAAAGAGGAAGAACAAGAAAATGTCGCAATCTACGTTGAAGTTGATTGATTCTTTTTAATTATCGTATATATTTTATTTTCTTGATTAATTCTTCAGTGGGTTGGGTTGTGTACAGTGTGGCGCGAGATTAATTTTTTATTTTTAAGTTATTGATTCGATTAGGATTCCGACTGGGAATCAAATTTTGGTTTTGGTTGTATTTCATTTTTCTCTTAATATTACGTTTGGTGTCGAAAAAGAGGAAGAAAAATAATATTGAAGTTCAAAAGGGAGGTTTAATATGTTCTTTCCAGATGTAGTGTTAGTGATAACATCATGTCATTTGGAATTTATAAAATGGTACCGTACCTTGTAATTTTCGTAACAATTGGAATGTTAATGGATTATTATTGTTGAAGTGCACCACCCGAAAGTGCAGTGAATGATTGTGCAGTTGGCGGAAGGATTTAGGGCTAAGAAAACATTAAAAGTGAACTTGAGTAGCCAACTCATGTACACTACTAGATTCAACCTTACGTGTGCGAGTTCATATTCTTTCGGATATTTCATTTCTATAGTTATTGACAAGGAATTCTTTAATATCAAAATAAATACTAGTGAAAAATAAGGCGCATATCCATTCAATTTATAATTTTATAAATCCTTGGGAATTATATAAAGGCTTAAATGTATTGTTAGTCCTGTATTTTGAGGGGTGACATTTTTAGTCCCGTTAAGTTAAATGTGATAATTTTAGTCCCGTAAGTATCAAAATTGAAGCAATTTCAGTACAGTTATGTTAACAGTGTCAATTTTAATCATGTAGGTATCAAAATTGAAGTAAGTTTAGTTCTATTAAGTTAAGAGTGGCAATTTTAGTCCCGTAAATATCAAAATTGAAGCAATTTTAGTCCTGTTAAGTTAAGGGTGTCAATTTTAGTCCCGTAAGTATCAAAATTAACGCAATAATAGGACAATTAATCGAGAAACTTAATTTCAGTCGGAAAATTGACAGTAAAATGCCGAATTGGACTATATTTATTTTCTCTTTCATCCAATTAAGCGCTACATCTTAAGTATAAAAATAAATAGTAAAAAACAAATTTAAAAATAATAATTAAATAATAAAAAATAATTTAATAATAGTCAAAGTCGGCATCTTTGACGTCAAATTTCATACTGTAATTAGGTTTATGGGTTAGTTGTCCTAAAATTGGTTTAATTTTGATACTTACGAGGCTAAAATTGCCACCATTAACTTAACGAGATTAAAAATTGCTTCAATTTTGATATTTGCGGGACTACAATTGCAACATTTAACTTAACAGGACTAAAAATACCACTCTTTAATTACTTTTATTATTTAATTGGCTTTTTATTGTTTATTTTAGTACTTATGATTGGCGCTTAATTGGAAGAAAGAGAAAATAAACTTTGTCCAAGTCGGCATTTCTACCGTCAATTCAATACTGAATTTAAGTTTTTGGGTTAACTATCCTAAAATTGCTTTAATTTTGGTAGTTATGGGACTAAAATTGACACCTTTAACTTAACGGGACTAAAATTTCTTTAATTTTGATACTACAGTACTAAAATTGTCACTCTTAACTTAACGGGACTAAAAATGGCGCCCCCTAAAAGATATAGGACTAAAAATGCATTTAAACCTTATATAAACTCTCTTAAGGCCATTTCCAACTTACAACACAAAAATCCAGTTAAATTTACACAAATATACAGTTGTTGTATTTTTACTCCAATCCACCACTCTATTTTCTACACTAATTTTTACCCAACACAAAATTAGATTTGTTGATTACTTTTACCATATAAATTACATGAAATGACGACGATTTTATGATTTGGTGAAATGTGTAATTATTAAATTTTAAAAAAAATTAAAAAAAATATAAAGGAAAGTTTCTGGGTGCATAATTTAACAGAGTCAGAGTGAAACATACGATTGAAATACAATTTGAAACACGGGATCTCGAGCCGCATTCACGTGCATTCTGATCATCAAGAGGGAATGAACCGTTAATTAATAGAATCAAGTGATGCAGAGAATCCGACGTGACTTTGAATTTGGATGCTGTAAATTGAAGTCCAAGAATTGAATTGCGTGGCGTAAACATCGATTCCTAAAATAAAGAAAATATATTGTTCAAAAATAAATTAAAAGCATAGCAAAAATCAAGGGATATTTTTTTTCTTATCTTTTTCATAATTTTGGTTATAGAAGGATAATTAGAATCCCAGTTCAGTCAGTATTTCCTCGATAATATGAGATCTTTCTACAAATACACTTAATATAATTTTCATGGAAAAATAACATACTTTTCAAGAAAGTATATAGTACGTTTTATAATTAATTACGTACTTTTAAAATTAAAATCGATTTTATTGACAGACATACATGGAAAATTTTTAAACGAGCGCTTACTCAAAGTCTAATAATTGAACATTTTTATCATCCTCCGAGGTTTCTCCTAATCCTTACAACATCTTGACCGTTGATCTTAAACCCCTTCATCAAAACCTCGTCGGGCACCGACGGCCGCGAAGCAAACGCCGCAACGGACGAGACCTGGGCTCCCGGGTTCTGACTCCCGAGGCCCGACACAGCCAAAGCCGGGCTGACCAAATCCGTATTATACAAGAAATGGACCAAACCCTTGGGGAACACGAAGCAATCGCCAGCCCTCAGCCTCTGCGTGTACATTCGATTCGAGGTGTCCACAAACCCCACCAACAACTCCCCCTGCAGCAAAATTGTCACCTCCGAGGCCCGAGGGTGCGAGTGCGGCGGCACGAGCCCGTTGACGGCGATGTCTATTCGGGCCATGGTCAAGCCGAGGGTGTTGAGCCCGGGCAGGTTGTTCACGTTCGCCAGCGTGGCGTTGAATCCGAACTGGTTCACGTTTCCGGGCTGGGACAGCGCCGACGTGGCGAAATGGGAGGCCAGCGTGCGGTTGGGGTTGATGCAGGGCACGCCGTTCGAGCGGAAGCCGGGCGGGATTGTCTTTGTGTCCGCAATGCAGTAATCGTGGAGCGGGCTCGGGTCGGGCCTGACGAAGCCCGTGAAAATTAAGAGCTCCAAGATGAGCTGGAGCGAGGAGTATGTGCGACAGATGATTTTCATTTGTGGTTTCTTGTCTTGTTCTGAGAAATGAGGTGAATTGCAAAAGTAAAAGGGATTATTTATATAGTGTCTGTCATGTTTCAGCGTTTAAATTTAGGTCATTTGGGAGTGTTTGAGTAGCTTGGGAGCATCGGAGGATGCCAAGGCAAGGCACGTTTAAGGTGGCCTGTTCTGTTCTGTCTGAAGGTTGATGACAATGAGAAGGGAAAACACTGCTTGTTGAAGAAGATTGGGAATTAAGGAATGAGTAGGTAAGGGTGTAATACAACTACCGAACTCTATAAGTATTCAATTGTTCAATCGAATATTCGTATTCGTGTTCGATTGCTATTATAATCGTAAAATCGATTCGATTTTGATTCGATAATGACATTCGAATATGTTCGATATTTAAATTAGAAGTATATAATTGTCTCTTCTTTCCAAAGAATCTGTAACAAAATATAAATATATTGATGAATTTCGTCAAACATACCATTGGTATCATTATCAAATACACCTTACAAAAACGTTTACGACCATGTCCAGTAAACAAAATCTGAGAATAATGGTTTGTATCGGCTCGCTTTCGATCTTCACGCTTGCAATACGACAGAGGCCGGTTCTTCTTTCACCTGTAAAAGAAATAAGAAATTTTCATTGTCATAATCATAAAAACAATTCGAATTATACCAATAAAAAATAATAACATGAATATCTGATAATGGGTTTTTCGTGAATTTGTCGAAATCAGTCTGCTTTACATACCGAGACTTGTACCATATCGAATGATAACTTAGCACGATAAGGATCTAAAACTCAAGTCTGATCACTAAATGTAGCCTCTAATACCACTGTGGTTCAATGAATCTAACATTCATTTCGAAAAAGCATTAAATTTTCATTCTTGATTTCCAGCAAACCAAGGAATCAAAATCCAAAATTCCCATGTTATCGCTTCTAAACACATGTTCCTCCAAATAAATAATTAGCTCATACTTATGAGGGCCATCAACATCAACAATGTTGATATACTTTTAAACATAGAGAAACCTGAAGATATTAGCTTTCTCTAGAGGTGGAGCTCATAGGACTCAACAAAGTGTCTCTTTACACACAAATACAAAAATATTTTGCACATTGGACTTCCAAAATGTCGGTGGTCAATAAAATCTTATTGATGCTTTACAACATGATTGTATCTTGTTTGTAACTCATAAACACTAATGACATCATCCTTTTGATGGTTCAATTCATCATGGTTTAACGAATATGGATATTGTTTGGAGTACAACACAGAAAAAGTATATTGCATAAATTGTTATCTGTTTAAAACAGCTAAGGGAAACAATCTGGTAGCGAAACATTTGTTAGCGAATGATTCAAAAATTGGAAGATGAAGGATAAGTTAAATGTTCACGTTGGTCATTATGACAATGAACATCATAAAACTCGGATGAAATGTGAAGCATTGATGAATCAAGATCAGCATATTCAATCAATTTTGCACAAACAATCAAAGATGGTGAAGAATAATTTATCGTATACGTCTCAATGCTTCGATCAATTGTGTCAGATTTTTGTTGCGACAAGGGCTTTCATTTCAGGGTCATGATGAAACTGAAGAATCACTTTATCCGGGTAACGTTCTTGTTCTACTGGAGTTCTTAGGTGCTCACAGTGAAAAGGTTAATGATGAGATATTGAAAAATACTCCTAAGAATTACAAGTTAACATCAACCGATATTCAGAAGGACATAATAAGTGCTTGCGCTAACGAAATGATTAATTTTATCATCAAAGATATTTGCGAGTCATTATTCTCAATTTTGGTTAATGAATCTCGTGACGTGTCAATAAAGCAACAAATGTTTGTTGTTTTGCGTTATGTGGATTATAAGTAAATGAATGTTGTCTTGGGATTGGGCATGTTTACTAGTACTGCAACTCTCATTCAATGCAGTTATTGATAATATGTTCTCTAAATATAACTTGAGCATTTCTAGATTGAGTGGACAAGGTTATGATGGAGCAAGTAATATGCATAACAAATTTGATGGTTTAAAAGCACTTATTTTGAAGGAGAACCCTTGTGCATTTTATATACATTGTTTTGCTCAGCAGCTTCAACTAAGCTCTTGTAGCAGTGGCTAAGAAAATCTCTTGATTTCTAATTTCTTTCTTGCTGTCATATTTGGTAGCATCGTGCAATCGTTCGGATCTTCTTCGCGAGAAGCATCTAGATTTTATTGCTGATGCGTGAGAGATGGGTGAGATTTTCAAGTGGTCTGGGACTTAAATCAGAAAACTATCGTTCAACGTGCTAGAGACACACGGTGGGGACCACATTTTAATTCTTTGGCCAGCTTGATTTCCATGTTCTTTGCTGTTAGTCACGTGCTTGAAATGATTTATGAAGATAATTCTAGTTCTCTAGATCAAAGAATCAAGGCATATAATTTATTAAAATCAATGATTTCTTTTGATTTTGCGTTCAATCTACATTTGATGAAACATATCTTGGGGATTTCGAGTGAATTGTCAATGCAATTACAAAAGAAAGATCAAGATTTTGTGAATCCAATGGATTTGGTACATGTATCAAATGTCGACTCCAAGCGATTAGAGATGATGGTTGGAATTCATTATTACAAAAGTCACACGTTATGCAAGCAACATCACTTAATATCCTGGATTAGAGCTGGCTAATGGGGTGGTTCCGACCGCGATGAACCGGGTCCACGAACCGGCACCGACCCATTTATAATGGGTTGTGCCGGTTATCAGATTAGCCGAACCGCGGAACAACGGTTCGGCTCGCGATTTCGGTTCCGGTTCAACCCGGGACCGCAACCGCAATGACTATGTAAAAATAGTTGATTTAAAAATTAGCCGTTGGCTATTTTTTTTGGTCCCTAGGGACAATGCAATATTTTTCTTCAAAAAAGTCCCCAACGAAAATTATGTAAACAGGGCATCATTTCTACCATATTTTCACACCAAACTCTCTCATTATCTCTATAATACACTCTAATTCTCACCAATAATCATTATTACTCATCATATTATTTTTATATCGCATTTTAAACACACTTTTTGTACGCGCTATTCATCATACTAGCTAGTTGCACAATACACGCTTTTCTACTAGTCATCGTCTAGAAATTCGGACGATAATTGTGATTTTGTAGGTAACTTTGGCGTCGAAGATACGTTTCGGGGAGCGCACGAGCCGATATCGGAGGACATGGACGACGAGCTAGTGCAACGCGAATGTGGAAGAAGAAACCTCCACGGCCACGGCGGCAACGCACATCTAAGGTATGGAAAATTTTTGATCTCGTATTAAGTAAGGAAGATCCCGAAATTGGAAAGACGTATTGTAAGGATTGACATCGTCCATACGACTATATCTTCAAATCGGGACAAGAAGGGACGGGTTCAATGTTGAAACATCTCATTAATTATCATATATTAGACAAGCATACGTTACAACCAATAGGCACCGAACCTAGACAACAACAAATTAGCATGACTACGGGTAGAAACTTTGTTATAACTAGGAAAATCTCAAAGATGTCCTTAGTTAAATTTGTAGTAAAACATGAGGACGGTTTTGCGTTGCGGAAAGTGAATGGTTTATCTAATTTATTAGTACGATACAACCCGACTTCCACAACATAAGTCATAAGACACTTAAACGGTTTGGTAGAAATTTTTGATCTATATCAAAAGAACTTTATTGCGCATTTGGCCAACATATCGTGTAGGATAAGTTTCACCACCGCTATTTGGACAAACGTCACGTCGTATTCTTATATAGTGGTGACCGGCCATTGGATAGACGAGACGTGGACGATGCAAAAGAGATTCTTTTGCTAGATATCCTCAACGAGTCACACACCGGACACACAATAGCAATGTATGTCTTGAATTTCGTGAACAGATATACGGTTCAAGACAAGATTATGTCTATCACTTTAGACAATGCAAGCCCAACAATGTTGGGGTTGAAATCCTCCGACGCCGCCTAAGGTTACCCTTAGATGGTCGGCTATTTCACGTGAGGTGCGCTTGTCACGTTATTAACTTATGTGTCAAGTGCGCTTTCGACGACGTGTTAGGGCCAATCATAGAAAAATTCAAGATGTTAGGGAAACAATTACGGGAATGTCATCTTGGAATATCATGAAGGCAAACCGTCTAGACGAACGATCTTAAGTTTAAGAAGTTTCTGGTACCGGTTCCGACTAGGTGGAACACCTTATGGGCTATAAGGACTTGGTGATGCCTTTTTGGAACAACAACGGGGTCGGCTCGGCCGCCGCCGATCCCGAAGGAATTCTTCTTTTAAAATACATAGACTGGGACGTCGGAAAATTGTTGGTCTCATTAATCGAAGAGTTCAAGGACGTAACGGTAAAATTTTTTGGCGTTCATTATCCCAAATGGCCGAGATTTATTCCACAGCTTTTTGGGATGTGCTATAAGTTTCTTGAGTTTCGAACAAACCCATACTTGAGTACTTTCGTTGAAAGTATGGAAAAGAAACACAAGAAATATTGGAAAATTATCCCAACTGTCCACGGCTTGACGGTTTTGCTCAAACCGAGTTGTGCAAATGATACTTTTGATATTTTGTTTCGAGCATTATCACACCTTTCTTGAAAAGAACGTTGACGATCATAAGGAGTCAATTAAGCGTTTTCTCCAAGAACTACTTTCTTCTTATGTATCTCAGTCGCAGGGAGCATGTGTTGAAGCGACGACTCACGTAACCAAAGGTTCGACAAATAGTGGTAGCGGTGCACGCGGTACGAGGAAGATCTTATGTCAATTGCTTAGAAAGAAGAAAGGAAAAGCGCCCTCTATGTCTATGGCTAACACAAATGAGATTCCGCTCATTTTAGCCAGAACTTCGAAGTGCCCGACGACTTTGATGTTCTGGAGTTGTGGAAGACGAAGGCTAGGCTTTACCCGACGCTAGCGACCATGGCACGAGATCTTCTAGCCGTGCAAGCTTCAAGTGTCACTTCGAAGTCGGCATTCGGGACGAATTATTGGATATCGATGAATGAGCCTTAGCGCGACTTCGCTTGCGATGCTAACCTTATTGAATGATTGGTTTTCAGCAGAATCGGAGAACCATGTCGAGAATGCCATCGGCGAGTTCCAATCTTCGAGCTCCAGCTGCGACGAAGATGCAATTATGATAGTATTAATTAATACGGATCAAACTTAGGTTTTTGAACGTTTTTTGTTCATAATTTGATGTAAATTTTATTTTAATTTTTCATTTTTGTATTTTTTTGTGTAACTTATTTATTTATTTTTTATGTATCTTTTTGTGTAATTTTTCATATTTCAATAAAAGATTTCGGGTTTTTTTATTCTTGGAATTTAAAAAAAAAACTTGGCCAAACCGGCCTGGAGCCGCCCAGAACCAATGGTTCGGGTGCCGGTTCCGAGCCGATTCCACGAAAATGTCTCAGGAACCGAAACCGCGAGACTGGCAGAACCGTGGCCCGCTTGAACCGGCCCGGAACTGCTCCGTGACCCATATAGCCACTTCTAATATGGATGATATGTTTATACGTTGGGCACCGCGTGGTCGCCCCCATTGTAATCCTCCAGAAGTTACAAATTTGCATCATTATTGTGTGGAGTTATTATACGATGTCATTAATATGCAGCTTCAACAATTAAATGATCATTTTTAGAGGCATCTATGGAGTTACTTCTTTCTGTTATTGTGTCCGCAAAACTTATTTTTTGCTTTTGACTGGAAGAAATTGATGCGACTAGCTGAGCTCAATTCCCTAGATTTCTCAAGCTTTGATCTTCTTCTACTTGATGATCAACTCGAAACTTACATATATGATATGCGTGCTAACAAAGAATTTGAAGGATTGCAAAGTCTAAACGATCTTTCAGAAATGTTAGTTGCGTCAATGAAAAACATGTTGTATCCGCTGGTTTATAAACTTTTGATGTTGGCATTGATTCTTTAAGTTGCAACTAATACTATTGAGAGGATATTTTCAGCCATGGAAATTGTGAAAGATAAATTGCAGAATCAGTGATAATTGGATGAATGAATAGTGTCATTATTTATATAGAAGAAGAAATATTTCTTAATATTGATAATGATGATATCATTCAAAGAATTTAAAATATGAAGACTTGAAAGGAGCCACTTTAATTTGTTAGGAGATTTCTGTTATGTTTTATATTAACTAGTATACTTGCACATCCAATGTGTGAAAAAAATAGGAGAATTTATTTGAATCACTCTTATATGTAGGTGGTTATGCTTGTAATAATTTTTTTTATTTTATTATTAAAATAAAAATAAATGGAAACCCAAATCAAACAGTTGTTCTTCTAATGTGGGTTCAATAATTTTTCATTTTTTAATTATTAATTGTAGCTAAAATCTGATTGGTTAATTATGTTATACTAAAATTGACTGTTTTTAAACGAAGCTCACGCTTAATAAAAAAGTACAGATATTTCGTCACTAGGTAGCTGTGCGTGATAGAGGCCATTAGTGGTTGGCGAGAGTGAGTCGCGACTTGCGAGTCACCTTCACAAACTAGAGCTGCTTTTTTTTCGGTATGGAGTATGGACTTACATTAAATAAAATAATTTATCCTAACTTCTTTTCGGCCTTAAAATTTTACACATTTGTTCTCAATAAACCTATGTAGTGTTTTTATATTATGTAAATACACATTGAAATATTCGAAAATATTATGATCGAATATTATCATACCTGTATTCATATTAAAATATTATTTGTGAAAAGTCATTTCTGTTCGATTTCATGTTCGATTATTAAATTTCAAATGAAATCTAGAATCGTAAAAAAAATCGTGTCATCTGCAGTGTTTGACTTTGTCAATTGGTGTTATTATGTGTGAGTTCATTAGGATAATGACCCATCTATAGTATTTTATAATAGACCTTTTAAAAACGGTTCTCTAATTGGTTTGTCAATTCTAATTTATAAAACCAATTTATTTGCCAATGTGGCATTGGCCTAATGGTCATGGTAGAGGCTTGGAGCATCTCCAATGGGTACTCTATTTTAGTGTAAAACACTAAAATAGTGTACACATATTCTCCAACGGGTACTCTATTTTAACACTATTATAGAGTTTGCAGACAGTGATACTCTATAGTTAGAGTAATTCAATTTCTTAACTCTAAAATAGAGTTATAATTAATTTTTATTTTCTTTTAAATATAAATTTATTTAGTTATGTTTAAAATATTTTATATCATTAAAATAATAAAATTTAATTCTACAAACGTCTTTTAATATTCTATATGTTTCATTTTTATTATATGATCTAAAAATAAATATTTTTTTTACATAGAAAATATGAGTAAATTTGCTTTTAAATTAATATGTCAATTATACCATTAATACATTTTTATGTATAAAAATTATTATTTACTTTTTGGAAAATATAAATAAAAAATTATTTTTCAGGCATAATTTAAATTTAATTTATATAATGTATTCGTTTTATAAATATATAATAATCACAATAAGTAAGAATATATATGGAATATTATTTTTAGTGTAGAAAATAGAGTTAATGAGTTAGACTAAAAATTAGTGTAGAAAATAGAGTTAGTGGGTTGAGGTAAAACCACTGTAGCAACTGTATTTTTGTGTAAAGTTAACTATATTTTTGTGATATGGGTTGGAGATGGCCTGAAGGACTTGTGGGGACGTTGGATCGAATCCCCCCTCCCACAATTTTCTTGAGTAGCTCCCCTGGAATTAATTTTTCAAGATTATCGTGTCAGATGAGTTTGGGACGTACCCATTTAGCATCGGTAGATCTAGTCTCATCCTAGGAATGTGTGGCAGAAGCCCTTGTTGAGCGAGCATTCCATCGGGTTGGAAAAAAAACCATCTATTTTTTAAAAACCAATAATTAAAAAGAAAATTGATGCGCTCTGAATAAATCAAGGTGGTACTCAGCCAAGTCCCGAGTGTCCGTTGCCTTCCTCCTGAGAGAGCCTTATCGTCGAGGTTGTCTTTCTCGTTCTCCACTCTGCAGGCGTTGCCTTCTTCCCGCGAGCACCGACTTCACCCTACGAGCCGTTGGCGCTACCTTTCTCTCGAGGCCTTCTTCTTGCACATGTTCTCTAACGTCGCTGCCCTCATCCATTTTGCAATGAAACAGTTGCTCTGTCAAAGAGTAGCGAGCACTTCTGGAGTGTTCACCAAAGAGCTCCTTCAAATGAAGCAAAATGGCGCCCACTTCCATTTCCGAGTGGCTTCGCTGCAACTCATTGCTCATGGATATGAGTATATAGCCCTTGACCTTTGGCTCGTCTATTTGCCACTTGACATACGCAGCCCGGTCATCGTCACTCGCATCAGTCCCTGGGACTTGTGGTGTAGGGGAATCGAGGACATAAGTCAAAGACTCCATACCTAGAACTATCATGAGGTTACGGAGCCAGTCCACGTAGTTTGGTCCTACCAAACGGTTCTTTTCAGCAGCATGTTTAAAAGATTCTTCATAGTAACTAGAAAGAAAATAACTCTGCAGAAGATAAAGATCACATAGTTAGGTTTATTCTATCATTCATCAAGCGCAAACACGGACTTTTCGTTTCGCTTGACTCCCACTATTTTTCTCGAAAATTCTATTCTCCCGATTTAAGAATTTCGGAAACTTCGTTGAGTAGTTTCATAGTGGAGTTGAGGTCCCCGACTCGATTAGACATGCCTCAGCCTTTAATGCAATATTTGGCCTCCCTAATCGATCGAAGTCGAGTTTCACTCGAACCCATCCTACGAGTATTTCAACTATCTTTGTCTCAGTCAGTGACCCTCACGGCTAACCCTGCATTTTGGGTATAACTGTCTAAGTGCAACCTAATCAACTTATGCTCTAACCGCACATTTGAATTCCGCCTTACTGCCTTACGCTACGTGGGGCGGAATATGCTATGGTGAGCGTCGTCAAACGAACCCGAAACGCTAATGTTAGGGCTTGATGTACGGCGCCAACTTACTCGGAACAAACCGTCAAACTCCCTAACACCATACATCTCAAGCATGATAGAAGACAGGAACCCAATTCCTTTTCTCACTTAGTATTTATCAAACGGGAGAAAAAACCTTTTTCACATAAGAGCACATAAAGCATGCATATCATTTCAGAAATCGACACGCACGTAAGTAGTAAATAAACCCTAGGAAAATAAACTACAAGGCAACACGAACGGGTTATTTATATTCTAGCCCTATTACGTGAATTATGTGTATGTGGCTTCAAAAAATCATCGGTTCTCCGTATGGGCTTTGAAGTCGACAATCGCCCTTCATCATTCGAACGGCCTCCAAGTCGTCGATCGTCCACCAAGTCATCTTCTCCCGGGGAGTCGTCAACCGTCGAACAGCTTCGTGTATTCTAAACTAAACCTAATCTAATAAAGACTTTGAAGTACAACACGGAGGGATCATCAGTCCCAAACAACCCGTAAAAGACAAATACAACCCGGGGGGACGAGGCCCTTAACAAATAACCCGGAAAACCAAATAGAAATCCTAAACCCGTAAGTGTGCCTTAAATCATAATCATAACGAGCACGTTGATAATTTCATGAATTCTAACCGAAACCGATAATTTGGGCCTTAAATGGGCCAGGCCCGATAAAAAGGCCCGTTAGGGCTTTTGGGCGAAAAACCCTAGGCGGCCGTCGTGTCCCGGAGGCTGCAGTTTCGTGCGGGTACGCGGCTGTCCGCGCGCTGCTGGCGCTGCCGTCAGAGGTGGCACCACCATCGGACAGCGGTGTGCCGCTGCCCGAGGCAGCAGCGCGGTGATTCGGGTCTTCGTTGCCCGAACCCGCGGCAGTGGATACGCCGTCACACGGCGCGACTGCGCGTGCGGCTGTGCGGCTGTCTGCGTGTCGCAGCGTCTCGGCGGTGGTGCCTTCGACCCCGTCGAGCGGTATGGTGGTCGTGGATTGGTAAGCGACGCATCGAGCAGCCCCACGCGCCTAGTGCGTTGGCTTTTCGATCGTCTCCCACGAGCCTCGTTTCGATTTAATCATGTTATGATTCCGATCACGAGCCCTGGCTCTGATACCAGTGTTGGGAAAGGTACCCGGTTTGTACCCGAGACGCAACGCCTCGGGATACAGTGCGGAATAAAATTTTTTCCGGGTTCCTTCGCAGCTCGGATCGAAAACTCTAATCACGTTGACACGTAATAGGGCGGGTCATACCCGTGAGAGATTACCTTTGAAGCGAGTGGCAGCTCCTCGTCGATTGCATCGTCGACCGCGGTCGTGTTGGGTATCGTCTAGATCGTCACGCCGACCTCGCAGTGTACCACGGTTTCGATTCTCCGAAGATGGCTAGAGAGAATTGATCCGTCGCTCGGGAGAGTGGTTTGCGTTTGTGTGTTCGTGTTTCGATTCTCGGGTCGAGAAATTTCGCATCGATTCTTTTCCCGTGTCTTTTTCTTTGACGAGGGTCTCACCCTTATTTATAGTAGGGGAGGACGAAATTTTCAGCCCCAAACAAGGCTAAAATTTCGAAATATTTGTTGCTAAATATGAGAGATATTCTTGCCAAAATATCTCTCCTAATTGAATTCAAAATTCTATTAAAGGAACATACTATAAATAGAAAACTAAACTATGATATTAAAATATCTTCAAATATGGTAAATAAATTTCGAAATTTATATAAAATATAAATTCGAATTTTAGTTTTAATAAATAATATTCCAAATATTTTTATTACCATATTTGTAAATTACGAAAATACTCTTTAAGGCATTTTTCGAATTTCTCGGCTTAGGGTTGAATTCCAATTCTTCCCTCAAGTCTTTCTAAGCACTAAGCCAAGCCTATAAAGTTAGTTTCATATGAAGTCCGACTTCGGTCCACTTAATGACCCCGAGGCCCAATAAGGCGTGGCATAACGACCCGAAGCCCGTTAAGGCCCAAAACACAATCTCTCCTTCTCGGTACACATTGATGATCCTTTTTAAGCCCGACTCTCTAGGTTCGACTCAATCGGCAAGGGAGGAATCCAAGAGTCCGGTAGGTGTCTAGCCAATCCCACAGTACCGGACAGATCCCGACTTGAGCACGAATTTTGAACTAGTCTTATTCTAGAACCTAACTATAGATTATAGTACTACGTACAAACCCTTCAGCTGTGTCCCGATCGAGTGAGAGCCATGGTATTTGTCAAACTCACTAAACTCGATACTATGATAAAATGACACGAGGCAAATTACCAAACTACCCTCCATGTCTAACATGAGTTAGTTTAATACCTTGGCCAAGGATTTGTAATTTCCCGTCGTCATTCTCATAGGACACTTGTCTCGATTACTTGCGAGACTGTGAATCCGTACTCGGCGGTCTAAGCCCGGCAATCACAAATATCCATCAAGACCGCAACTGTCCCGCTGACCCATGCAATAGCAAATCGGATCTAGCGAAACCAGTGATAGTCAAGACTTCAAAGTCAACTCCGTCAAAGCCCCTTTCGGTCTAAGGTTCAAGCAGACTACTATAGTTTTTGTCGTCGATCATTGACACTCCTTGAGTAGTAAGCCATGTTTGATCGTACGACCTGCGAGTCAGTGTCCATGAAACGATTCAATCCCTTGATTCGACTCGTATCACAAGTCATGACTTCCGCTTCCAAGCGGTATATCGGTACACGATAAGTCATCTACAAATAAGCCATGATTGGTTTTCCAGTACCCAACTGAAACCTAAGGCTTATGGACATTTTATGTTCGAGGTTAAGAGTCCACTGGTGCCTTCCTCTCTCGTACCCATCGAGAACAGTGACTCAACTCGACACATTTGGATTTATTCATTTATTGCTTTACCCGATGCTAAGTAAAGAACTCATATAACCAATAAACGAATAATGCCTTTATTAATACGCAAAACAATGTTTGATTACATTGACAATCGAATGATAAATAAGCTAATGCCCTATACATATCCAATCCTCGTATAGCATTCGAGGGCATATCCCTAACCGCCTATCGTCACATGAGGCGCGCGCACGGGGCAGCATCTAGGCAGCATCGGGCGCACGGCATCGGGACAAGCCAGACGCACGCGCACGCAACACTGGCGACAGCGTGCGCGGCATCGGGCTTCAGCGCGCGCGCGGCACGATGGCCTGCCCCGAGACCTTCGGACTTGGGCGCGCGGCTTGCCGTGGCAGGGCGCGAGGCCCTGCCACATGCCCGACACATCGGCGGGCAGTACTTGGCGATGGGGCCTCGGCGGCCGAGCCCAGGCCAGCGACGGGTGGTGGTCCGGCGAGGGTCCGGCCGAGCACGGCGGCAGTCCGGTGGCGGTGGCTCCGGCGATCGGCGGCGGTCGGCGGCAGTGCCGGGAGGACAAGCATGTGGCTCGGCCATGCGAAGCGAAGGGCGCGCGCGGGGCAGCGCGAGCAGGGTCGAGACATCGCGCGCACGAGGCGCGCGCGGGCGCGGCAGCTGGCGGGAGAGTTTCTCGGGAAGCTGTTGGACGAGGTCGAGACCAAGTCTTCGATTCGCGTGAATGTTTGAACGAGCTCGGGGCGGTTGAGAGAATTCGGGGTGCCGAATTCAAACGGGAGAAAATCTCGGAGAGAGATTCTCGCAACAATCGAATTCGAATTTGAACGAGGTTGTTGAGAAAATCTCTCCGACCTAAATTCTGCCGACTCCTATATAAATGAGGGGGCGCCGAGCTCATAAACGACACTCGAGATCCACCACATATTCGAGAGAGAGAGAGAGAGATCGATCCCTTATACGAACGACACATACGTTCGAGAGAGAAGAGAGAATCGGGGCGCGCGGCGACCCGAGCGATCGTGCCACACACATACTCCGAGTTCGAGCGTCGAACTTGGACGGGGTCCCGACGAGGGTTTCACGAGCGAGGTGAGCGAGTGATTAAGATCCCGAGGGGACGTAGGAGATAACCGTGAGTTTGGGTATATTAGGCGAGTGAGGCCGAGACTTGTTCGGATCCACGGGTTTGAGTGTTTTCCTACGACTGTAAACTTTACGTGAAATAAAAATTACGACAAGCCGGGTAGGCGAACCCGGTTGTCCCCGAAATTGTTCGAGCCGTATTTTTACGTTTCCGCATAATCAAGACAGGGACGGACGTAGGAGAGGCTTATCGCGGCAAAGTCACGAATCGAGCGATCGAGGAGGGGCTTTGACGCGTGCCGGTTGTGAAGCGCGGGGGATTAAGAATTTTAAAAAAAAAATTCTAAGTCCCGGATTTGCAACAGTTGAGGTTCATCTACATGTTCAGATGACTCAATTTGATTCCCCTTAATGTATCTACCATCTGGTATACCCAAAAAAAACAAAAAATTAACTAAATACAGAAAATTCCTCAAATTAAGTGACAAATTCGAAAACCTAGGCATTTTCGTAGGGAAATAAGGCAACTGATACATACCGCGACTTGTTGTCGTCCTCATCTTCCAGATTCTCTGAATGAGTTTTGCATTTTTGGGGGATCGACCTTCGCCTTCGATTTTGATTTTTTTCAGGCGGAGATTTTTTCAGGTTGGTAATGTTTTTTAGGGCTCGTTGCTTATAAATGGAAAAACCCTTTAGCGGGTTGTTGTGTCCTTTTTCTAAGTAAATATAAGTGAGCACGTGCGAATCACGAGATTGTTCCGTTTAAATTGACAACACAGGGATAAAAAATGGTCAAATTAGAAAATATCGGGGACTAAATGTGGCAAGTAGAAACATCGGTGAACAAAATTACCCCTCGGATAAACATCGGGGACCAAAAGTGGTTTTCTCTTGACCATAGACGATATTGATTTCTTTCGGTTATACTTATTTGATCAGCTTTTTTTGGTATCTTAATGAAACAATTAATAGTTTCTGTTTTTCCTCAGGAAAAAGATGAAATCTCGGGGGTCATATTAAATTGGTAACTATCAAGTTTCAATAAATTTATTAATATTTTTATATGCATGTAATAATTATTTTTTCTAATTTTTTTTAGAGTTCGTATTGGATGTTGTCAATACAACATTGTTACCTCGGAATTTTCTCACGGCAAAATATTCGATGAAAAAACTTAACTACCACCGAAGGTCGTCTAAAATCATTGGCAACCCGACCAAACAAGACAATGTCGAGGCTGAGTGCTTAAGGCCGAAGCCAAGGAGGCCGAGGCCATCCCGCCGAGGCCGAGGAACTCAGGCTCGAGGTTGAGGCTAAAGCAGCTCGCTCGAGGATGAGGCCCTTAAGCCAAAGGCCGAAGCGGCCCGGACGAAGCCGATGTACTCATGGCCGAGGCCGAAGCAATTCCAAAATCAAGTCATTCTCCTCGAAGTCATGACCCAGTCAAGTTCCAATATTTCGGAAGTATTCAAACTCGAAAGGCCAACGGAAGAGGAGATATTCCAGGAAGGGCTCAGATCTCAACCAAATGAGATATTATCGGAGGTCGATTCAAACGCTCGAAGGAAATGGCCTGAATCCCTACAGCCCAACAAGGTAGGTTGGCTCCTCCTATAAATACCTCCGCTAGTTCATCATTCAAAGTACAATCTACACTTGAAGTTTCTCTCGACACCCATTTTTACTCCCATATTCCATAAAACCTCGGAGAGGAAAATACTTTCCTGACTGAGGCATGAGGGACAACGCCGTAACCCCCCTCAATCCAAGCATCGGAGGCAACGACCCCCGAAGGTCCGGCGACATTCGCGGCGGAAGGACGAGCGAAATTTTTCTGGCATCATCAACGATGAATAAGGATATGAGTGATGGTATAATTTCGGTCATTTGAATCAAATTTAGTTTTGCACGTAACCTTAGAATTGTTATAATTGTGATGCACTATAGGATATTATTATGAAAGATTATATTGATGTTATTTATTAGTTAGAAACTTCTTGATAGAAATCTTTCTGGTTCTTTTAAGTATACTTTTTTATTTTAGTTAGATTAATGTTCCGATGCACACACATAAAGTGCGCATACTAGTCTTATTTATTGTTCTTTACTGGGCTTTTATGTTAGATCGTGGATCATCCTATCCTCTAATCTCCATAATAAAATAAAAAAATGATAAAAGAAAAAAATTGGATTGTTTTAATGGATATGAATGTAACAAAATGGTTATAAAATTTTAAAGGTTATTTATGAAATTAAAATTTTATTTGGGAAACTTTCGAATTTCAAATCCGGATTTCATGATGGCAAGAAATGGTGGATTAGCGAGTAGTCGGGTAGGATCAGTGACTGACGGACTCAGAGTCAAAAGACTGGGGGTAGCCCAGCCAAATGCAAATCCATAACTCGATAGGCATCCTAGCCTATATTTTTGTCTAAAAAGAAAATAAAAAGTTGCCACGGGCAAACTTTGGCCAAATCATGCCAAGGATCCCACAATTGCTCTTCTTTCCACTAGGCCAAGTAATGCTTTATCACATATAATACATATAATATACTTAATCTGTTGGAGCTGGGGATCTCTAGTTCTGAGAAATGATGGGATTGAACTCGAACTTGTATTTTCGAATTATATCAGTCATGAATGTAACTATAAATATGTAATGGTCCGTCCAGTTCCGCTTCTGAGCCCGTTCTACAGCGGTTCCAATTCAGCATTACTAAAACCGATTTTTGGGGCCATTTTTTGTAACAAATTCGGAACCCGGTAGTAGAACCCAATAGTTCCTTTCGGTTCCGGACCCGTTGACCAATTAATATTTTTAATTTTTGTTTTATTTTTTGCTAAAATCCAAAAACTTTTTGCAAATAAAGATAAATATTACATGTAAAGTAAATAAAAAACTATATTATATATTTATTAGTTAAAATACACAATATCGCCTAATTGTTGTCTTCGTAATTTGAGCCTTGGAACTCGTGTAAATAGTGTATGAAATATAATTTTTTATGTGTATGAAATAATAATGAGATTGATTAGTGTGTGAAGTGAATTAGAGAGGATGAGAGCTTAGATGTGAAAAATGAAGAAGTTAAATAGGGTATTTATCGTATTTCGTGACAGGCTAAAATAAAAATTTGCATTTGGCCCAAAGGACCAAAATGAAAACAAGAAAATTAAAACTAAAGGTTATAATTCCATTGGCTAGAATTATAGTGGTTCTACCGGTTTCAATTACCTGAATGGGGTCCTAAAATGCAGGTATCAGTTTCAGATTTATTTTGATTAGTCGATTCCATTAACATGTCTAAACGTATCTCGAATTGAGCAAAGATCAAAATTTAGATTCAAATCATTACGACTTCATTTGAATAAAATTCGCATTTCAAATTCAAATCACAGGAACAAGTGGAATCTAGTTGAAGTGGTCAACAAAAGAATTTAATAAAAGCAATTAGGGAGTCGTAATGAATAAATTACATTAAAACAGTCCAACGTCGTTCATATGGGATAAAAAATACGATCCATTATAAACCCACTACGTTTCCCTGTTTTTGGAGTGATACTTTTATTTATAGGAAAATACTTATATTAATATACTATTGTATGATTAAAATAGTATGGTTAGATAATAATAATAATAATTATATTATGTGCCGTTATAAACTGTCTGTCTTATCCCTCCCTCCATTATTCATTCTCCAACCAAACCCTCGGCCTCGCACGTGCCAATCCTCTCACATCTCATTTTCAACACTCAACCTTTTTCACTCACTCGCCTTTAAGTGGGGTTCGGAGATCAGAGACCATCTCCATCTTTACAACATCATCATCATTATCTTCTTCGTTCTCCGCTATCCATTGAGGGCTTTGCTTTTTGTGAAAAGAGATCTTTAGGTAAATCCCAATCTGGGCTATAAAATTTTCCTTTACGCACTGTCCCCCTTACAATTTGAGGTCCACATCAGGTTTTTGTTCTTCATTTCGACCTTTCTAGTTAGTTGCTCATCCGTGAATCTTTACTCTTTTTCTTCGATAATGATTGCTCCTTTCGAATCTCTTTTACAGTCCAAAAGCACTATCAGTTCCTCCTAGTACTTGCTGATCCGAGTATAATGTGCAACTTTTTTTGATGTGATTTTCCCTTTTTTTTTCTTACTGTCTTTTCCGCTTGCTGATGTTTAAGGTTCTCCGAACCGGGACTTTCTTCTGTAGAGATAACAACTTTAAAATCTCGTGGTAGAAAACAGATCACATGGGTTCGTTGAAAGTTTGTGCTCAGTCAATGTCCTCTATTTGTCTTCATTCTGATCTATTTATTACATGGTTTTGCTTGCTTGGATTCTTCTTCATGGTATTCACAAGCATAAACTTTATTTGCTTGGAAAAATGTTTCGTTCTTTATGATATCTTCTGCTCAACCTTTACATCCTCTGATCTGTTACTACTTTGTCTTCTCAACTACCATACGCATTGAGTTATTGATCCTACTTGTGCAATTTTTACACCCATTGAGTTAGTGTAAGCCTCTGTTGTGATATATTTCCACATCCTTTTTACAGATGGACGGTTCTATCAAATCAGATGCTAGATTAGAAGTATCGATCTCCTTCGGAAGGTTCGAAAACAATGAGCTTTCATGGGAGAAATGGTCGTCTTTCTCACCGAACAAGTATCTAGAGGAAGTGGGTACCCTTTCCACGCCTGGATCCGTGGCCCAGAAGAAAGCATATTTCGAAGCTCACTATAAGAAGATAGCAGCTAAAAAAGCTGAGGAATCGGAGCATGATCACAGGTTTATGTACCCCATTATTCCAATCTCAAACGCCTTGCCCGAGGAACCCAGTGATCAAAATTCTCCAGAAACTCCTCCGAATGATCAGAGATCAATGGATGAAGTCGTGCAGAAAGATCCAAGTATGCAAGTGGTGGAAGAAGTTGCACCGGGGTCTTGTGTGACCTCTTTGTCCACCGTAACAAATTGTGATGATGATGCTGAAGTTGACACCGGTGCTTCATTTTTAAGGGTTGAGAAGATCCCCTCTGTAGAAGCTTTGACTGATGAGATCGTATCTGATGAACAGAGGGAGGCTGATGTTTCTGTTACGGAGACGATAAATGAGGAAACTAAGGGTAATTTGATTGGTGGTGCCGCAGAAACTAAATCAGAAACAGAAAAAGAGCTTGTGTCGGTTTCAATGGAGAATCACAAAAGGGATTTGAGGAAGACGATGGTGAGAAGCTCCACTCCAGAAAGGAAAAAGACGGGTGTAGAACGAGGGTCAACTGCATCGGATAAGGAAAGAGCAAAAGTGAATTCACGGTCTTTAAAGGTATGAATAATTGAACTGGCATGCTATTATGCCTTGGATTACTAGAATGTGATTTTGTGTTTTTAATGTTATGTTCTAAGCTTGAGTAATCTACTTTACAGGCAACTCCTACTAAAAAAGAGAGAGATTCAGCTGCTGCTAAAAGGAAAGTTATTACACCTTCTGCCACTAAATCATTACCAGCTGTTACACCTAGACAACCGAAGTCGGCCTCGTCAATCAACGTTATTACTCCTCCGTCGTCGGCAAGTACACGGCCATCAAAGAAGAAGTTGAACAGTTCATCGCTGCCCACGAGCAAGAAACCTGTTGTTGGAGAGAGCAAGAAAAAATTTGCTCCTACATCTCTGCACATGTCCCTTAGCTTGGGTTCTCCAAATTCTTCTTCTTCTATGACTAGGAAATCTTTGATCATGGAGAAGATGGGAGACAAGGACATTGTCAAAAGGGCTTTCAAGGCTTTCCAGAATCATCGTATACTTGATGAGAAACCACTTACGGTAAAAACTTGAATCAGCCTTGATATGGGCTTATTTTCTTACTTTGTTTGTCTTGCATGTATCATCTCATGCACAAACGGTATTCTTCGATTATCTTATCTTATGTGTGTGTGTGTGTGTGTGTTTTGATGACAGGTATTGCCTCCTGCTTCTCAGCCAAAGCTTGCTGCCACACCGACACGAGCCTCGGCTCCTGTAAAAGGGAATAATAATAATAATAACGGGTACAAAAAATTGTTTTCTCTTTCAAGCAATTGTCATAGTTCCTATTTTACGTAGTAACTGATCGTTCATTTCGTTCCTGTGAAGACTAAACTTGTAACCCCTTTTTTGAATTGCAAGACCGACGAGGAAGGATGCTCAGAAACTGGATACTCCAAAGAGCGAATCGGTTATCAGGTCGTCGTTGTATCCACCTTCTTCAAGGTAAGGAGGACTCTATTCTAATGTAAGCACAGATACATCAATGGCTTAGTAAGTGTAGTAGTTGCTGTCAACATTTTCCTCGTAAAAGTGGGCTATTTTTCATCTTCCATAGCTTTGGTGAAAACTGAGTTTAGAATTATAGTTTCAATCCCATTTTTTGATAGGGGCTTCAAATAATGCCAAAACAATATCCTCTGCAGGAAGTGGAAAGATTCAACAGCTTTTATCTCTCCTCCTGCTGCTGCTTCTGTTGGGTTGAAAAGCGATGATGACAAAGCTGAAAAAAGGAAAGAGGTAGTTTCCAACTTGAAGCCTTATTCTGAATCATTAAGATAAAACTCCCAAGTCCCTTATATATATATATATATATATATATATATATATATAACCGTGAATGCGTGCATGACACACAGTTCCTGAAGAAGTTAGAGGCCCGATCGAAATCAAGAGTGGCTGAAAATGCTGCAAAATCAACGGAGGTCCTTGTCTGATCTTATTTATAGAATAAAAGGTTATTCTTCCCTCTGTTGAGTTAAATCTGGATTGTGTTTTTCTGTACTTAAAGATTATTTATAATATAGTGCTTCAAAATGAGAACTAATCCATGTGCTACAAAGGACTGTGCCATACAACATACGGAATAAATCATTACATAAATAATAAGAGAAAGATGCAAAGGAAAACAACGTTAATCATTGTGGAGAATCTAAAATACAATAAAACACCATTCCTGTAATGAATATCAATTGGGAAAAGAATTGGACACTTTTTTTCAATCTGTACAAGAACACCTCAGCCTTTTTCATCTTATCTCCTCAGAACGTTCACCACCACCATCATCATCATCATCATCATCGCCACGCTCGCTCGAATTGCTCTTCGAGCTATCCGACAAGAAATTAGGGGGCAACTTTGGGAATCTAAAAACTCTCGGGGACCCAACAATTGCAGAAGAAGAAGACCCCGCAGCTGACGAGCCCGATCTCCTCTTCTGCTGCTGCTGCGCATCCCTCGATATATCTACACAAACCCGATCAACCATCCCCAAGAAATCTCCAACAATCACAAACAGCTGCAATAAATTAGTCTCCTTCCAAGTTCCCGCTTGGTAGTAATCGGTCGTCTTCTTCACAAGATCTGCCACTCTCGCTTCCTCTTCCCTTAAAACCCTCATCTCCATCTCCGCTGCGTCAAGAAAACCCCTCATTTCATCCGCAAAGCGACCCCCGTTGTCGTCATCTCCACATCGAGACAGCACTATTCCTCGTATCTCCTTCACTTTCTGTTCTAAAGACGACATTGGCTTGAGAAGGGCATCGTAGTCCAAAGCAGCTACTTTTTTCACGCTTGAAAACTCAGCACTTAAGCCCCCAATCACGGGCAAGCCAAGCTTCATGTATTCTCTCTCTTGATCGTCTATTGTCAACGGGTTATTATCAGAGTCACTGCTTTGGCTTCTCAAACTACGGTTCCTGTTGAGCACACAGCGTTTGCCTTCTGCTCTGACGACTTCTTGAACGACAAATTGAAGCAGAGTCGTTTTCCCGTCTGTGCTCTTGAAATCGGAGAGCTTCCTCAGAGCGGTGAGGTTAAATGCATGTGCGTTTCCTCTCGACGTCCCTGCATTTAATCGATTCCCAGCTTTGAGCACAGCTTCCAGAAGTTTCAAGAACATCCCGCGGGTTCTCAGTTCTTTGCACGCAGATTCGAGCGCTTGCAGAGACTCTCTGAAGCTGCCGACTTCAGCGTCGTAGTTAGATCTGAAGAGCATAGCTTCGAAACGTTCGAACGCAGATGGGACTGCCTTGAGGATGTGGTAAAGGAACGATTCTGCGTCCGCTAGCCTCTTGGGGTCGCCGTTGAACGCGAGGATTTGGGATTTTTCTTCGTGGGTCGGCGAAATTCGAGCAAGCTTCTCGATGGTTTCCGCGTTTAGCCCGCGGCCCCCCATTAACGCTGCGATGATTTCTTGATGCGTGAGTCCTAGGGACTTGACGACGATTCCTGTGTTCTGGGATTTACGCGTTTCGAGGATGAAGATTTGCGGGTTTTTATCGCCTGATGGGGATGCAGAGGATCGGTTGTCGTTTCTCGGGGATTTTCTGTTCGTGGCGACGTACCCGAAGAGTGCTTCCATGAGATCGCCATCGAATCTGCATTTTCAATCGAATCGGGTTGAAAGTAAGAGTTGTCATTTATTACCAGAAACTGAGGAAGAAAGAAAGAGATCAATCAATCAAGAGGCTGAGTTCTTACTTGAAAGAGCCGTTGTCGATTTTGTCCCAAACCATGGAATGATCGGCGTTTGCGTTGACCATATCCCAGTGCAATGGCTTGAGTTTGACCTGTTCGTTCCCAGAAGTCCCTTCTCTTGAAGACGACGACCGCGTGCTCGGCGGAGGAGCCGGAGGCTTCGAGGCGCGGCTGACCGGCGGCGGAGGAGGGGGTGGGTCGACCGTTTTGCCCTTCGAAACAGCCCCAAACTGCTCGCGCTGCGGCGGCTGTGGAGGTGGATCTACGCCCGCGGCCTCCGGAACTGCTCGGAACTGCTGCGACGGAGGTGGAGGAGATGGGCTGACCTCCGCCGGTGGGCTGCTCACAGGGGGTGGCGCATAATCTCCTTCTTCCTTTGCTTCGACAGCCCAAGCGGGACTCTGAGAGGTCGACGACTTCCCTCGAAGCAACGGAACTTCCTGCACCGGAGGCTTGGACTTGAAGCTCCTCCTCTCTCCGCCGCCGCCGACGACGATTCTCTTCTCTTCCTCTCTCAGATTCCTGTAAGAGCGCCTCTTGAAACTACTCTTATTATTATTATTATTATTATTATTATTATTATTATTATTATTATTTTCCCCTTCTTCTTCTTCTTCTTCCTTCTCCTCCTCCAAGTTTTTCCAGTACAGCACATCCAAGCCATTCTCGTCGACGATCACACCCTTCAGGTTCCCTTCGAACCGCACGAAGTTGCCGTTCGCCAAATTAGAAGTCCCACCTCCTCCTCCGCCATGTGGAACGACGGCTGCGCTGATGCTGCTCTGATTCCCGTTCTCCTTCTTCCGCCTTCGCGAGTATGCCAAGAAGAGGAGGAAGAGGAGACCAGACAAGGCCAAAGTACCGGCTGCTGTGATGCCGACGGCTCTTCCGACTGCCGACCTAGTCGACGATTTGCCCTCTCGCGGCGGGATGACAGTCAGCGGTGGCTCGTTGACCGGCGGCGGAAGAATGAGTGGAGGCGGCGGAGGGAATGAAAATGGGTAGAAAACTTCAATGTTCTGCGGAGAAGAAGCCGGCTGAGAAAAGCATCGCTGCGTGTGTGTGCTCGAGAAGATCAGAAGAAGAAGACGAAGAAGGGCGAACAAGGATGAGATTGGGGATTTACGATGAGTGTTTGCTACCATGATTGCTCTCCTTGGATCTTTCCTTGTTCATTGCTCGGTTTGTTTCTTCCCTCTCTTGGGATTTGGTTTCTTTGATGCTCTGAAACTGTCAAAGTTGAGTAGTTGGGCTGTGCTGTGTAATTGTTTTGGTAATTGACGAGACTCTTCCCGGGGCCTTCATGTATATGACGGAAATACCCCTCGGTGTTGTTCGTGTCACGGCCGGACGACGAGGGGTGTAATCGTAGTTTTGAGTGGCGATCATGTGATTAATGGACAAGGCGCGGTAATTAGTAGCATTTTTCTTATGTAATAATTTTGTATTATTGTTACTCTTTTTAAAAACTCGATAGCAACTTCATCGAAAGGGTTGTTCGATAAATCAATGGAAGCTTTGTCTTGGTCTTCTCTCTCATCATAATAGAGATGAAGTCAGAAGGAAGACTCCGATGTTTTGGTCATAGGTGGTGGAAAATGTCATTTGTAGCCTAGAAGAAACACTTTATTTTTTATTCAATTTTATATTTTTTGTTTGGAAAATACGCGGAGATAAATAAAGCCCACATCGAAGATGATTTTAAATCTGACAATTTCTATATATCTTGGGTTGGTCAGCCGAATATTCGCCAAACGCGTGAATTAAAAGAAATGTATAAGTTTGAAAAAATGAAAATAATGTTATGTTCGGATTGTAGTAATAGAAGTAGAACCAATTAAGATAAAATTAAAAGACAATATTAATATATATTAATTCATGACTCTTGTGGAGATTCGCAACGCCACAAAAAATGAAGTGGTTGGTGGGAAGTGAAAAAGGCTTGATTTGGCAAGCAAACCTATTAATTGCCACAAGTATTGCATTTTTTTGAAGTAGTTGAAAGGATAAAACTACCGTTTCTGGTTAAAAAAAAAAAAGGAAAGGATAAAACTACCATATCTTATGAATTCATTTTACTTATTTATATTAAAGTGCAATAAAAGCAATGCTTAAGAACAACCAAGTCAACCAAACTAATGCATTGAAATTGAAATATGCACACACATGAATTGACAGGTTGACACAAGTGTAGACGTTTCATTGGTTGCGTTCCACATTTCTTTGACTTTCGTTCCCTAACGACCTCACACACACTAGAAACTCATAAAATAACCCCCAATTATTTATAAACTCTGCAAGATAATATTTTTACTCGCCCTTAACTCGATAATAACGTGTTAAATTAATAAACTCGCTAAAATTTTAAAATAATATTAATTTCTAAAGGTCACATACATAATATAAAATAATAATTCCTTATATACTACATAATATATTTAGGAATTTTTGGCCTCGTAACTTTGTGTTTAAGGCTTTTACAGTTGGTGCCAAACTATTTCTCAATCAAAATAGGTATACATGTATTTATGGCTTTTTCAATTGCCCAAACTATTTTTCAATTCCAATAGTTACTCATGGGTTTAAGGCTTTTTCAGTTGGTGTCCAAATAAATTGAGCAGTTAATATGTGGTGATCATGATTTATATAGTGATCGACAATGTCTGATGATGAATTTTGTAATACAATATATATATATAAAGCGTGACCACTATATAATAAATGCTTAATTTATTTGGACACAAAAGGAAAAGACTCCGAGGGAACTACCGAAACTGAGAAATAGTTTGAGCACTAGTTGGAAAAGCTTAAAGCAGGGACACCTACTAAACTGAAAAATAATTTTGAGTCCAGTTTGAAAAGCCTTAAACGCAAGATTACCTACTGAAATTTCTCATATTATATTAAGGTTTCTTGAAAAAAACTCAATTGTCTTTTGTTTTTTGTTTAAGTGAATTTGACTTTGTATCTCGTGTCTAGTAAGGTAGGAGATTGAATGATTTTGCCTAATTGCGTCCTTCATTGATATATGCGCATGGTATGATAATGAAGTGGAAGTTTGAAAGGTGTTTGAAAATTGAATATTTCATTATAATTAATAAAATATTAATTAATATGTAATTAATAATTATTTATTTATAAATATTTATAGAGTTTCTATTGTATTATGTATATGTATACCTATTATGTTGTGTTTCTTTGATGTACTTCAACATTACGATGTGCGAATATCAGTGAAATATGGATCAAAGTGATATGTCATTAACGTGTTTATATTGTATTTTGCAGATCAATGCGATACTGGAATATTATGTTTGTTTCGTCATTGTAATGTGTATAATGATGTGTAAATATCATATTTAATTCTATGCATATTATTTAGATAATTTGGATTAAATATTTTTTCAGGTGTTATCTTACGTGATAATAATTAATGTTCAAATATATTGTATTTTTTACGGATTAATTGTAATTCCTTTATGTACTTTTTAATAAATAACTAAACTATGTTTTAAGATTTAAATAGGTTAGTCATATAATGAAAAGAAAGGGGATAAGGGCATATATGGTATAAATGTTAAATATCTGGGTAATTCAAAAATAAAAATATCACTCTATATTCATCACCTAAATGATCTTTCATTTCGGTGATTGCTCATCACCTGAGTTAAATAAACACAGTAATGGAGGACATATGGACGGATCACCGTAATGGTTTGAAGTATCATCCCAAAACAAACACCCATATATATATATTGTAATAAAACTGTGAATTTGCATCACTAAGCATAGTAAAAGTTTTCATTTTTTATTATATTTTTTGATAATTGCCACAAGATTTTAATGTAAATGTCGGAATAAATTTAAGTGTCTGATTTCGAGAAAATAAGTCGGAAATTATATTTAATTAAATTCCCAGTCAACAGCCAAGTAAGCGAAAAAATAATATTCCAAGCCGTAATAGGATACGCCACTTATTTTGTCGGATAAGATACATTACACATGAACTTTGTTGTTTATTTTTTTCAATTATCATAGATAGTAATCAAAAATAAAAATTACAAATCGGTATACATCAAAATTTGTAACTTATTATGATTAAATTAAATATCTGAATGCATATTATTTAGGATACAATTATATTAAAAGATTGGTCGTTAAGTTAAGTATATATGAAGGTTGAGAAAGATAGATTTGATTATTTTATGTAGATATAATATATTATTTTATATTTTTTTATCTCTCAAATCTTTTCTCTAATCTAATAATACTTATAATTTAATAAGATGATTTTCTTCCAAAACCTCAGTAGTTTGATTGGCAATTATTATGCGTACCACTATCACTTTTGGTTCGTGCCATTTATTAGATGCCGTGTTGTTGCTTCAGGCTGCTATTTAGTTTTTTGTCGCAATCAAGAATTAAATAGTATAAGCATATAAAAAATGAACGAATTAAATAGAGCACAAGGTAAAGGTAAAGAAATGTAGGAATAATGGCGACCCAAAATTGATAAAACTACGTGATATCTATGAGGAGTTTCAATATAATATTCCAGAAAAATAAGGCATTGTAAGAAAATTTCGAAGCTATTTCTCTATATTGTTGCCCATCAGCTACTAGCGAAAGGTCTATAACTCATTTACATAAAAGAGTTAACTTAAGATATATTTTTGTTTATAAATTATTTGTTCTCAAGTTAGAATACGTAATTAAAGGCCTAACTTGATATGAAACCTACGTAGAGCATAATAATAAAGGAATTTTTTAATTCCCTGTTTTTGAATTTATACCGTCGTGCTCATGCACACTTGTATCGTTGTAGGGAAGTTCACCAATACTCTCTTCCTTCGATTTAGACAACATTGTTTTCTAACAAGAAGTACGTATGAATGATGATCATGATTTAACGGCTTTTTTAACAAAATAAATCGAAAAAAAATATTAATTAATCAAATAGGGCATTTTCGGCACCTATTACTAAAATAGAGTCATTTGCGGGTATTACCCGCGACGTCGCGGCCATTAGGCGCGACGTCGCACCCATTAAAAGCGATGTCGTTTTTGGCCCGTTTAAGCGCTGCAAACGGGCCAATAACGTATTTGGGCTCGTCGTCGCGGTTAATAAACGCGACGAGGCGTCCATTGGGCGCGATGGTGCGACAACTCGATCACGCGTTCTCTGTAATTTTCTTTTTCTTTTCGCAGAACTGATGTAGACGTAACGTTCACGAGTTTTGCAGAAGAATCGTCGCGTCCAATAGATGCGATGTCGCTTTTATTAAATGCGACGATTTTCCCTATATAAACTACTATAATTCCATATACATTGATATGTAAAAAAACAACTTGAAGTATTTAAATTTCTTCTCAAATCATGACATATCGTAAAATTCAAGTCTCTATCTACTACGGTGGCGAAATCATTACCGAATCAAACTCCATTCGTTACAGCATCCCACCCATTTCTCTTAGACGAATTCGTCGCGACACTAGCTTTGCTCAATTTCTGGGCATGCTATATGAGGTTATTCGCCTCGACAACAATTTTTCCTCTTTAACCGTTCATGTTAAGAATGAATACTATCAGCATTCTCGACTCTATCAGAGGCTCTTTCAAATTTCAAATGACGTGGAACTATCGTACTTCTTGGATGCTGATGCGGAACTTAATTTAATTGAAGTGTTTGTCGAGGCCAGCGAGAACGTTCATCCGACCGTAATGAAGAGGCACCCGACGTGTTCACCAACATCACCTCCAGCCACTCGTTCCTTGATCTCATGGCAGTTACTCAAGGAATGAGTGACTTTTCACTCAACCCTCCTTATATAGACATTCCTTCGAGCAGTCGTGATGTTCCTAATATGTCGAATGTGTCACAACCTGAGCCTGTGCCCGAAGACTTGCTAAATAGTGACGCTAGCGACTCTGAAGCTGATGACGTTGGTGGTGCACTGGATGATTTTCCGGATCCCGCAGATGATAACGACGATAGCGACGATGATGGAACTAATGATGGTCCCAAGAATGACATTCCATTGCCGGCGGATGATGCTCGTGCGCCCGCCTTACCAATTCGGCGCGTCCAGAAGCCAACGAGGTCTGCGGTGATTTTTACAGTAGGGACAATTCCAGGTTCATAGTCGGTATGACATTTAGTACCAAAGCCCACTTACAAGAAGCTGTTGGCGATTATTCTTACAGGGGGCTAGACGTGAGTTTCACGTCTCAGAAAGTAACAAAGCCGCATGGGGCGTGAAATGCAACCATAGGAATGACTGTCACTGGAGGTTACGAGCATGCTTCAAACCGAAAAAATGTTATTGGAAGATTACGATATATGGGGGGCCACACACATGCTACATGAACGAGTTTGCGAGAACATACCGTAACATTTTGCGAAACACAATTGCGAGAATGTTGATTGGAATAGTGAAGACAGACCCTCAATTTCTACCAAAGAATGTAAAGCAGCTGGTGAAGGACAATACCGAGTACAGCATCTCATACATTCAAGCATGGCATGGCCTCAAAAGGGCGAAAGAAAATGTTTACGGCACATGGAAAACCTCAGTCCAACAACTTCCTATCTTCATGAAAGCTTTGAAACGTTACAACCCCGACACAGTCGTCAAGTGGTTGAATCTTCCAACTGAAGCCCCCGGTGTGAAGAAATTGGGGTATGTTTTCTGAGCTTTCAAACCTTGTATTGATGACTTTAGGCATTGTCGTAGAGTTGTTTGCATTGACGGTACACACTTATACTCCAAATACGAGCATAAAATGTTAATTGCATCTGGGCTCGATGAAAATCAAAATATTCTCCCCCTTGCTTTTGCCATTGTTTCAACGGAAAGCAAACATTCTTGGCGTTGGTTCCTGAACTTACTAAACATCCACGTGTTGGATGAACAAGGTGTATGCCTCATTTCTGATCGTCATCGAGGTACTTGTATTTTCCTACATACATTCATGTATTTATTTGACACCCTTTTAATAGATTGATCGTAATTTGTTATAGGAATATTGGCTGCGGTAAGCGAATTAGCAGCGTTTAGGTCGCCGAATGGTGTACACTGGTTTTGTCTACGCCATGTCGTATCAAACTTCAACACTGAATTCAAGAATAATGACCTAAAATGGTTATGCCATAGAGATGGAATGGCCCACACGTTGGAGAAGTTCAATCGCATTATGGAACACATTAAAGTTCTCAATGAACCGGCCTGGAAGTGGTTAGATAAGATTGACAAAGAGCAGTGGACGTTTGCTTACGATGGTGGATTCCGATGCGGGGTGATGACCACTAATATCTCCGAGGCCCTTAACGGAGTTTTCAAAGGGCGAGGTGTTTGCCTCCGAAAGCAATAGTGGACTTTAGCTTTCATCGATGCGTTGAATACTTTCGCAATTGATTTACGGAGTGCTCTGCAGCGATGGCTAACACCGAAAGCGATTGGTCTCCGTATGCGTGGAATAAGTTCAACGACTGGACAAGTCGTTCCTGGAGTCACGTCGTCTTTAATTTTGACCCACGTTTGCAAACAGCTGAAGTTTATACTTCGGCCGTGAATCAAAGGAAGCACGTGGTAAACATCTTAGGAAAGACGTGCATGTGCAGAAAATGGGACACGTATTTCATCCCATGTTCTCATGCCCAAGCAGCCTGCCGTATGTGGGGAGTTCATAGCATGCATCATATTGCTCCTTTCTATAAAAAACAAGCGTACCGTAAAACATACGAGGGGTTTTTTCATCCTCTACATGACGAATGTTATTGGGAGCCTGCTCAATTCTCTCTTATACATAACGACGCTCTGCGTACCCGAAGAGGTCCGGGGAGAATCCGTACAACTCGTATACAGAACGAAATGGATCGTGGTGGTTCAAGGCGGAGACAAGGTCGAAGAGGCGGAGGCAGTGGTCAACGTTGATTTATTTTAATTTTTAAGTACTTTTAGTATTCATATGTTGTACTAATATCTTTAAGTAAATTATTACAATTTTTCAGTTACGTCCGAATTTACGAACTATTAGTTGCAAACACGCATGACAAAGGTTACTGAAGTTACAAACAATCACTTTGAAAAATATTTTCTCCAACTCTTCGGGGGTGGGTCAACGAAGTCATCGTCACTATCTTCTTGAACTCTGGAACTCGACATTGCATGATGTTGCCTTTGTTGTGCGTCTTTCTATACATACCTTTTTGTTTTCCTTTCGGAGGTGGGTTGACGAAGTAATCATCATCGCCTTGGTTTTTGCCAGCGTTGCCGATCTTACTCAACATATTGTATCGGTTTCCTTTCGGTGGCGGGTTGACGAAGTCGTCGTCACCCGTATCGTCTTTTACTCTCGAACTCGAGCTGACATGTTTCACCGACTGTCTTTTGGATGATTTTTCTGTCTGAGTATGAACTATTGGACATTCGTTGTTAGGAATTGCAAGCACGTCAATGTCTGGGTTGATATATCTAGCGAAAATTTTATACAGATAATATTCATGTGGCTCGCGCTCATAGAAGTAAATTGTTGAAAGATGATCCTCCTGCAAGAATATGACAAATTGCATAATTAAAATTTTTTATTGCATCCGAGTAAATCGTTGAGGAGAATAACCACCTGAAACCACTTAAGCCATTGCTCGGTATCTGGATGAATCCATCCTTTGTCATATTCTCCCCAATCTCCCATTTCGGCTCGTAGTTTTGTCCATAAAAGGTAGCGACGCTTCAAATGACCAAGTTTCTCCGTTAGAAAATGTACAGTGAAATGAATTTCGAAACGTTGATTGTATAGTTGAGCAAGGAATTGAAGACATTCGGACAAATTCTCATTCGTGATATCACCCATAGATGCTTTTGCCGAAAATGTTCCAACGAACCATCTTTCAATATCGTACGTCCAGAGTTCGTCGTAAAAGTAATCACCAAGGACCTTTAAATTCCTGAATATCAGATGACCCTCATTCATCTTTTTTTCATTGAAGCGATTAAGACGTGGGTCTCTACCAAAGGTGCATCGTATCTCAAATGTTGTATGTTATTTTCTTAATTTGTGGAAATTTTATAGATGTTCTGGATCGTATTTCTTGAATGTCAATATTGTTGTGTACAGTTAGATTAAAGATAGATTACAGATAGCTTTGGTTAAAGCTGCACGCGCATGATAAAAGTTGCTGAAGTTGCAGGTAAAGTTGATTAAAGCTGCACGATTTTTTACTTATTGATTAATTGTAATTTTTAAAAATTATTTAAATTATTCATTATAAAATATAATTCTTATGTAATATAATTCTTAGAGCGGTCAAAACGGGCATAACCGGACTGGCCCGCCAGATTTAAAAAAAAATGAAAAAAGACATGTGTTTGGGGTTTGAACCTTGCACCTTACGTACAAAATATTGCATTTTTATCACTATGCTAATGAGACATTTACATAATTTAATACATATATATTAAATTTATTAATAAAAATATATTATATTTATTATTTGAAAAATAGGCGGGTAGCCCGCCCCGCCAATTCCGCGGCCCGCTTAGGCCCGCTCCCCGACGGGCTAAAAAAATCCATTTGGCGGGCCTGGGGCGGGGCGGCCCGCGGGCTTCGGGCCTTTTTGATGGCTCTAATAATTCTATAACATCCAATTTTATAAATATCCACCATAAAGATACGCATAATAAGATAATAACATCGCTAAAATAAAAACGTAAGTCTTTATAACATAAAACATGAAAACATCGTCTGAATAAATACAATAAAAGCTATGGCATATAATGCCCTCCGGTACCGCATCTACGAGGACGCTGCTCTCTACGCAGATGACGACGGTCAACTGGGGTCTCACGCTCGGATGGACGACGATGTTGCTGACGTGGAAGTGGAGTCTGATGGGAAGATGAATGGTAAGGTGGCGTGTCCTCGTCGTCGTCGCCGTCCTCGTAAGTGTATTGCATCGGCGTAGTGTACCTCGATGGCATCGACGTCCCATATCCACCATCGCCGTATAAATCCGTCGGAATACGCGATGACGACGGCCCAGCACCTTTTGTGACATGATGCGAGGATGATGCCCCACGATCTTGTGTAGGAGGAATGTCGGTGAACTGCGTATCATGTCGCTGACGCCTATCGATGATTAGACGTTGCATACGATGTACAACATCTAATCCTCCGTCCACTTCACGACGACGTAGTCTTGACTCCACGTCATCGAGATGATGTGCCTGTCATTTAGCATATTCAAATATTATTTTGCCTCGAAGAAATCGAAATTAAATATAATAAATAAAATTAATATATAAACTAACCATCACGTCGATGAATGCTCCATCTCCCATCTGAAAGCCTCGCGACATGTGAATAGACGATGGAGATATGTATCGACGGGTCACAGAATGGTACCAGTCGTAATAGTCACTGGTGCACCGCGGTCCGACACCTATCTCCATCCCATTGACAATCCTCGAGTGCCTTTGACTCCAATACGCCTCGTGTAGTTCGTGCTGCGATCTCCAATCTTTTTCGGGGACATTCCGAGTACTAAAGCGATGGAGATCTACAGTAAGATACGCCGGTGGTTGTGGCACCGACTGAATCAATCCGAACTGGCGCATCACGCGATCTGGATAGTGCCGAAAGGACTGAGGACGGCATTTCGGGCGTAGCGCCGAAATCTGTAGAGGAATGCTAACACGGCGCTGCCCTAGCTGTAATGATGAACTTCGTCGATGTCCTCGAGCAGCGTAAGGTAGGTCATCGACGTGTGACTTCCATTGGAGTCGGGAAACATCACTGACCCGAACAACAGCAATGTGTAGGCACGCGCATGTTCATCGACGATTAGCTCGTCGTTAATGTCGTCGACTAGATTTTCTTCTCACCAGGCCGCAAACTTCCGGAGAGACAACTTGGTCCCGTGGTACGCTCCTTCGGGAGGTCTGTACCGAGTCAGCTCCTCGCAGTAATCGAGCCACTGCTCCTGTGTCTTACGGAAATACCGTCCACGGGGAGTGCCCACATCAACCCTACGTCCTCTAAAGTGACAGTCGTCTCCCCCACCGGTAGGTGAAACGTGTGTGTCTCCTTTCTCAACCGTTCTACGGGTGCGGTAATCAAGTGTGGCTCTATTTTCTGAGATCCACAACTACAGACGCCATACAGCGACATAGTATCTAACTTCTCCAAAACACGACCGTGTAAATACACCGGTCGTGAAATCTTACCCCATACTACGTTTTCTAACCCCCTCACCGTCAACGGGGTGTCAATAGCACCATTCGTGTTGGATAGCACATCGTTACAACGATGACTATCCTGAATAATCAACAGCGAACGATTGATCGGACTGTAGAAATCGTTCGTGTCCATCCTAAATCAAACAAAACAATGTTATAACCAATCAAACAATATAGATCCGACTAATGACTATACGAATCCGTCTAATGTTATAACCAAACAACGAATAACAAACGAACAACTCAATTTAACTATAATCAAACAAAATACATAATAACTATACGGCGGAGAGCGTACGAAGGGGCGGAGGTGTGGCGGCGGCGGTGGACACGGCGGCAGTGGCGGAGGCGGCGGCTGTGGTGGCAGAGGTGGCTGTCGCGGCGGGGATGGTGGACGCGGCGGAGAGAGAGATTGAGAGAGAGAGAGAGAGGGCGGGCTGCGCGGGATGAACACGGCCGGGTGAGCGGCGGACGGAGGCGGCGGAGCTTAGGGTTAGTGTTAGGTTTTAGAGAGAGAGAGTGAGGGAGAGAATGAGGGAGAGAGAAATAGATCTGAGATCTATATTTCCCCGACGTCGCAGTCATTAGGCGCGACGTCACACCTGTTACCCGCGACGACAACGTATTGGGCAAAAAATATTGGCCCATTACACCGGCCCCGTACAATGGCCCACCACGGAGCGAAAAACATAACGTCGCGTTTAATGGGTGCGACGTCGCGGGTAATACCCGCAAATGACTCTATTTTAGTAATATGTGCAAAAAATGCCATATTTTGAAAATTAATATTTTTTTCGATTTATTTTGTTAAAAAAGCCTGATTTAACTATTGTAAATAAAGAATTCAATTTGCCAGCTCAACTGTAACTGTAGATATAGATCTAGAAGCAGCAGCTGAATGAATATTGTTAAGGACACCCCTACCCTAACCAACTCCTGCTGTATATGGTGGTTGAGTACCCTAAAACGCAAAAGAAGACATCAAAAAGCTGTCATGTCAAGTAGGTACATAAGATATTTGTGATAATTGCTTTTTTCAATTGTTCAAATGAACAAGTGCTCTCTCTATTCAATGAAATGGTGTATTTTCAGTAATATTGGATAAGAATTGTATAAGCATTTCTTTCATACCTCAAATATTAGTAAAGCTAATCATGATTAATTATGATCTAAATCTCATAATTTATTCTAGCAATCGGTGAGGAAGATGACTCAAGTTAGGGATGAGATTAAACCCAAATAAGAGAGAATGTGGTTATTTTTGTAAACATCGAGCCTGCTAACCAATTGGGGCCTACTTCGACGACCATGAGCTATAATGGGTAGGGGTGATTCATGATGTTTGAAAAACCGTAACCTAATCATAATCGAACCGGCGGTAAACGGTTATGTTAACTGTGGTCAACGGTTACGATCCAAACCGTAACCGAACCGTTATTTACGACGGTTCGGTGATGGTTTTCCATTTTTCTAACCGTAAACCGGCGGTTATGAAACGCAGTTCATAAAATAATCGAGCTAGTTGAAATTTAAGATTTTACATTTTTCTTTTAAAATTGAAGTTGTGCTTAACGTCGAGCTTTATATTTTTCTTTACTTGTTACTAACGTTGATCGTTGGTTTTTAATTTGTATTAGGTCATAAAATTGATCGTCAGATGTTGTGCTTTATTTATTTATTTATTTTAATTCAATCCCAACGTTCATAAACTCAACGATACGAATGTAGAAGGAGATGCATACGACGAGTGTTCGTCAAACGCTACCGAAAGCCATATTTTTTTATTATTGAAGGTGTATTTTTTTTAATATTTTTCCAACTTTCACATAATTAAAAAATTCAATTTTCGTTAACTATTACATAGGAAAGAAAATTTTTAAAAAATACCGTAAATCGGCGGTTCCAAATTGTAACCGTAACAGACACGACCGGTTCCAAACCGAAATGGTAACTGTGGTTATTGATGTTAGGTTACAGTTAGATGTTTTTATTAACCGTAAACCCGATAATCATAATCGGGAACCGTTACCGTAACCGGATGAACACGTCTAATAACAGGGTATGTATAAAGTTTTAATAGCATGTTGTCGCTGATTGAATTGTCTGCTAATGTTTAACTTTTAACCATTATAATTATGCTTTACCAGAGCCAACTCATATATACTTAACAAAAGGCTATCGACAACAAGATTTTGAAACCGAATTTTCAAATCAGATGGGAAAGTATATTAGTTTAAGGTTGTTTCGCCAACAACATAAAATCGGTAGAAACGAAGTAGGTTTCACTGCCTTTAAAAATAACAAAAATATATTCAAATGAGGTGAAACTACAAAAAATACCTCTTTGTATAAAAAAAATATCAATTCAATCCCCTGTCAGGTAAATATTATATGCAGGTACTTAGTAGGAAAAAGTTTTTACACATAGATACCTATTTGGCCGAGAGTACCTTTTTTCACTCATTTACGTACCTTTTTCTATATATATATATATATATTATGTACCACATCACTCGTTTGTATCATCACGAGTTTTTATGGTACCAAAATGCGTTTCTTATGGTACATAAGGTCCTTATATGATGTACCTTTGTTTGCTTTAATATGTACCATTTCTCACTCTATTATGTATCACACTACGTTTCTTTATGGTACCTAAATGTCTTATACGTTGTACATTCGGCAAATGAGTACCTATGTATAAAAACTTGATTCTAGTAGGTACCTACATATAAAAAAGAAATCCGACAAGGGGCTAAATTGAAATTTTTTATTCTAATAGATATTTAAATGTAAGTTTCCCTTGAAATAATACAATAATTACTACACCATGTGTATATAAAATGAAGCTCTCAATTTGACAAAATCATTCAATCTCCTACCTTATCAGAGACGATATTAAAAGTTAAATTAATTTAAACAAAAAAAAAATAGTCGTTTTCAAGAAATCTTAGTTAAAATATGGAAAATTCGGTAGGTAACCATGAATTTAAGGCTTTTTCGTCCAAATTACTTTTCAGTTTAAGTAGATACACATGTGTTTAAAGCTTTCCAATTGATGCCCAAACTATTTTTCAGTTCGATAGTGACCCCGATATTTAAGTCTTTTCAACTTGGTGTCCAAATATATTAACCAGTACTATGCGGTGGTCACGCTTTTGTATACAGTATAGATGGTGATACAATAGTCATCATCCGACATGGTCGATCACTATATATAAATCATGAGCACCACATTGTAAATGCTCACTTTATTGGGACACAAACTGGAAAAACCTTAAACAAAGGGATAACTAGCGAAAAGGAAATAGTTTGGGCACCAATTGGAAAAGCCTTAAACACATGAGTACCTACCTGGAAAAAAAAATGGACACCAACTGTAAAAGCCTTAAAAATTAAAATACAGAATTATTTGCATAAATTTCTCTAAAAATATTGTGTATAAAATATGGAATTATTAATTTATATTTTATATGAGACCTATAGAAATCATGAAAAATATTTTATCTTATAATTTTAGCGAGTTTATTAATTTAAAACGTTATTCCCGATTCGGGATAGAGCAAAAATATTATCTTAAAATTTTTATTAAATAATCGAATATTAGTTTGTCAGAGTTTCTACTGGAGTAATAACAAATATGGTACTTAATGATAGAATACAAACGAGAGTGAGGAGAGCTTTATAATTTCAATGTACTGTGTGTTTAAAACAATTGAGCAATCAGCCTATTTATATGCAATGAGTAGAGCTACCATATTTAATAAAAGATCTAACGCAATTTACAAGATCGATATATCACAATAAATAATAGAGGTATGGACATCCGAACCGTAGTAATACTTCCACTTGGATATCCATTTTAAGAATAAGAATATATAATATTAGCTGCCTCGTTAAATAAAAACCTTAATAGGAAAAACAAAATAGAATAAAAACCTATTGAAGAAAAAAATAGTGCAACGTATTTTAATGTCTCCCATGATGTAAACATTACTTGAGATATCGGAGTATTCGAAGTCCAATTAAATATATGGTTTCTTGAATATCCTTGGAGGAAGTGCTTTAGTGAATAGACAGACCCTGCAAGATTGTCAGTTGAACGAATTCGTTGTAGTCAACACCCTTCTTCTGAAGGTTATGCGTGTAGAAGAATTTTTGTGATATATGTTTGGTTCTATCACCTTTGACGTATCATTCCTTTAGTTGAGCGATACGTGCTGCATTATCTTCATATAAGATTCTCGCAAGTAACTTATTGGATCATAACCCACAAGTTTGTTGTGCAGAATTATCGATCGCAATAAAATACATTCTCTGTTAGCTTCATCAATCGCTAATATTTCATGGTGATTAGACGACGAAGTGGCGGTGAAACTTTGTTTAACTGACCGCAAAAAAATAGCGATTCAGTAGAAACGTAAATACATAATCTGTTTCCAATCAAGCATAATGTGGGTCAAATAAAAATCCAACATCTGCTTATCCAATTTAAATCCGTTTTCGATTTAGTAGAATAGAAAAAATCCATATCAGTTATTCTTTGAAGGTATTGAAATATTCGTTTAACTCTGTTCCAAGGTTTACGAGTCAGCGTACCTAAACGGGCTAAAGAAATTCCTAATATATCTAAACAAACACAATACGAAATTTGAAATCCCTAATTAATCTCTCTACCCTAATAAATCTCAACTAAGTAATAATAATAATAATAATAATAATAATAATAATAATAATAATAATAATAATAATTAACTATATTATCGACTCCTAACACAATTCACACCACAGAAGATACAAAATCAAATTTCTTGTGGATAATCTTTTAGAATTCTTCACCAATTATACAGGTCAATGAAGCAGTTGAATAATACTTTCCATCTACTCACTCAAGGGGGGAGCTTGAGGGCAATAACCTCAAACCCGATGAACGACTCAAACCAGTAAAATCAGGATACATACAAATGCAATAATTTACCTCCAATATTTTTCCCTCTTGAAGAAGCTGCTCATATCTAGAAGACAAATTTCAATTATGTAAGCAATTGTATAGAGTACATTAAATGAAACCGGAAAGAAAACACCAAACTTAAGCAGCATCGCTACGAAAGTGTTCCAAACAAGATCGCTAAGCAATAATCATTTATCAATTATCAGAAAATTTTCAGTAGATCAAGTGGGAGGGGAAAAATACATATTCATTAATTTCCTTTGGACATGATGAGTCTCCAAAGAAAGTCAGAAGAAGAAAAAAAAGGAGAAGATAATTAAAAATGAAGGCACTACATCTAAAATTCTCATCTCAGTAAATCTAGCAAATCAGTGACTATAATCCTTAAAATAATTACTACATTCCACCCCGGCAACAACCCGCAACCTAGATATCCCTTGTAGTGATAACTGACAAAAGATTACAAGTGAAGGGAAACCCAAACAGAAAAATTGCTCACTGGGAGAGCTCGGCGGGTGAAAGAACGTTGGATGGGGTGAGGCTGGAGCATAACTAGTCCAGGATCGGCCGAACGTCGTCGTATTGGAACGGCCATTCCAAGCTGTCACGGTCCGATGAACCATCGTACCCTAATTCAGCCAGTAACGCACAAAATCGAACCCCGCTCATAGCTAAGATGCCCCTCTCTCTTCGTCGTCGTCGTCGTCTTCTTCAGATCAGTATTTTCGATTCAATTTTCATATGAAGGCGAGAATCAACAGCTTGTAGAAAATAGTATCACAGTAGCAAAGCAACAGTAGCATTTCGAAGCCGGCCGTTTACGATTTCCGTCGTATTTGAATTTCTTTGTACAAAGATCTTCGGTTTCTCTAGTTCATATTTTAATTATCTGTTTTTTTTTTCAAATTTAATTAATCTGTAAACTGTTGAATTTAAAAATAATTTATAAATGCCATATCGTAATTTTACCTTTTATTTTCTTTATTTATTTTAATCACATTTTATTCTTCATTTTTTAATTTATTTAAATTTCTCACAAATCAATTTTTTATATACTTAATAATACATCATTAAAGAAACACCCATAAAACGTGCATTTAAAAAAATAGTATTAAAAATTATGTATTTTGAAATTACGCCTCTGCTGACGTGACTCAGAATGTAAATCTTATTATCTTTCTTTGTTTTTCGAAACGATCGCGTTGTATATTTCTTCCAAAAAATTATGTACACATGGCTAAATAGCCTAGAAGGCCCAAACTGCTTACATTCGATTGCAGTAGGCAGAAATGCTAGAAAACCACTAGCTAGCAGAACAATACAAACAAATTAAAATGGCTCTAGATATATGCTTCAAATAGTCGGGACAAAAGAAACAAAACAAACAAAAGAGGAAGATGAGCCACCTCTCAGAAATTTTACAGCGAATGCTATATCAGGTCGCGTATAACTCGTAAGATACATTAGTAGTCCAATAGCACTAGGCTATGATACTTCTGGACAGAATAATTCTTCATCATTTTCTTGTGGTCTGAACGGATCTTTATTGACGTCCAAAGAATGAATAATCATTAGAGTAGTCAGTGGATGAGCTTTATCCATGTAGAATCCTTTCAATACTCTTATTGTATAAGTTTTTTGATATACAACCATTCCATTTATTAAATATTTAATTTGCAGTCCAAGACAAAACCTTTTTTTGTCGAAATCTTTCATTTCGAACCCTCTTTTCAAACAATCAACTACTTTCGATAACTTTTCAGGAGTTCAAATTATTTTAATATCATCAACATGAACTGTTATAATGACAAAATCGTTTTTACGGTTTTCATAAATATGCAAGGGTAAGTTTGATCGTGTTGTATCCTTTTAAGGTTATTTGTACCACATACACCTGGACTGCTTTAATCCATAAAACGATTTTTTCAAATTAATTGAGTACTCATGACTAGGGCCCTCAATTCTCGGGCAACTTAAATCCATGGGGAAGTTTCATATAAATGTGACTATCAAGTAAGGCATATAAATAAGCAGTAACAACATCCATTACTGCACATCGAGTCGTTCACGTACTGACAGACTAATTATATAACGAAAATTAGTTGCATCCACCACAATAGAATACGTCTCATCGTAACCAATTTCATGTTTTTGCGAAAAAACTTGCACAACAAGCCGTATTTTGTATCTCACAATTTCACCATTTTCATTTCTGGATGAAACCTTATATCCAACCAGCTTTACATTTTTCTGGGATGCGAACTATAGGTCCTAGATACTTTTCGTTTCTCAGGTAAGTTTAATTCTGCATCGATTGCATCTTTCCATTTTGGCCAGTCATTTCGTTTTCTGTATTCTTTTACAGACATTGGTTCCTGATCCTCATTCTCATTAATCTGATTCATTTCATGTAGCGCTACGTTAAATGAGAATTAATCGTCAACGTTTTGTCTTTGTTCCATCTAACTCTAATTTGGGCATAGTTTATCGAGATCTCTTCATTATTATTTTCTGATTGTTCAGGTACCCGATTTCTTCTTCTCTTAATCATTTATGCCTGTCGAATTTTCTCTAGTCGATAAATCCTCGATCGAGCCCATTCTTATTATTTGCTTCTTTTCGTTTTCGAGGATTTTTATCATTGGAAACCCAAGGGCCCTACAATTTAGCTGTGTTTTAGGCTCGACAATATATTCCGCATGAACATCTATTCTTGCAGGAACATTACAACCGGTATATGTGACTTATTTTAAGGTCAGTAAGCTGTCTGAAAAATTGATTAAGTGAACTTTGTAAATGAATTATCTTTTGAACTTCTAGTTCATATTCGTTCGTTCGAGGATCATGATAATTTAGCAATAATTCATTCTAAATAATATTTATTTCCATATGTTTCTTTTCTCTCCATAATGTCGAAAAGATCAATTCATCAAAATGACAGTCGACAAATTTAGCTGTTAATAAATCTTTTGTAAGAGATACAAAATATTTCATTATCGATGAAGATCCATATCCGATATATATTCTCGATCTTATTTGAGGTCCCATCTTAATTCATTGTGATAGAGTAACATATACGCACATCCAGAAATTCTCAGATGGGAAATATCTGGTTCATGACCATACCCATTTATAACGGGGAGATGTCAATATAACTTGTTGGGGTGATGCCAAATAATGTCGTTGCATGTAATATAACACGTCCTCAACAAGACGAAGGCGGTTTCAACTTCATTAATGGCCTTGCAATTAATTGTAACCTTTAATTAACCATTATGTAGGACCATCTTGAGTATGTACATGTGATACGAGATGGTCAAAATCAATTTCAATAGACATAAAATAATGGTGATCCCGTTAGGGCATCAGTAGGGTCCCCAATTCATATACGTATGTGTTGGAAGTCAATCTAACAACATTATCAATGTGAATTCTTTTTCTTAGATAATCTGAAAAATGTGCTCTTAATTGGATTAATTGAGCATGCAATCTGACAAATGCCACGTTTCGTCGATAACAAACATGCATGGGGCACTTTAGTTGATTACATCAATCAATACGATCAAATATTTAAATGGTCCACATGATGGATGTATCGGCCCACAAATATCACCATATATACGCTTCTAAACGAAAATTATCACCATACATCAATCAATACCGTGATAATTGCCCCTTTGTTAATTGTTCAAATGAATAAGAGCTCTATTCAATGAAATGGTGCATTTTCAGTAATATTGGATAAGAATTGTACAAGCATTCCTTTCATACCTCAAATACTAGTAAAGCTAATCATGATTAATTATGATCTTAAAGTTTAAACATAATTTTGTTGGGGAATACACCAATAAAATAATTTGGGGTCAATGGTGGTTATATTTTGATCCTGTGATAATTTATCAAGATAATATAAAAGCTGAAATGACACCGAGAGAGAACACGGGATTTTTACGTGGTTAAGCCAATAAAGCAATAACGCAAACCTCCACGGAGAGACAACAATTTTATTTTATTTGAGTGTATTACACCGTATAAAATAACGCTCGTGTTTAAACCCAAATCATAGACCCCTTAACCACCAAGCAGTGGCTGATCTAGGATTTTATGATTTGGGGGGGGGGGGTAATATAAATATGTATAATGGCATGAGAGTGGCGTAGAAGATACTTTTCATTATTCTCTTCCGTTGAAAAACTTTCACAGTTGAAATATAAATTTTTTCAAACATATGAATATATGATATCTAACACTATAGTACAATCAACAAAAACATTAATTTTAAAAAAGGAAAATCAACGATATCCTTCAGTAAGCTCGAAGAACGACATGTAGGAAGATGATGATTTCTTGGAGAATTTCTTATTCATCATCTTTGAGAGCATGACCACTTTCTTTGAGAGATGATTCAACATTGTCTGAAGAGTAAGGTAAGATGACTTGCTTTCCTTTAGTAACCTTCGAGCTTTTGTTGGTAGGCTTGTTGGTCCCGAGAGCAACATGTTCCATATAAGCATTTGCCTTTCTTTCGTTCCTGATATCTTTGGCTTATACGATGTATTGAGAGAGGTTATCATGCAGGGCATGAATATTCATGGCATCCACGTCTTTGTTTTGCTGCTTGATCAGAACAGCAATCCAGCTCGACTAGGGTTGGAGTCTGGAGAGAAATTTGATGTTGTGCTCGAAGTTGGACCTTAATGTTGATCTGATCTTTCTCATTTCATTGATGATAGTCAGGAACGGAAGGTATGTGTCTCGAAGATCTTCTCCTTCCGTAGCTCTGAACGAATCGTAGGCAGCTAGAGTGCCGGATTTCTTGGAAAAGGTGCTTACGTATGTCCCAACCATCATCCTCGAAACTTCGTCCCAAATTTCTTTAGCAGCGGACATACTGTCCACCTGGATGTATACGTCGTTGGGAAGGGACTGCGTTAGGCTGAGCTTCAACGACGGTCCATAATTGAGCTAGAACATAGAAGAGAGCATGTCATCGGCTATGTCACCATCCTTGATTTCTATGAAGTTGATGAAGCGATACTTTCAAATGTCATAAACGGTCCATCTTAGCATTGGGGGCCGAGTGTTGGATCCTATCGCAAAGGCGTCCATATTGTTTGGTAATGATCGTAACGTGAAAGAGATATGTTAAATGAAAGGTCAGTTTTGAACAATTATATTCTAAGTATCGAAAAGTTTGAGTAAGAGATTTTAACCAACATTGATAAGAGTTTTCAAAGTCTTTAAAGTGGAAAATTGTTGTGTTTTGGACTAAAAAGTTCTTTGAAAGAATGTTAAATAATACTTGGGCAACGAGTAATTTAAATTGCATAATCGACAACAATTGTGAATTTCGTGTGTCGACTTTCAGTCAATAAGTCGAAATTTGTTTAACACACGTTTAAAATCGGGTGAGTATGAAATTCAGGTAATACGTGCTCTATCGGGTAAATATGTCCGAGAATTGATAATTTTCGGATGATTTCCGGGCAAACACCTTCGATTAAATTAGACCATTTTAAAATCGGGTAAGGCTGGCCGATTTTTGAAAATGGGGTGTTCCTTGCCGAAATTTGAAAATCGGATAATCCTGATCGACTTTTGAAAATCGGGTAATTCTGGCCGAATTTTTGAAATCGGGTATTCCTCGCCGAAGTTTGAAATTCTCAGATTTTGAAAATCAGGCGAATTTCAATCTTAGTTCCCCGAAAACTAAATAATTTTGGATATTTTCGACGTGTTGAAGAATTTTCGGGGAGATGAGCCGAATTTGAGGTCGATGTTACATTCATCTACCCGAAAATCAAAACTATGTAGCAGAAAAGACGAGTTTCATACTCGATTTTGGCTCAAATCTTACGCAAACTTGATTGAAATCGATGCAAAAGAGTAGAAAATCACTTATAAACGGATTATCAAGCTCTTAAAACAGTAAAAGCAGTTCAAAAATACCCAAATCAAGTTGCAAAAATCGAAAATGAAGTTTATCCAAAAACTCTTTTAAATCATATTGAAATCGAACGAAACTGGATTTAAATCATTTTGATCGATCCATGCTAGGCTCTGATACCACTTCTTGGTCCGTTATTTACCAAACAAGGATAAAAAGATAGCTTTTAAGCTTAGAGATCGAAGAACATCTTTTAGTATGTATTTGTATGTGTTTCCTTTTAGAGTAGGTACAATGTGGGCTTGCTTTGGATTTTGATAAAAAAACCCTAAAAGGGTAAAGGAGGCCTTATATACCACATATTTTGGTCTCTTAAGGCCCATAATCTAAACTATCGAATTTTTACGTAGATGCTTAAAAACCTACTACAATCTACGTAATTACAAAATAGACTCAAAACTTAGAAGAATTAAAGGACACTACAAAAGATTCCTAACACACTATATGGTTGGTTGCCTACACTTACCAAGCTTTCGATACAACCTACTTTCACTGAGAAAAATGTCAAAGGATTCTCAAACTTCAAATTTTTTCCCGACTTCTGCTTACTGTTTTAATTACAAAATAACAAAATTCTTGCAGTAGGCATAGTTCACAAATGTATTTATATCCTTGATAAATCATCTTTCTCAGAAGAGGCAGCCTTGAGAGCTCAAAATCGGCATGGTACAAGTCTTTTAACCTTCATAAATAAACCTGTTTCTGAAACTGCAAATGTTGCTTTTGTTTCTATTTCTATTAAAAAATGACATTTAAGACTTGGCCATCCTTCTTCTGTTGTAATGAAACATTTACCTGATTTTATCATCAATGAAAAGGATCTCATTGATACTACTCAATGCAGCATATGCCCTTTAGCCAAAATGTACAGATCACCTTTTCCCTGGAGTGAAATACATTCATCTAGTTGATTTAATACCGTTAACCTAGATATATGGGGACCATATAAACAACCTACACTTTTGGAATGTCACTTCCTTTTGACCAAAGGTTTTACTCAAACCGAAGGGGAAGATTACTGTGAAGTCTTCTCACCCGGAGCAAAAATAGTAACGGTCCGAGTCATCCTTACAATAGCAGCATCAAAACATTGGCCCTCAGAGCAACTTGATGTCAACAATGCCTTTCTTTATGGACACATTGATGAAGATGTCTATATGCACCCTCCTCCTGGTTATATGGACAATCAATGCTCGAAGGTTTTCAAGTTGAAGCAGTCTTTTTACGATTCAAAAAAGGCTTCAAGACAATGGAACCTTGAGTTCACATATAAGTTGTTGAAGTTTGGTTTTGTCCAATTTGCTCATGATCACTGTCTCTTCACTCTTGTGCATGCTCATTATCATGTTTTCCTACTTGTATACGTGGATGATGTTCTTCTTGTTGGAACAAATGAGGCCAAACGGAAGGAAGTAAAGGACTTGATAGACCAAGCTTTCACTATCAAAGATTTGGGGTCGGCTAAATTCTTTCTTGGTATGGAAATAGCAAGATCAACTGTTGGCCTCTATATTTGTCAATGGAAGTACATTGTTGATATACTTAGAGACACAGATGTTGGATAGCTCCCCGGCCTAAACTCCTTTACCTCCAGGTTATACTTTTATCTACGCAAACAAGGATACTGCAACGTTGCTTGATGATCCACTGCAATACTGAGACCTTGTGGGATATTTATTATACTTGAATTTCACCAGGCCTGACATTACATATGAGGTACAACAACTTAGCCAATTTGTTCACAATTCGCGTACCTCTCATTGGCAAGTTGTGCATCACCTATTGAGATATCTACAGGGGACTTATTCAATTGGTTTATTCTATTCAAGCTCCACTGATTTGAAGTTCAACGCTTTTAGTGATGCAGACTGCGGTGCTTGCAAAACATCAGTGCATTCATTAACCGGCTATTGCATTTTTCTTGGAAGCAGCTTAATTTCATGGAAGACAAAGAAGCAGTCTACGGTATTGTGTTCCACAACTGAATATGAATATCGATCAATGGCATCAACTGTTCGTGGGCTGCAATGGTTACCATACGTCTTGTCTGGGCTATAGGTTCCTTTACCATACGTCTCTTCATATTCTTCTATTTTGTGACAATAAGGTTGGGATTTACATTATATCAAATTATGTTTTCCACTAACGAACAAAACACATTGAGTTTGATTGTCATGTGTTAGGGATCAATTTAAAAATGGGTTTATTGTTCCACATCTGTTTCGTCAGCACACAATCTAGCTGATGCTTTAGTCCCTCTCGTCCCCAGTATTTTCTTCAATAATCTCCAAGATGAGCTTATGGCTTGATAATGCACATCTTAAGGGTTTTTTTTTCTAACGTACATGGATGTTTTGCTAACGTACATGGATGATACCCCTCTTAAATATTAAAAGAAAATCAACTTAACCGCTTCATGTGCTTCACACATAACTATGTCTTTATTTGCGAAGGGATCATCGGTCCTATTGTTTGTACCCATTATCATGTTAAATGTCTGGATGTTAAAAAAGAGAGAAAATGATTTGTGGTCCCATATGTTAGAATGTGGTGTGAAAGGATATGTAAATGGGTACATGTGTGTGTACAGACACGCAGATCAACTCGCACCATTTGGATACAATATATTTTCAATACCAAATTATATTGGAAAATTTATGCACCTTTGGAATATCAAAGGTTGTGAAAGGTCGCATGACCTTTAGAATGACAACTTTAATTCATTAATGGAAGGACTAATGCCATTTAGATGTGGAATTAAAGACTACATGGTGGAATGCAAAGGTCTCTTTAAGGAATGCAAAGAGGTTTCGAAACACTATATAAAGAGAGCTTGTAAAAACTCTAGAACACACGAAAATAACGAGACCATTCACGAAAGTACTTTAAACAACGAGCTTTCATCTTCACTTCTATGTTCAAATTTCGTCGTGTGGTTAAGGTTAGTGCAGCCTATAATAACATTTTCGTTGTATCATGAGAAATAGACGCTCAAGCAAATCTCTCGCACTTACATATAGAGTGTGAATCTGTTTTAAGGAATTTATGTTCAACACAAGCCTTGAAAATTTCTAAAGTCGTCTTGCGTTGCTGAAGTTGCATCGTGCAGTCATCACATCAATGCAGTAGTGCGAGCAGTCGTCTAGTCATACAGCTTGACCAGTCTGGAGAGAGTTCCTTGCAGCCGTGCAGCCTCGCAGTCATGCAATTTTGCATCGTTGTGGTCTCAGCCTTATGAGTTGATTGTGCAGTCTTGTGGTCCGACAGATTGCGGTCATACAAGGTACTTTCCCAACAATCTTAAAACATATTTCTTGATACGATGTCGAACCACGTCGATTCTCCAATCAACAAAGAGAACACCAATGTCGTCAACACCAACGACGTTGTCCCCACTGTCGTACAGAACGTGTCGGCCAGCCACTTGCACAAGCTGGAAAAGTGTGCCAGAGCAGCCTCGACGTTCAAGAGGAGGCAACAAAAGATGCTCTACTACCTCACCACACTCAACCTTGAGACATACTTAAAGGAAGTGAAGCATGCGGTGGCGAAGGGTTTAGGGTTTAGGGTTTAGGGTTAGGAGTTGTGGGAATCGTTAGACCAAAAATATAAAACTGAAGATGTTTGCACAAAGAAATTTGTTGTCGGGCGGTAACTTGATTAGATGATGGTTGATCCAAAATCGTAATCAGTCAAGGGCAAGATATTCAATTGATCTTGCACAACATCCATACGGAACGAATGGTTTTGAGTGAACCTTTTCAAGTGGGGACTATCATTGAAAAGCTTCACTCAAAACCATTCGTTCCGCGTGAATGCTGCATCCGGGTTGGAAAGACTTCAAATATTATCTCAAGCACAAACCTAGAGAGATATATTTGGAGGACCTGCTTGTTAGACTTCGAATCAAAGAAGATAACAGAGGGTCCGCACGGATAGTCTCAAACTCATCCGAGCCAAAGTTGAATATGATTGAACATGCCTCTAAAAGGGGCATGAATGCTGAAAAGCCAAAGAGAAACTTGGGACAACCAGAGGTGTCTCAAAATCGAAGTAGAAGTTCAAGGGAAAGTGCTTCAACTGTGGAAAATTGGGCCACAAGTCGCCGGACTGTCGTCTTCCAACGAAGAGACACGGGGCCGTTGAGGCTTGACATCGTCACAGTGGTATCGGAAGTGAACTTGGTGGGGTTGAATCCAATAGAGTGTTGAATCTATACTGGTGCTACGAGGCATGTGTGCACGAAACGAAGTCTTTTCACGACTTTTGAGTCGGTAGATGGAGAAAAGATCTATATGGGCAACTCGGCGGCTGTGATCGTTGAAGGAAAAGGGAACGTGCTGCTCAAGATGACTTCCGAGAAAATACTAATGCTGAAAGATGTGTTGTATGTGCCGAAAGTTTGTAAGAACCTTATATCGAGGTTCTTAATGAAAAAGAAGGGGTTTGGCATTGTTATCGAATTCGAAAAATTGATGATATCAAAGTCGAGAAAGTTTGTACGAAAGGTTTATGCTAAAGACAGTTTATTCAAGTTGAATGTAATGACTGTGGTCAATCATACGAATGAAAATAATTCTTCTGTTTAGTTGCTTGAATCTTTCAACTTATGGCATGGCACACTTGGTCACGTTAATTTTGATTAGATACGTCGATTAATTAACATGAACCATATTCAAACATTAGAAATCGATTCGAAACATAAATGCAAAGTTTGCATCGAAGCAAAACTGTCACGGGCTTCATTCTGAACGGTAGAACGAAGCATCAAACCACTTGAATTGATTCATAGCCATGCATGTGATTTGAAATACGTTCAAACACGAGGTGAAAATAAATGTTTTATAACACCTGCTCCCCAGACGATGAATTCTTCCTGTCTTAGTACTGGTGGACGAACGTCACTTTCCATGGCTAGAGTGTCCATTGTTGGTTTTGGGTGTTTCGATCTTTACGTGTGTGATTGATTGTGTATGTGTATGTATTCGGCCGAGACTTTCAATATGGTTTCAACGTATGGTTGCGAAAATGTGATTTCGAAAAGTTTTTGAGTGCAAAAATCGAGTTGCAAAAATTAAGTTTCGAAAATTTTGAAGTTTCGAATATCTAGATTTTCGAAATTAGTTTGAAAAATTTGTCGAAGTAGTTTTAGAAGTTATTTTCGATTTGATTTCGAAAATGTGAGTTGCGAAAATTATTTCGAAAGTCAATGAGTTGCGAAAATAATTTTCGAAAATCAAGAGGTTGCGAAAATAATTTTCGAAATATGAGATTTTTGAAATGAGGTATAGTTTTGAAAAGTATTTTCAAGTGAGGTTTGCGAAAAAAATTTCGACACAAAATTTCGAGAGTTAGAAAATGTGTTTCGAAAACCTATAAACCCAGATTTCGCTAGTATATCACTCAAACTTGATGAAAAAATATAGATTCCTTTACAGAAACTCTCGAAAATGTCCTATAACACTAGACAAGTTTGAAGCTAAGTAAAATAAACACGATTTCACTTGAAAATGTTGAAGAACAAGATAATATCGCAAACCAAAATAAAAACTTGCGAAAATAAAAAACAGCCTTGCGAAAATCCAAAAGCTAGGTCCAATCGATCACGTTTCGGCTCTAATACCAGTTGTAGGTTACCATACACCTCAACGATCGACAATGGGAGAATCAAAAAGGTATTTACGTGAGTTTTTACCTTGAGTGCGTGTTTAATGCGTGTTCTTTAATGAGAGAGAATAGCGGCGCAAGTTTCAAGATCTATTTTGATTCACACTAATTAATGTGTAGGGTTTATGTATTTATACTTTTGAATAGGTATAAAACATGGCCCCTACATAGCCTATTACAACCACTATTCAAGCAATAGAGCCCACATTTCGGACTCTAATTCACTTAATAAAGAGAATACAAGACTCAGACTTATTAAAATATATTGGACAATTTAATATATCTAACATGGGTTATTTTCGATATGTGGAGTTTTGCTTAAGTAATGTTATCCAAAATAAGAATGTCTTCGAAAATTTTCCTAAGTGTTGTCGCTAAGTGCTGGTATTGAAAATCGGATTTTGTGAAGTGAGGATTTTCGATATAAGTTGTTCGGCGTCGAAAATATTCGTTAAGTGGTAAGTGCCGAAAATCTGAAATTGTAGAAGTTCTTGTATCGAAAATAGGATATTTCGAAGTTGAAGATTTACGATATAAGGTGTTCGACGTTGAAAATTTTCTTTAGTGTTTAGTTCCCGAAAATCTGAAACCGCGTAAGTGATGTATCAAAAATCGGGTTTTTCGAAGTTGAAGATTTTCGATATAAGGTCTTCGGCGACGAAACTTTTCTTTAGTGTTTAGGTGCCGAAAATCTGATATCGCGTAAGTGTTGTTTCAAAAATCGGGTTTTTCGAATTTCTAAACGATGGTTTTTCGAACTGAGTACGAAAATTCTAGATTGAGTGCGAAAACCTGAGAGTGTCGAAATAGTCAGTGTTAGTGGATAAATCTTAGTTTTTCGAAAGCGTGACTTTTTCGAACTGCGATTGCGAAAATCCTAGATTTTCAGTATGGCGATTTCAATATGCGTTTTTTCGATATAAGGAATTTTCTAAGCGATTTTAGATGTCAGCTCGAAAATCTTAAACCTAATATGAGCGACTCAAAAATCAAACTTTAGCGAAGTTTTGCGACATTTTTTGAAAAATCATTAACACGGAGAGAAGATTGAACAACAACCGATGCGTGAAAAGACGAATAAACGCAAGATTATGCCCTAGTTCAAAAATCTAAAGACGGTCAATTTTTGTGAAAATAAAATGGGTCGGAAAAATGATATCATATTTTGAAAATCATGACAATCGGTGTCGTTTTCGTGTATTATGGGTGCAAAAACATCGGAAATTCAGAGAAATTGGTCGTAAATACCATCATAGATTTGCCGATGTGAGGAAGGATTATCGAAAATAGGTATTCCGAATTTTTCGCAAGGGGGTTTTCGCAGTTTGAATTTTTCGAAGTGAGAATTTGAGTATAATTTTCAATATAAAATGGCAGCAAGAAAAACTTTGTATCGAAAATCAAGGCTGCGAAAATTAAAGTAGCGAGAAATTCTTTGAGTGTTTGAGTGAAAAGTAGAGATAGAAAAAGGAAAAATAAAAAAAAATGAAAATAAATTTAATTATAAGAAGAAGAAAAAATGTTAGAAATTTTCTTATAGTGTTAAAAAAAGTAAACTAAGGTAAATTAAGATATATCCCCTCTGACAAATTAAGATATATCCCCCTTAATTTATGCACACTTAAATAGAAATTCACATTATAAAATATTCGTGAGACACAATGGATCAAGATTCGAGGTTCAACATGTCTAACTTAGAAACAAGGAAATTGAAGCGCTTTAATTCAAAGCCTTGAGAAACAATGGATCAAGATTCCATCCGAACGTTGCTTGACTTGTAATCCGGGGAAGAAATTAAGCTCCCCCATCATGCTCATTTCAAACTTGGTCTTCATAAGATCCCCGAACTTGTTACACAACTTAGGATTTGTGGACCCGAAAATAATATGGTCGACATATATCTGGATCAGCAGATGTCTGATCCATGTCTTTTGATGAAATGAGTGGTGACGATCCTCACTTTTGTGAAGCCTGAGAGGACATCGTACCAAGCTCGGGGAGCTTGTTTTAGGCCGTAGAGAGCCTTGTCCAAATAATAGACGTAGTCAAGGTGAGTTTCACTCATGAATCCTTCAGGAAGAGCCTCAAAGACTTCTTCTTTCAAGACGTCATTTAAGGAAGCTGTCTTAACATCCATCTCGTAGACTGTAAAGTTCTTGTGTGCAACGTAGGCAATGAAGAGTCTGATGTCCTTGATTCAATCAACAGGAGCAAATGTCTCGTCGTAGTCTATGCCTTCCTGTTGGTTATAACATTTGGCCACCAATCGAGCCTTGTTTCTAATGATTACACCTTTTCGTCCTTCTTGTTTTTAAAGACCCACCTTGTTCCAATAACGATTTTTCTCATGTATCTCGGAACTAGAATCCAAACCTTCAGCCTCTGGAACTGATGGATTTCTTCCTGCATGCCTTTATCCAATCAGGATCGGCTAATGCCTCTACAACTTTAGTTGGCTCGATCTGACTCAGAAAGCAGGCATATAGGCTTTCATTGGCCGTTGATGATCATTTGTTAACATCTTGGTTTGGATCTCCGATAATCTGATTAGTAGGATGGACTCGTGTCTACTTTCTCTCATAAGGGAGAGGTTGGATGACATTGTCGTCATTTTATGGATCGACGAGCTCTATCTCGTTTCATGTGGAGATCTCTATTGGGGGATTTACCTCTGGTTCTGCATTTCCTTTATTTTCTCCATTCCCGTTGTTTACTTAAATTTCTTCATTCGCAGTGACTTCAATATCTTCATGTGAAGGTACTTCATTGGCTACGATTGGTTGTTTTACGAGTGGTACCAATGCGTCACTGCAGGGAATGGGTTGTGGATGAGTTATCTGTTGCAGATGACTAGTGTAGAAATGCTCGAACAGAGAATCGAGGTCCTCGTCGTTATTTGTCTCTCATGTGGATGTTTCTTCAATGCGTGTAGAACTTTGTTGATCTTTGTTCAACATTCTGATTAGTCCGGTTTCTGGACTGATGTGTATAAAATTTATAATCGGCTTTTTGTTGAACGTGACACTTACGCTCTCCATGAGCAATCGCCTTTTTTTGAGGTAGAGTCGATACACCTTAGATGTCATAGAATACCCTATGAATACTCCTTCCAATGCTTTGGGTTGAACTTGTTTCGGTCTTCTCTGTTGTTAGCAACAAAGCACTTGCAGCCGAAGACTCGTAGAAATCCAATATTGGGTTTTCATTGGTTGATTAGCTCGTACGGAGGCTTTTCGAAGTGTTAGTGAATGCTAGTCTTGTTCTCAGTGTAACAGACTGTGTTGATTGCTTTTGTCCGGAGGAAGTTGGAAGGCTTGAGTGAGTCAACATCGTACGAGCTACTTCTACCATAGCCATGTTCCTTCTCTCCACTACTCCATTTTGTTGTGGAGTCTTAGCAATAGAGAATTGTTGACATATCCCTAGTGATTCATATAAGTCACTGATCCGTTGATTCTTGAACTAAGTTCCGTTTCCGTGCGGATCACTTGGATATTGCTTGTCAGCAGACTCTGAGTTGTTTTCACAAATGCGATGATCAGTTCGGATGTCTCATCCTTCGTTAATAGAAATCTTTTCCACGTATAGCGCAAAAAATCTTCCACAATGACAAGGATACATTTCCGTCCATTGATGCTTTGAATTCCCATCGTAGCCACAAAGATCCATGTGAAGTAGCTCAAGTGGTCGGGAAGTTAAGGCTATATGCTTCGACTTGTGGGATGGTCTCTTCATCTTCCTCATTTCACAAACAGTGCACATGTGCTCCTTGTGATTCTTCAAAGCGGGTAGTCTGGTGACTAACTTCTTTGAGTGCAATTGATTCAAAGTTCTACAGTTGAGGTGAGATAGTCATTGATGTCAAAGGTTGCTCTGTTGTAAGGAGCCCTTTTTACAATATCAACTAAAGACGTTGACGCTCGGGCGTGCCGTACAACCGTCAACCATTATCTACAACAATCATCGCTGATTGTCCAGAGATTCGCATATTCAAATTAGTGCCATGTTGATCATGTTATTATATCTTTAATGCCTTGACATATATCGAGAGTCCTTTTGGTGCCACTTTTTTATCATTAGAATATGCCCCCAGAAGTCGGTGATTTTGATTAAGGTGGTTTTGGTTTATTTTATGACGATCGTCAAAGATGTTCAAACCCAAGATGATATTTTAAAACAGTGTCATTTAAAAACTGTTGTTACTGATTACTCTCTCAAACATGCTTGATGGAATTGTGTTTTGGAAAACATCAACACATCATGGCACATTACATTGAATCAATTATATTTGGACACGTGTTGGTTATAAAAAACGAAGGATTTTGAATGATAATAAAATAAGCCGGCAAGCACCCTCAGTTGAAGAGTAAACTGTTTGACACCCATCAAGATTTGTCATGAAATGTGATTGTTGCTGATACATTGCATCAGTAGTTCAAGGCAATCCTTAATATCAACCGCGGGTTATAATAAAAGAATAGACATATACAGTTATAAATTATATATCTTCGAGCATGAATGGTCAAAAGCGTGCGATGGAAATAATATATGGTACATGGAAGAGTTGTGCACCTACTAAGTTTATGGAAGCATTGAAAGAATTAAGACACAATTGCGAAAGCTTTATACTTGACCTGTGTATTTCAGTCATTAGTCTATACATATATATATATATATATAGTGGACCCGTGACTTGTAATCAGGGTAGAATCAAGACAGTAATTAGGTTATAATCACGGAGAATTATCTACAATTAATACATTAGTGGAAAAAACGAGTCATTATCGAATTTTATCCTTATCATGCCCATGCACTGCAAGGATCTGGGAAGGATGCTAAGTTTGGTGCGATGAAGTAAAAATAGTTGGCGTGGAAGTGCCTCTGTAAGAGAGTCAGCCAGCTGCTTAGAAGTACGGACATGAGAGACATGAAAAAACTTTCGATGGACTTGATCTCCAACAAAATGAAAGTCAATGGCAACATGTTTCATATGAGTGATAAACAGGGTTTGCAGCTAAGTACGTAGCCCCAATATTGCCACATTATATTGTCGGAGAGCTAAAATTAGAGATTTCATGCTCACTAAGTAAGTTGCTAATCCAATTGACTTCGGTAGTAGCGGAGGCAACATCTCAGTGTTAGATATTTTAATAGTGTACAATGTATTTTATTTAACTCTTAATCTGCTACTTTAAATTTACGTGAACTAATCTCTAAATTGTAGAGATTAGTGATATAATTCTTGTAATGGACTTTTTATGGGGCCCAAGTATCTTATACCCGAGGGTATAAATACTATCATACACTTTATTCAATAAGAATAATTTTTATCGAAATACACGCTGCTACAGTACCTTAAATTTCGAAACACACACTTACACACACGTAAGGTATTGCTAGTGTTCTTCATTGATTCTTCACCAATCTTGTTGTTAGCTAGGTGATTTGAGACCTACAAGTTGTATCAGAGCCTAACGTGACAGATTGAAACCTGTTTTGGCAACTGTCAGTGGCAAAATTGTAATTTTTGCTCTAAAACCTCGGTTTTCGCAACACACATAAATTACGTTCCGAAAACCTCAGCCTTCACAACGGTTGACAGTTACTCTCCGAAAACATGAGTTTTCGCATCTCACTGTGAAATCGATTTCGCAACAACAGCAACGTTCCGAAAACCTCAGTTTTCACAATTTACGTTCCGAAAACCATAGTTTTCGCACTCGCGACAACGTAAATAGTCAAGGTCATTTCTGTAATTTCAGCACTGTTTTTGCAACACGTTTTTGTTTCGTAACACGTTTTTGCAAATACACTACGAAAATTTCGATTTTCGAATAAGTGATTTTTGCAACCCGATTTTCACAAAATCGATTTTGGCGCTAATAGTCTTTCGAATCAAACTCTTGATAAACTCTCAAACTTCCGAAAATTCAAACTCTTGTCATTCCAACCACTCTTGTTTCAATCACTTAACGCTTACATGATCATTCACTAACTCTCGACAGATGGACGCCATAACTATGGGTAGCGACCTTAGGCCACCCGTGCTTCGTCACAGTAAATTCTCCGTTTGGCGGAATAGATTCCTAAACTTCATCCAGTCAAAGGATCTCGGGGAAGACATTCTTATCTCATTCAAGGAATGACTTGCTCAGTTCTGGACGACCATTCCAGGTGATGCTACCGTCGACCCTCCTGTACTTCCAAACGAGTGCTCATGACATCGTCATAGTACACAGGTGCTGAAGAGCAAAGAGCAAAAGCAGATGGCCGCACTGTGAACTATCTGATGCAAGCCATCCCTAACGACATCTACTCTCGGTTCGATGTTGTTTTCACCGCGAAAGAGATGTGGGATGAGATTTACAAGATGATGCGTGGCACAAAAGTCGGAGCATTGGCCAAGATGGCGAACACTCTCGCAGCCTATGACACGTTCAAGGCTAAGCCCGGGAAAGAGCTCAGAGACACGTATCGGGAGTTCGTCACTCAAGTGAACGAATTGAAGAAAAGAAACATTCACAGATCAAACATGGAAGTGAACATTCGATTCGTCACATCCCTACTCCCCGAGTGGCAGAGGATTCTACCTTGATCTAACAAAACAAGGAGATCCACGTGCTTGATATCCACAGTGTCTACGAATGTCTCTCACAACATGCTTACGACATTAGCAAGATCGAGAGCAGCATGAAGGGAAAGAAAGTGGCAGACCCACCGTCCTTAGTAACCGACAGCAGAACGAAGAGGTGCACGAGATCCTCCAAAGGCAAGTCAGTGAAGCTCTCTAGCTCCTCGGATGTCGATGGCTCCGGCTCTGACTCTGATCCTGAATTCGGAGACTTTGAGAAGCAGATGGCCCTCATGATGAAGCTTATGAAAAATAAATTCTTCTAAAAGAAGTCGCCATCATCTGCAAACAAGCAACGAAACTCCTCTGATTCCCAAAAACCACAACCAGCTCCTCAACACACCGAGTCCAAGAATGCAACCGAACCTACAAAATTCTAGAACTTTGCCAAGCAGATATAACTAGTGAGGCAGAAGAAGGCTGGCGTAGTCCTGATGGATGAACAAGACCACTGGCTTGAGGACACCTGAGACAGCGAGCCCAAGAACGTCGATCTGATGGCGTTTGTTGAGGAAGCTGAGCAGGAAGCTGTGGACAAGGAGCCCGAAGTCTCGGATAACGAAGAGGGATCGTCCGCTGGAAAGGAGGTAGAATGTATTGACCTTAGCGTATTCTTATAACTTAAAAAGAAATATAAAGTGTTCCGTAAAGAACGTAAATGCATTATGTCATTAGAGAGCAAGTTAGCTAACAATGAAACAACATTAGCTACTGCTCAAGGAAAGGTCAATGCCTTAGAAGATAGTTTAGCTAAATCTGGGGCCATGGTTCGTGCTTTGACCAAACAAGTCAATGAATCTGAGCAAGTTAAGAATAACTCTATAAATTACAAAAATACTTTAGCGGAACTAGAAGCAAGATTAGAAAACAATCATCAAAGTTTGCTTAGAAACTTAAGAAAGAAACACACTCTTAGTTGTCAGCTAGAAGCTGCACACGAACGAGTCTCAAGTCGTGATACACAAATAGAGAAGCTCAAAGCTCAAGTTTTCGAACTTACCAGTAGTTTGAAAACTTGTGAAAGCGAGCGAAAAACCAAAACAAGCGAGTACAACATTGCAAATGAGGAACATAGGCAATTATACTCTAAGATTAAAAGCTTAGAGGATGTTCTTATGAAAGAGGACAAACGAACAAAACCATTTTCTTGAACAAGCCTAAGGATACGAGATGTAATAATCCACAAGAATAGACTTTAAACCATCCTACCAATTGGTTGACAAGAAGCTCCTACCTCTTTACGACATTAAATACTTAGACTTAAATCCTAATCTAATGCATTTCAGGAGAGCATCAAATGTAGATGCTCTCGAGGAAGAAAAGGAGAAGCGTAAAGCTAATGTAAGGGCTGGAATTTCGTTTGATTATGCAAGATGAACGATAGTTACAAAGCAAGGGAAATCCCTTTGTATTCGGACTATCTACCAATTTGATCATCCTCTATGGAAGCTACGTATGTTGGAGAGACTTCTAACACGGAAAAACCTAACACCACTAGTACATACATTCCACTGATAATTCAAGAAATAACCAGATTTGCCCTCAACCCTAGAGTTAGAGCGAAATGACTTTCATGCAGAAAAGGAGAAACTACTTAGTAAAATCTCGTCGCTTGAAAAGCGTCTCGACACAAATGAAGCTTTGACCTCGTACTCTGCCTCTCTAGCTAAAACTAGAAATGAATCCGCCACTCAAGCTATACAGCAAGAAAAGAAAATTACGACTTGGAAAAGCGACTTGACTAAAACCCATCTTTACGTATGCCCACATGCAAGTTCCTAAGTGAGGGAAGCCACATAGACTCAGAAGGAGGATGCTAATATCTTTTCTAAAAGCAGAAGCTACCCTTATCTAGTGTTCTGTTTTTACATATATCTCAAAATCATGTAAATTTGGGCATATAAAGACTGTTAAACACTTTAATTCCTATGATCGATATTTTGATTCAAGTGTTAAGAATTCTAGCAATAAAAATTCATCTCTTAAGAAAAACAGGACTAAAGTACGCTCTCCTACTAAGTCAAGTACAAAACTTGACAACAAAGGATAACATACTCCTAAAGTGTCAAAGCACACTAAAACTAAGGTCAAAGCCAAAGGTTTAGATACTAAACAAATTTGGGTGACCAAAAGGAGCTTGCATGACGTACTAAACTTTGTTATCCCCTAGGAATTAATAAGATATGGGTTCTTAAGTCCGAAATTAAGACAAACAATACATCTAACACTGACTAAGTACCCAAATCGCCAAAAACTGTGTGCAAAGCACCTTCTGCAAACAAGGGAGGACCCGTTCTTAACGGGGTACCTAAATCTCTTTAATCTGTTTTACAGATCCATCATGTGTGGCACCTGGACTCTGGTTGCTCCACACACATTACTGGAATACGAGAGCTGATGAGCTACTACACCGAACATTTCGGTGGACAAGTGCATTTCGGAAATAGTCATTCTGCCCCATTCTTTGGCACGACAAACTCATCCATGACACTCGCATAATCAAGAATGTCTCCTACATTGAGGGTCTAAGCCACAACCTTTTCAGCATTGGGAAATTCTATGATAGAAGACTAAAAGTCAATTTCCATGTTGAAGGATGCAGTATTAGTGATGAGAACGGAAATAAGCTTCTCACATGATCACGAGCGTCCAATCTCTACACTAACAACCTGAGGATCGTCCGACCTTCGACTGTAATCTGTCAGTTATCAAAGGCTTCTCTGCCATGTTGAAGGATGCAGTATTAGTGATGAGAACGGAAATGAGCTTCTCACATGATCACGAGCGTCCAATCTCTACACTAACAACCTGAGGATCGTCCGACCTTCGACTGTAATCTGCCAGTTATCAAAGGCTTCTCTGCTTCAGAGCAACCTTTGGCACTAATGCTTGTCCCACCTTAACTTCAAAACGTTGAATCAACTACACTCACACAAGTTAGACACATGACTACCAGCCCAAAAACTAAAACAGGTTGCCTTAACCTCTCGGCCACTAGAACTACTACACATGGATCTATGTGGACCGATGAAAATTGAGAGTATTAGTGGACGTAAGTATGTCCTCGTGATCATGGATGACATCTCACGCTATACGTGGACAAGACTCCTACGCACGAAGGCCGAGACACCTGATTTCATCATAGATTTGTGAAGACGACTCAGAATTTGTTGGGTTGCAACATTCGAGTGATCCGCACAGACAACGACACTCAGTTCATGAATAAGATGCTCAGTGAATTCTACCAAAAACTCGGGATTTCCCAAAAAATGGAGTAGTGGAAAGAAGGAATATAACTTTAGTGTAAGCAGCTCGCACGATGCTAATCCACGCATAACTTCCCCACTTCCTTTGGACCGAAGCAATCAACACAGTCTGCTACACCCAAAACAAGACAAGCATTCACAAGAGATTTGGGAAGACTCCTTACGAATCGATCAACAAATGAATACCAGACATGAGGTACCTTCGGGTCTTCAGATGCAAGTGCTTTGTTGCAAATGATAGAGAAGACCGAAACAAATTCGACCTTAAAGCACACGAAGCAGTATTCATAGGGTATTCTACAACATCTAAAGCATACAGAGTCTACCTCAAAATTAAAAGAATTGTCATGGAGAGCACCAATGTCATGTTCGATGAAACGCCAACAATGGCTTCCATACAAATCAGTCCAATATCAAGACTTATTAGAGTATTGACAGAAGATCAACACAGTTCTACACCTGTGGAAGGGACATCCACATCAGAGACAGTAAGAGACGAGGATCTGGACATGTTATTCGAACACTTCTACATCACTCCTCTCCAACGTACAGTCGCTCCACAAACCAGTCCCGGCAGTGATGCATCGGTACGACAAGTTGAACAACAAATTATGGCCGATGAAGCTCCTCCAACTCAAGAACTAGATGTCACTGCAAATGCCGAAAATGAAATATACATCGCGAATGAAGTGAACAAAAATAATGAGGAAGAATAAAAAAACACCCCGATATAGATCTCCACTGCGTATGAGATGGAGTTCGTAGATCCACAAAATGAAGATAATGTCGTACTATCTCTCCCTGATGAGAGAAAGTGAACTCAAGCTCATCCTACAACTCAAATAGACACCATTCTCTTCATCCAGCGAAAAGGGTCAGACATTCTCCTAGTTCAAGTCTACGTCGATGATATCATCTTCAGGTTTACAATGCGAAGGTTGTGCGAGCGATTTGCAGACCTTATGAAGACTAAGTTTAAGATGAACATGGTGGGAAGGATTAACTTCTTTCTCGGATTACAGGTCGAGCAACTCTCAGATGAAATCTTCATAAGCCAATCGAAATACATCCACGACATCTCGAAAAGATATGAAATGGAGAATTACATGGCTAAGAGCATGTTGATGTCCACTATGCGCCACCTTGACTTAGACCCCTCAGGAAAACCAGTCAACCCATCATCGGCTCACTTCTCTACCTCACTGTTAGTAGGCCTGAAATCATGTTCTCCACGTTCTTGTGTGCTCGCTTTCAAGCAAATCGTAAGGAGTCACACATGCTTGCCGTGAAGAGAATCATGAAATATCTCAAAGGGACACCAAATCTCATACTGTGATACCCTAAAAGTCTGGCTTCAATTTAATTGGTTATACTGACGTCGGTTATGCAGGGTGTAAGATGGACAGGAAAAACACCTCGGGTGGAGCGCAATTCTTGGGTACAAACTTGTAAGTTGGTCATCCAAGAAACAAATTTGCGTATCCACCTCCACTGCTGAGGCGAAGTACATTGCCGCCGACAGTTGTTCTCAAATTCTTTGGATGCGTACGCAAATACGGGATTATGGGTTTGATCTAAATAATGTTCCTATTTATAATGACTCTAAGAGCGCAATAACTATCACATGCAAACTTGTACACCATTCACGTATCAAGCACATATACCTTATGTATCTTTATAAAAGACCATGTGGAAAAAAAGGAACAATAGATATATACTTCATTTGCACCGAGCTTCAGCTAGCCAACTTATTTACCAAGGTTTTGGACGAAAAACGCTTCCATTTCCTCTTTTATGAGTTGAGCATGCTGAACCTCGATACTTAATTGATTGTGCCTCATGAACCTTTTATATTGTGAATATTATATAGGTGTGCATTAATCTAAGGGGAGTAATACTTATTTAATTAAGGGGGAGCCATCTTTATAAGTTTGAGGGGGAGTTTCTATTGAATTTTCAAGGGGGAGTAGACATATTATTATAATATTAGTAATTTAGTTAATTACTTATATATCTATATAATTTAAGCATTTTTATGACTTATTTAAATATTTTTCGAATTTGATAAAAATATTTAAAAAATTAATCAACTTCTCATTTGAAACACTTATAAACTTTTCGTAGTCCAAGTTTTTGCACTAGTGGACATTTTAACTAAATGGGCCATTTTCGCAAACCTATTTGAATATGCGTTCCAAAAACCATTCACTTACGAAAACCCACATTCGCGAAAGATACACTGCGACAACCTCTCAAACAAACCGAAACTCACTTTTTCAATATCCTTCCAGCGTTTCGGTAAATCAAAGGAACTTAGCCCAAATTACATACATTTTCTTTACCTTTGCTATAATTACACACGAAATCGATCCAAATTTCAAGCATTTTTAATCTTCAAAATCGATTTCAACATTGAGCTCAATTTTTCGCAAAATCGCATTTCAAAATTCTTTCGATTTAGGGTTTAGACTGTGTTTAAATCGCATAATAACGCTACGGTTTTTACCAAATTATCATTCTGTGCAAATGATTTTCAAAGATTTTTTATGATTAAGGATATTTTTTTTTTCAAAAGATAAGGTTTCGGGGTTTTACGAAAATTGCAGTTGCGAGTTGCGACCTCGTATTCGCAGGTCACTGCGAAAACCTCGTTTTCGAAGGTCACTGTGAAAATCTCATTTTTGCACCATGTTTTTGCAATGGATACTTCGAAAACATTTCCAACTACGAAAACTTCGTTTTCGCACTCACCGCACAAACATAGTGTTGACAACCCAGTTTTGCGCCGGAAACTTATAAAAAAAAATTCCAACTTTGAAACTTACATTTTGGCAATCACCGCACAAACCTAGTTTTTGCAACCGGTTTTCACAAAGAAAACTTAGAAAAGTTTTTCAAACTTCGAAAAACCTCGTTTTCGCACTGAGTACGAAAACCTTGTTTTTGAAACCTGTTTTCGCAACATATACTTAGGAAATATTTTCCAACTTCGCGAATCTCAAACATTCGTCTCGCACTAAAGCACTTCGAAATCTTATGACACCGAAAACGATGGGACCCGAACACTTCGAAAACTTATGACACTGAAAAAGATGGGACCGTTTTGCGAAAACCCCTTGAAACCTTTTCCCCATATTTCATGCGAAAATTAGCCAAAGACTTCAAAAATTATATAACCTCGCACATATTAAGTACAAAAACCACAAGCTACATATAAAATCCCGATACTTAGGAAATTTTTCATACGAATAAATCTCAAACATTCAAGTCCCAAATAACTATAAAAACAAGAAATTGGACATTTATTCTTGATCTTTGACTAATCATCTTTATTTTTGTCCGCATTTCAGATACATGGCCTCTTCTCCTTTACACACGCTCTATCCTCAAAAGAAGTGGCTCCAAATCAAGGGGAACAACTTCGGCATCGACCTTGCAGCATTCAAATGCAAGGACGAGGTCGTAGTGACCATACTAAGAGGGCATCTCCTATGGCCGGCCTTCTCCCTCACAGCTCAAGTCTCATAAGTCTATCTTCAACAATTCTGGGTAACATTGGGCATGCCAAGACAAACAGTTCTCTCAAGTTGAAGGCAACAATCAACACAACAACATTGATCCTCATCAAGACCATCCTTCAACGATTACTCCAACTGCACATGACTCAATCTTATGAGCCCTTACCCACCGACGCCAAACTCCTACAAGATCTAAAATGCATCGGATACGGGACAAAATAAAGATGCTCTCTAATTATCAACTAGGTGGCATGCCGCACCCATGGAGAACGTTCTTCGGGCTCGTCTGCAAATGCCTGTCACCCAAGCACTCCAGGTTCGACAGAGGGAACGCCAATGTTGTGCGCATCTACCATGAGATAATCTTCAGCCACAACTTTGACTACGCCCAATTGATTTGGAACAATCTCTTGGACCAGATACAACTACGAGAAAACTTGAAGAAGGTCCAAATTGTTCCATACCTCTGGTGGCTACCGATTCTCATCAAGTGCTTTCTCACAGCCCACCCGGAGATCCTGACGCTACCGAATAAAAGGAGTTACCCACCGCCAATCTTGAAGTATTTACAAAAAACAAAGGAGAACTGCCGAGAGCCTCTCTACACACTGATGACAATTCCAAAGGCTCTCTTCAGACACGCCAACCAGATGAACTCCTCGATAATAGCGTACCATCTAGCACATCAGATACCTGCTCCTATGGCTCCGGCAGACCTAGCCGAGCCCAACTCCATAGCACCCCCAGTGAAAGTGAGCAATCGTAAGTTGGGGAGTCCTCCGAAGCAACAAAATCGGAGGATGACCAACGTCCTCTCATAGACTTATTAAACCTCCTCCGCGATAAAATAAAGAAGCAAACTCACGATCCATCTGCTTCCTTGTCGGTGCCCTCCCCAATAGACCCCCAACCAACTATAAGTCGGACTAACCCCTTTGAATCAGGAGTTGATGTAGTAAACTCCCAAGTAGAAGTCATCACATTGAGTCCAATGACGCACTCCTCACCTTTACCCATCCATTTATCCGTCTCCCAACAGACGGATGTCTCAACATCCACACATGGGGACCCATATCTACTATCACCACCTCGCTCGGAGGTGAGAGATATTAAAATTAGGTGGTTCACAACCCCTGACAACCGCCATGTCCTTGTTCACAATAGGTCATCAGTCCACTATGCCTATATTTTTCCCAACCTTTAGGACACAAACACATATCATCTTAGGTCTCTGTGACCTAATAGAAACTTTCATAGACGCATCCATTATGGATGTCGTTCCAGGAATGAAAGGTACTCCCACCGCTGCAACGTCAATTACAACAACAGTAACAGGCCTCCGGTCGACCCTCTTACGAGCGAGATGTCAACGGGAAGCCTAAGTGGCCTCGGTCCGGTGATTACCCCCGCGGGTCTAAGTGAACCTGCTACAACAACCGTACTGACACTTCCCCCAATTGTGTCACTAGGATCGGTTGGAAGTCCTACTAGAGTAAATGCATGTCACGTATCATTAACTTATTTCGATGTCGTGACAACAGAATGCCTTAGTGGCTCCGCACGGCTATCTCCCCCGTACGTCACTAAGGACACTATTTCCCAACCGTCAAAGAGACGGTCCCTAAGGCGATCGACGCAATTTTCTCTTCTCTCGAAGAGAGTCTATTGGGACAAATGCGATTGATGTTCGAGAATGCCTTAACGGACAAGGGAAAATCTCCTATGACGGACGCACTCCCACCACCACCTTCGTCATCCCCACAACCACCACTGTCATCTTTCGCACCACCACCATCCTCCGTCTCACCTTCATCATCCCGACACAACCCGACACCGCCCTAATAAACCGATTCACCGTCTCAATTGACTACCTCCACAATGTCCTTATGTCTTGACTCCTTAAACTCCCAAATAGAACCCCGTTGAACAGCGTGTGTTCGATCGTCTCGTCGAGCGCCCAGAAGATTTACCTCCTGTGACCTTCCGCGAAGAATCCTCATGATCCAAACGATGACATGACGATCCTGACGATCATGATCATCATGAGGGGGAGAAACGACATAAAACAACGAGCGGCAGTCATGGAAGAGCAAAGGCGTAGACATCATCTCGAGGAGCGGGATATTCATTCACACAACCACCACCCACCACATCGTCCAAACAGCCAGCACCCACACAAACAGCCACCACCCAACCAAAAACACCACCATAAGCCTCCCAAACCCAAGCAGTCCAAACTGCCACCACCTCCAAACAGCCTTCCAACCCACAAGTGTACATAGACAAGTATATCTTGGAAGAGTGGATGTATCGAACGGAGACGGAAGAGGAAACCCGCCTACGCCTCGACCACATCAAATAGTACCTACAATGACTGACGACAGATTTTTCTCAATTCATCCGAAAGAGGAAGAGACGCGCAAAGACCACCAAATGGAGATGTCAGAGCTCACAAAATTGCTCAACCTTAGACTCAAGAAAACACCGAACCTGACCAAAGGCACGGTGTTAGTCGAGACTCCTTGGGAGAACAAGAGGATAACCACCCCTTCCTAGAAGACTACTATCCTAAAATCTGGAGGCATCCTGAAAAGATCAAGGAGGCATCCTGAAAGATCAAGCCTACCAACGAGTTGACCCTCCAAGGCCTCACACACCCGAAAAACACGAGGTAGGGGTTCAACCATCGCTTTTATGCTCTCACTGCTGACAACCAGAAAGGGACTGTCGTTGGAGCAGCTGAAAGAAACAGAAAAGGCGAAAGCTCCCATTGCTGAACTCGAAGAAGTGGAGTACAACTACGGCAAGTTCCCTACTCCCGTCTACTTCGTGGTCAGAGTGGATGGCTCGAAGGACTAGATTTTTTAGCCCGAACGCCCCAACCTTCCTCCGGACAAAGTCACAAACCTATTCGGAATGTATAGGAAATTCGTCCTGAGGAACCACAAATATCATGAGGGATTCGATGCCTTGAAGCGCTATATGCTGAGGCAAATCAACTCCCATACCGTTGAAGACTTTCAGATTGTCATACAAAACAATATGAAGAAAGTTAACATGATGGTGCCTCAGACGTGCTCTAAAGATCTTCAAGACTATCCCGAGAACCACATATTTATCCACCCAGAGTTTGGAGTTACCTTCTACCACCCGGAGAACACACACGTGATGGTGGTCTCTCAAATCTCAAAGTTCTCGGATGGAACTCTAAAGATAATCTGACAGAAGCTTCAAGTGTGTCTAGCCTCATTGGGGCCTGGGAATTACTCCATGGATCTTGGAGTTGAAGAAGGACCAATACTTGAAACTATAATAGAGAAGATCAATGATGGAATTGAGCTAATGAATAGCACCCGAAAGTACGAGGTCCCTCTAGGATTTCGCAAGTCCTTCTTTGCCTGGAAAGAAAAGAGAAAAAGAAGAAAGTCATGATGAAGACCCTAGAGCACGACTTGAAGATTGGACACTAATGGGGATATTGTTAGACATTTTAATAGTGTCCAATGTATTTTATTTAAGTCTTAGTCTTGTACTTTAAATTTACGAGAAATAATCTCTATATTGTAGAGATTAGTAATATACTTGTTGTAATGGACTTTTTAGGGGCCCAAGTATCTTATAACCTAATCCAAATGTGTAAATACTAAAATCCTACACTTTATTCAATAATAATTATTTTTCTCGAAATGCACGCCGCTATAGTACCTTAAAGTTATCGAAACATGCACTTACACACACTTAAGTTATTTCTTCACCAATCTTATTGTTATCTCGGTGATTTGAGACCTACACTCGGTATTTTGCATAAGTCGATAAGCGAGCAACAATGCATTGCTTTTTAGAACTCTAACTCACCGGATTGGAGCGAAGAAATAGGACATAAGCTGACGTGGAATGACATATGTCGGCATCGCCAGCCCAATCGACGTGAAAGAATGTATGAAGAGTTGTGGGAGATCGAGCAAAAATGAAAAGCCCATAGTGAGAGGTGCTTTTAAGGTTTCAAAGAATTCTTTTTACTGCAAATCATTGAGTTGTTGATGTCTAATGCATAAACTAAGCTAGCTTGTTGATCACAAAGCTTCCGGACGAGTGAAAAATAGATATTATAATGAACACAAAACTTGTCTATGTTTTGTCGGATTATTTCTTGGAGAACCATCATCAAGCTCGAGTATTATGGTAGGTGAAATAGGAGTGTTCCCTGCTTTGCAATCTTGCATGTTGGTCTTGTGAAGAAGATTAATGATGTATTGTTGTTACGAGAGAAATATGCCTCGAGATGTGCGGATTAATTCAACACCCAGAAGTAATGGAGCTGCCCAAGATCCTCAAGAGAGAACCGCTGAGAAAGCTGAGTAGTGAAGTTGCGAAGAAGAGTTAGGTCACGTCCTGTCAAAATAATATCATCCATGTACACTAGGAGATAAAGAGTGTGAGAACCAGATATATAACTAAACAGAGAAGCATCACTTTTAGAGTTTGTAAAACCACAAGAGATTAGACAGGAGCGGACATAGTTAGGATACTTAGAATCAACAAACCCCGATGGTTGTTGCATGAATATCAATTCTGAAAGAGTTTCATGTAAAAAGCCATTATTAACATCTAATTGTTGTAGAAGCCAACGTAGAGCAACTGTCGTTTAAAGTACAGGCCGAATTGTGGTCAGTTTAACTACATGGCTAAATGTTTTTGTGAAGTCAATGCTTGGACGTCCGTAGCAACCAATCGGGTTTTATGTCGAGCAATAGTCCCATATGGATTTCTCTTAATTAGATATACCCATTTGAATCCAATAATGTTTTGTGTGGGAGAGTAGGGAACTAAGGTCCATGTCTTATTTTTTTATGGGCTGAAAATTTATTCTTGCACGGCATCACGCCACTGGGAGAATTTTTTGGATTGGGTAAAGATTGTGGTTCAGATAGTAGGGATGTTTGTTCAACACGGTGATTGGGTGTATGATCTTTTTGGGTTAAAAATCTTGAGCACAAGTAACCATTCGAGATGGTTTTGGGGGGCAATGGTGAGGCAGAGAAATCCGAAGTAGATGTAGAATTAGGAGAGAGAGATAAATGCCTTGTTGGATGGAGCTTACTTGGGCCGAAGAGGTTGGAGCTTGACTTGGTGAGTCAAGGGACTCTTTGGTAGTTGGCGATGATTAAATTTGAATGAGTTTCGGAAGTGGTAAAGTGATGAATACTTCCCAAACTTAGAGATTGATATAGGAGATAATTTTTTTGTTGGAGGAACTTATGATATAAAGACCTATGTGGTTCAAAGTTTGTCCTTAAAAGGAATATTATTTTCAATGAAGTGACCATGACGGGAAGTAAATATTTTATTACTAGATCGATCAAGGAAAATATAAGCATGGTGAGAGAGAGAAAACCCGAGATACACATAAAGGTTTAGATGGAGGAGCTAACTTATGAGGAGCATATGGGCAAAGAAACCGCAAACACGCAAAGTGGTTGAGATTTAAAGAGATAATGAAGTGGACTATCATATTTACGATAGATATAGGAATTCGATTAATGAGAAAAGTGGCATATTGAAATCCATAGTTCCAAAAGTAGATATGTTCATCAGAGTGATGAAGATGTTTCAACGATATGACTATGTTTTCACTCAGCAAATCCTACATGTCAAGGCGTGTAAGGAGGAGATATCATGTGCTGAATCGTCATTTATCAATGAAGCTTGAGAGGAAATTGTATCACTGCCACCATCAGTATATAAGATTTTGATTTTTGTGTGAAAATAGTTCTCAATAATATAAGAGTGTTAGAAAGAACTCACGCGAACACAGTGAACACGATCGTATTTTGGTGCAGCTGAAATCGACTGCCTTTTCTGTAGTTTTTTTAATGCTTAAATAGAAGTTTACATGGAAACTAATAAATGCCTATAATCAGGCCACTAATTTAGCCAAAACTAATAAGGAAAACACAATCACCTCATAAGTTAAGTATATTCTCCTAAACTATGCCTAAACTAATTAAGGAAAGTGAATCACAAGGATTATTCCTACAATCTCCTCCTAAGCCTTGTGTCCACTGTTGATGTCGATTAGGCCGATCTTACCCCGTAGCTCATGAAACTTGGTCCTTCCAAGCGGCTTCGTCAGAATGTCGCTCAGCTGATCCTCGCTTCTGATGAACTCTACATCAATCAAGCCTTCTTCTGCAGCCTCCCGGACGAAGTGATATTTCACTCGAATGTGCTTACTCTGTCCATGGAGTACTGGATTCTTGATCAAAGCAATTGCGGACTTATTGTCCACCCTCAGCATTGGTGCTCTTGCTGCTGTTCCCTGCACCTCAGACAACACACGAGCGAGCCACAATGCTTGACAAGCAGCGTTAGCAGCTGCTATATACTCTGCCTCACAGCTGGACTGAGCCACCACCTTCTGCTTCATGGATTGCCAGGTGATCGGGCTGCCACTGAGGAAGAAAATCACGCCAGTTGTGCTTTTACTTGCATCAACATCCCCGGCGTAATCACTGTCGCTGAAGCCTGTCAGATAACGCTCCTCCTTCTCCCTCCTGCCGAACCAGAGTCCCCAATCTTGGGTCCCGGCCACATAGCGCAGGATGCGCTTCACAGCTGCGAGGTGATCCTCGCGTGGATCTTCCAGGAACCGACTCACATAGCCAACCGCAAACGCTAGATCAGGGCGAGTGTTGACCAAATACCTTAAGCTCCCAACGACGCTCCTGTACGTCGTTGCGTCGACCGGCGGCTCTGCGCTGAGCTTGCTCAACTTCAAGCGCGGTTCCATAGGCACGTGACAGGGGTTACACCCTGCCATGCCGCTCTTCTCCAGGATCTTGCCGGCGTAGGCGCCCTGGCTCAGCGAGATCCCCTTCGCGCCCTGCTTCACTTCAATGCCAAGGTAGTAGTGAAGCAAGCCGAGGTCACTCATCTTGAACGCGGCTGCCATTTCCTCCTTGAATGACTTGATATCGCCGCCGTTCGAGCCGGTGATCACGAGGTCATCCACATAGACCCCGATCACCAGCTGCTTGCCATCGTTCTGCCTGATGTAGATGGCGTGTTCCGACGGGCTCTTCCTGAAGCCGAACGACAACAGCGTGCTGTCCAGCTTCGCGTTCCATGCGCGCGGCGCTTGATGCAGCCCGTACAGCGCCTTTCGGAGCTTGAGCACCTTGTGCTCCTTGCCGGTGATGACAAACCCCGGTGGCTGCTCGACGTAAACCTCCTCCTCCAGGTCTCCATTCAAGAACGCTGACTTGACGTCCATGTGGTGCACCTCCCACCCTTCGTGTGCCGCGAGGGCGATGATCAGGCGCACCGAGTCCAGCCGCGCCACCGGCGCGAACACTTCGTCGTAGTCGATGCCGTGCCGCTGTGCGTAACCCTTCACCACAAGGCGCGCCTTATGCTTGGACACCGCTCCGTGCTCGTCCCTCTTCACCTTGAAGACCCACTTCAAGCCGATCGCTCGGCGGCCAGGCGGAAGGTCGGCGAGGGACCACGTCCGGTTGTCCTCAATCGAGTCCATCTCCTCCATCATCGCCTTCCTCCAGCTGGGGCTGCGTTCCGCCTCGGCGAACGTCGCAGGTTCGTCGGAGCTCATGGCATGGAGCTCCTCCACCACAAGTGCCCGCGGTGCGAAGCCACGCGGCGAAGCTGGCCCGATGATGTTGTCGATCCTCCGAAACCGGAGGGGAGCGTCGTCGTCGTGGTCGGCGTCCAGGTGCTCGCCTGCCTCGCTCGGCGGTGAGGCGAACTCCACCTCCTGTGACTCGCTGGATCCCGCTGGTATAGCGCCTCCTCCACCACGAGGCGATGCCGGCGGCATCAGCTCGCCCTCCTCAGTTGCACTTCCAGGTGCCTCCTCGGTGCCCTCGGCCACCGGAGGTCCCTGGTTCGCGATGGAGTACTCCACCGTGAACACGTCGTCGTCGCCGTTCGGCTCGCCATCGACCTCTACAGAGCCCCAGATCCACTGGGCTCCCTCGTCGAACACCACGTCGCGGGTCACGTGGACACGCTTCGTGACAGGATCGTATGCACGGTACGCCTTGGAGCCTCGCTCGTAGCCGATGAAGATCATCTTGCAGCCACGATCCTCGAGCTTCTTCAGATGCGGCGTCGTGTTCCGGACGTAGACGATGCAGCCGAATGTCCTCAGGTGATGCACTGCCGGCTTCTTCCCATGCCACGCTTCGAACGGCGTCATGCCGTCCACGCTCTTCGTTGGGCATCGGTTGAGGATGTATACCGCGGTGGTCACGGCCTCGCCCCAGAACCACCCCGGCAGCCCTTTCGCCTTGAGCATACTCCTTGCTGTCGCCACCACCGTCCCATTCCTTCGCTCGACCACGCCGTTCTTCTGTGGGCTGTATGGTGCAGTGTGCTGGCGATGTATCCCTTCTCCCGCGCAGTACTCCGCGAACTCGATCGAGGTGAATTCGCCACCACGATCGGTCCGGAGCACCCCCAGTTTCAGCCCGGACTCCCCCTCTGCCCGTGCTTGGAGTTCCTTGATGGCAGCCGCGGCATGATCCTTTGAAGGGATCGCGGCTACCCACATGTATCGGCTGAGGTCGTCGACGAGCAACAAGAAGTACTTGTTTCCGCTTGGGGTCGCTGGCGTGATCGACCCGCACAGATCGCCGTGCACAAGCTCAAGCCGCTGCTTTGCGCGGTACTCTGCTTTCGCCGGAAATGGGGTGCGCCTCTGCTTCCCAGCTAGGCATGCGTCGCACAGCTGGTCCACCTGCCCGATCTCCGGCAGGCCGCGCACCAGCTCCTCCCGAGCTAGCTTCCGGAGCGCCGCCATGTTGACATGACAAAAGCGATCATGCCAGCGCCACGCCACCTCGTCGCCGCGCCCCCGCACCGCTAAGCACGTCGGTTGTGCTATCTTGATCCGGAGCAGGTACAGGCGGTTCGCCTCGCGCGTCACCCTTGCCAACAGTTGACCGCCGAGCTCCCGAATCCGCATCACACCAGCGTCGATGTCGATCTTGAAGCGGACCTCGTCGAGCTGGCCCAGGCTCACGATGTTCGTCGTCAGCCGGGGAATGAAGTAGACCCCGGCGAACGACCGGAGCTCCCCGTTTTTGCACACGAAGACGATGGTGCCCCGTCCTTCAATCCGCGCCACCGAGTCGTCGCCAAAGCGCACGGTGCCGCGCACCGCCATGTCGAGTTTCGAGAAGGCGGCCCTGGCCCCAGACATGTGATTGGTTGCCCCCGAGTCCAGGACCCACGTCTCCGCCTCGCGTTCCTCTTCTTCCCCGAGCTGTGCGAACACCTTTTCTTCGCGGATCTCGATCTGGGCCACGGACGACGCCTGCCCAGATCCGCATCCTCCATGCTGATGCGATGCTCCCAGCGGCGCCGGATCAGCCCTGGCTAGCGGCTCGATAGCCGATAAGGGCGGCGCCGACGAAGTTGTCGTCGATTGCGACATCAGTGGGGCGAGAGTGGGGGAGCACCTTGCGAGACAGAGTGAGGCCTCCTCCTCATCCCGGACTGCATGGGCCTGCTCCTTCTTGGGCCTCGACCGGCACTCTCCTCCCACGACCGCGTCCGCGTCGACCGCCTCCCCCGTTAGAGCTGCCGCCGCGGAAGTGGTTCTCCGCCTCCCGCTTCTTCCGCCGCGCGTCCCACTCCTCCTCAGTGAGATACAGCTTGCCCTCATGCTGTAGTGACGCCGGCGGTCCATCCAGCTCTTCCTCCGCCTCTTGCAATCGCCCGGTGAGATCGGCGACCGTCATGGTGGATGGATCGAGCAGCGTCTTGATCGCAATCGCGATCTGCTTGAAGCGGGGAGGCAGACTCCGTAGCATCTTGGCTACGATTTCCTTGTCCTTCACCTCATCCCCCAGTGTGGTGAGGTGCGCCGCCATGCCATTGAGGCGCAGCGCGAACTCCTCGACGGTCTCGCCGTCGTTGAATGTGGCGAGGTCGAATTTGCGACGTAGTTGCTGCGCCGTTGCCTTCTTCACACGATCGTCCCCGATCCGCATGGTTGCGATCGCGTCCCAGGCCTCCTTTGCCGTCTCCTTGGAGCCGATCGTCGACACCATTTCGGGCGGGACCGCGCTCACCAGCGCATCGAGCGCCATCATGTCTTCCTGCTCATCGGTAGTGCCCTTCTCGATGGCGTTCCATAGTGCTCTCGCCTTCAATTTCACCTTCATCATGAGCGCCCAGTCAGAGTAATTGGTCTTGGTGAGAACGGGGTAGCTATTCCCGCTGCCCACCTCACGAATCACTCGCTGGATCACGGCGCCAGAGGCATCGGCTTTCTTGCTTCCATCGCCCATGGTCCCTGGATGAACTCGCTCTGATACCAATTGTTAGAAAGAACTCACGCGAACACAGTGAACACGATCGTATTTTGGTGCAGCTGAAATCGACTGCCTTTTCTGTAGTCTTTTTACTGCTTAAATAGAAGTTTACATGGAAACTAATAAATGCCTATAATCAGGCCACTAATTTAGCCTAAACTAATAAGGAAAACACAATCACCTCATAAGTTAAGTATATTCTCCTAAACTATGCCTAAACTAATTAAGGAAAGTGAATCACAAGGATTATTCCTACAAAGAGTACGTCTCAAACACGGAAATGAGATCATATTTGTTTTTCAATGGATAGAACCATGTGAACTTAGTGAAGTGGTCAACAAAAATCACATAATAACGGATGTTCCCAAATGATGTTATGGGGACTGGATCCCAAAATATCCAAATAAATATATTGAAAGGCACGAGTACAAAGAAATAGAATTTTCGTTGAAAGGGAAGTTAATGACTTTTATTAGAAAGACCAGATTCACAAAATTCATTAACTGAAGAGGAAGGAATGTTAGAGGTTGCCAAGATCCGATGTTGGGTTTCATGAGAAGGGTGCCCTAACCTTTGATGTTAGATTTCGAGGTAATAGCAGTAGAGACAGAGAAGATGACCACTCATAGAGGTTGTTGCAACTTCTCCTTTCATCAATGGTGTCTCCGTGCTCAAATCCTTTACAAGAAAATTAGAGGGGAAAAAATCGATATAAACTCGATTTTGTTTGCAGAATTAAGAGATTTTCGCAAATGAGAGGTGCACACAAAACATTATTTAATACAAATGATGCATTATGTGAATTAAGAGAAGAGAAACCACAATGAGTAATAGAAACGCATGTACCATCACCAGCAATGACGTCCTCGTTACCAACATAATTAGAGTGCATGGACATGTTTTAAGATCGCAGGTGATATGATGGGTCGCTCCAGAATCAAGAAGCCAGTTGTTGTCTGACTGGTGATGTTACGAGTTTGTTGATGGTGGATTCCTTGATATGCAGAATTTGGCACTTTGGCCTATACTATCACATAATTGGCAAACAAAAGAAGCATTACCGTAAGGTATATTTGGTAGACTGTAGCCGCCTAGTATATGCAGAAGTTGGTGGTAGTTTCCATCAAAGTTCTAATTCGAAGAACGACCTCTTCTAAAGCCATTGCCACCCCTACGATTTCTTCCTCTAACTCCACGTCTCCATGTGCAAGGTTAGTAACGACTTGAGATTCATCTTCTTCCCTTGAGAGACTCCACAATTTGAACTAGATCCTCATCATGAAGTTTGTCATAGAGATCTTCAAAGTTTATTGCTACATCACGAACACAAATCACAATCGCCAACTCCTTAAACTCATCGCCGAGTCCGCCTGGAACATATGAAATTAGTTGGCCAACGGATAAAGGATGCCCCATGATAACAAGGTCATCATCAAGTGACTTGATTTTGTTCATCTAGTTTGTTAATGTTGCCCTCCTTTTTACCCTCATTAGAGAAGAGACTATCGACTTCAAGTGTGTGTTCGATCGATTTGCAAAAGTAGAGAGCAACTAGCCCCATGCTTATGCAGAGGTGATGCAGTTGTTAGTTGTTGGACCAACAGAGCTATGAACGGTGGTTTAAATACTGAGAAGAACCAGCCGATCTTGCCTTGTCCAAAATGTAAAATTGGTATCATTTATAGGAGGACACGTGTTTGTCCTATCAACAAACCCGAGGAAACCATCAGTCATTTGATATTTCCAAGATTAATAATAGTTGACACCATCTTTCGCCAACTTAAAATAAAGTTGTGATGATACATTGCGAGAGATGAGGTTTCCATTTAACATGGGAGTTTGTATGGTTTTTGTGTGGCGATGACATTTGTTTGGATGTTAGAAATAGGGAGATATGAAGATGATGATTGTGTTGTCATGAATCCGAGCGAACAGACAGAGGTTTTATATTTACGGACTTTGATACCATAAAAGCTTTATAATTGACTTGTGTATTTCACTTATTAGTGTATACAAATATATATGGACATGACTAGTACTCATGCTGGATAGTAATTAGGCTACAGTCATGGAGAATTATCTACAATTAATACATTAGTGTAAAATGAGTCTTTATCCGATCTTATCCTTATAAGATTGTGAGATGGACACACATCAATAATAATACAGTTGCATTTTACCGTATATTTTATGTGCATTTAAACTCCTTGTGGATGGTCTTCAACATTGTTAGGGGTTGTATGTGTTGATACGTGCATCTTTAAATAGTAATCGGGTATGATTGAACATAGATTATCAGCATGTTGAAGCCCAAACTAACTTTGTTGAAGTTCGACAGTGTTGAAATAATAAATTAATTAGTTTAAAAGGTGTGTAATAGCGCAACAACTTACCAAATCAAAGACAGCAGAACTGGTGTACTACTTCTAACACAAACACAAGTAAAGTGGAAAGATATCTTGATCGAAGTGAATTTAATTAATTATTACTGTAGATGTTGTTGGCTTTTAGTTTGAGTGTAGGAAGATGGGAGGAAGAGAAATGGGAAATAAAGTGAAGTTAAAACCCTCTCTCATCTTTAAGTCATCCATCTCTCTAAAGTTAAAATCCTAAATCAAGCATCTACCTTTTCCCTCATCATTTTCCACCATTTTTGGATGAGGATGTGGGAGGTATCATCCTTTTTTCTTTGGTGTGTTGTGCCTGCCGATTTTTTTTATTTTTTTTTGTGTTTGATGTTGGTCGTTTTTTGTAATTCTCTGTTTTTTTGTGGTTGTTGTGGGTGCTCGTCTTTCTATTTTTTCTTCCTTCGTATGTTGCTCTTGCAGTGTGCGGGTGTTTTATGGTTTTTTGTGTTTGACGTGTGTTGCCTGTTTTTTTCTTTGTTTGTTTTGTTGTGTTTACTTTTGTCTTGCTCCGTATTCTTTGATTTCGTGTGTGATTGTTCTATATTTTCTGTCTATGCTTGTCTCCCTGTTTGCGAGTTTATTTCTCCTCTCGTAGGAGTCCATTTCTTCCGATGTGGAGTGTTCCTTCCGATGAAGTCGAGTTTTCTGAAATTGAAGACGGAGAGGATGAAGAGTGTTATAGATTGAGTTTTTGACTCGATTTGTAATAGGCTCTTTAAATGTTCTTGTTCAATCTCTCAAACTTGTTGTCTTTCGTATTTGTGTTTTGTTGCACTTGTTCCCACTCTCGATGTGAGAGATTTGTTCCCTAATTTAATTTGATTGTCTCCAAAGGGATGCTCTTATCTATTTAGCCACTTGTAATTTTTTTTTGTTTATTTATGAAGTTATCGTTTTGAAAAAAAAAAAAACTCGACTTGTTTTCAAATAAAATATGAACAATGTTATCAAAGAAAGGGGATGCCACTAGTTTAAATAAAATAATGAAGCGTCACAATTGACAACAGTTAACGGTACACCACTCCAATGTAATGAAGCCGTGGGTCTAATTCCATTGACTGAAGTGGCACGTTTCCAGAATTTTTATACACTCCGATATCGAACATATTCTTGCAATTTTGGATTTAAAAACCCGTAATTTGAAAGAAAAAGAAAAAAGAAAAACCCGTAATTTTTATAATTGACTTGTGTATTTCACTTATTTGTGTATACCAATATATATGGACATGACTAGTACTCATGCTGGATAGTAATTAGGCTACAGTCATGGAGAATTATCTACAATTAATATATTAGTGTAAAATGAGTCTTTATCCGATCTTATCCTTATAAGATTGTGAGATGGACAATCATCAATAATAATACAGTTGCATTTTACCATATATTTTATGTGCATTTAAACTCCTTGTGGATGGTCTTCAACATTGTTAGGGGTCCTATGTGTTGATACGTGCATCTTTAAATAGTAATCGAGTATGATTGAACATAGATTATCAGCATGTTGAAGCCCAAACTAACTTTGTTGAAGTTCGACAGTGTGGAAAAATAAATTAATTAGTTTAAAAAGTGTGTAATAGCGCAACAACTTACCTAATCAAAGACAACTGAACTGGTGTACTACTTCTAACACAAATACAAGTAAAGTGGAAAGATATCTTGATCGAAGTGATTACTGTAGATGTTGTTGGCTTTTAGTTTGAGTGTAGGAAGATGGGAGGAAGAGAAATGAGAAATGAACTGAAGTTAAAACCCTCACCGACGCCTTCTCTCTCATCTTTAAGTCATCCATCTCTCTAGTTAAAATCCTAAATCAAGCATCTACCTTTTCCCTCATCATTTTCCACCATTTTTGGGTGAGGATGTGGGAGGTATCATCATTTTTTCTTTGGTGTGTTGTGCCTGCCGATTTTTTTTTTTTTTTGTGTTTGATGTTGGTCGTTTTTTGTCGTTCTCTGTTTTTTTGTGGTTGTTGTGGGTGCTCGTCTTTCTATTTTTTCTTCCTTCGTATGTTGCTCTTGCAGTGTGCGGGTGTTTTATGGTTTTTTGTGTTCGACGTGTGTTGCCTGTTTTTTCTTTGTTTGTTTTGTTGTTTACTTTTGTCTTGCTCCGTATTCTTTGATTTCGTGTGTGATTGTCTATATTTTCTGTCTATGCTTGTCTCCCTGTTTGCGAGTTTATTTCTCCTCTCATAGGAGTCCATTTCTTCCGATGTGGAGTGTTCCTTCCGATGAAGTCGAGTTTTTGAAATTGAAGACGGAGAGGATGAAGAGTGTTATAGATTGAGTTTTGACTCGATTTGTAATAGGCTCTTTAAATGTTTTGTTCAATCTCTCAAACTTGTTGTCTTTCGTATTTGTGTTTTTGTTGCACTTGTTCCCACTCTCGATGTGAGAGATTTGTTCCCTAATTTAATTTTGATTGTCTCCAAAGGGATGCTCTTATCTATTTAGCCACTTGTAATTTTTTTTTTATTTATGAAGTTATCGTTTTGAAAAAAAAAAAAATCGACTTTTTTTCAAATAAAAAATGAACAATTTATCAAAGAAAGGGGATGCCACTAGTTTAAATAAAATAATGAAGCGTCACAATTGACAACAGTCAACGGTACACCACTCCAATGTAATGAAGCCGTGGGTCTAATTCCATTGACTGAAGTGGCACGTTTGCATAATTTTTATACACTCCGATATCGAACATATTCTTGCAATTTTGGATTTAAAAACCCGTAATTTGAAAGAAAAAGAAAAAAGAAAAACCAGTAATTATTATAATTGACTTGTGTATTTCACTTATTTGTGTATACAAATATATATGGACATGACTAATACTCATGCTGGATAGTAATTAGGCTACAGTCATGGAGAATTATCTACAATTAATACATTAGTGTAAAATGAGTTTTTATCCGATCTTATCCTTATAAGATTGTGAGATGGAGACACATCAATAATAATACAGTTGCATTTTACCATATATTTTATGTGCATTTAAACTCCTTGTGGATGGTCTTCAACATTGTTAGTGGTGGTATGTGTTGATACGTGCATCTTTAAATAGTAATCGAGTATGATTGAACATAGATTATCACCATGTTGAAGCCCAAACTAACTTTTTTGAAGCTCGACAGTGTTGAAAAATAAATTAATTAGTTTAAAAAGTGTGTAATAGCGCAACAACTTACCTAATCAAAGACAGCAGAACTGGTGTACTACTTCTAACACAAACATAAGTAAAGTGGAAAGATATCTTGATCGAAGTGAATTTAATTAATTATTACTGTAGATGATGTTGGCTTTTAGTTTGAGTGTAGGGAGATGGGAGGAAGAGAAATGAGAAATGAACTGAAGTTAAAACCCTCACCGACGCCTTCTCTCTCATCTTTAAGTCATCCATCTCTCGTTAAAATCCTAAATCAAGCATCTACCTTTTCCCTCATCATTTTCCACCATTTTTGGGTGAGGATGTGGGAGGTATCATCCTTTTTTCTTTGGTGTGTTGTGCCTGCCGATTTTTATTTTTTTTTGTGTTTGATGTTGGTCGTTTTTTGTCGTTCTCTGTTTTTTTGTGGTTGTTGTGGGTGCTCGTCTTTCTATTTTTTCTTCCTTCGTATGTTGCTCTTGCAGTGTGCGGGTGTTTTATGGTTTTTTGTGTTTGACGTGTGTTGCCTGTTTTTTTCTTTGTTTGTTTTGTTGTGTTTACTTTTGTCTTGCTCCGTATTCTTTGATTTCGTGTGTGATTGTTCTATATTTTCTGTCTATGCTTGTCTCCCTGTTTGCGAGTTTATTTCTCCTCTCGTAGGAGTCAATTTCTTCCGATGTGGAGTGTTCCTTCCGATGAAGTCGAGTTTTCTGAAATTGAAGACGGAGAGGATGAAGAGTGTTATAGATTGAGTTTTTGACTCGATTTGTAATAGGCTCTTTAAATGTTTTGTTCAATCTCTCAACCTTGTTGTCTTTCGTATTTGTGTTTTTGTTGCACTTGTTCCCACTCTCGATGTGAGAGATTTGTTCCCTAATTTAATTTTGATTGTCTCCAAAGGGATGCTCTTATCTATTTAGCCACTTGTAATTTTTTTTTGTTTATTTATGAAGTTATCGTTTTGAAAAAAAAAAAAAAAACTCGACTTGTTTTCAAATAAAAAATGAACAAGGTTATCAAAGAAAGGGGATGCCACTAGTTTAAATAAAATAATGAAGCGTCACAATTGACAACAGTCAACGGTACACCACTCCAATGTAATGAAGCCGTGGGTCTAATTCCATTGACTGAAGTGGCACGTTTGCAGAATTTTTATACACTCCGATATCGAACATATTCTTGCAATTTTGGATTTAAAAACCCGTAATTTGAAAGAAAAAGAAAAAAGAAAAACCCGTAATTTTTATAATTGACTTGTGTATTTCACTTATTTGTGTATACAAATATATGGACATGACTAGTACTCATGCTGGATAGTAATTAGGCTACAGTCATGGAGAATTATCTACAATTAATACATTAGTGTAAAATTAGTCTTTATCCGATCTTATCCTTATAAGATTGTGAGATGGACAATCATCAATAATAATACAGTTGCATTTTACCATATATTTTATGTGCATTTAAACTCCTTGTGGATGGTCTTCAACATTGTTAGGGGTCGTATGTGTTGATACGTGCATCTTTAAATAGTAATCGAGTATGATTGAACATAGATTATCAGCATTATGAAGCCCAAACTAACTTTGTTGAAGTTCGACAGTGTTGAAAAAATAAATTAATTAGTTTAAAAGGTGTGTAATAGCGCAACAACTTACCTAATCAAAGACAGCAGAACTGGTGTACTACTTCTAACACAAACACCAGTAAAGTGGAAAGATATCTTGATCGAAGTGAATTTAATTAATTATTACTGTAGATGTTGTTGGCTTTTGTTTGAGTGTAGGAAGATGGAGGAAGAGAAATGGGAAATGAACTGAAGTTAAAACCCTCACCGACGGCTTCTCTCTCATCTTTAAGTCATCCATCTCTCTAAAGTTAAAATCCTAAATCAAGCATCTACCTTTTCCCTCATCATTTTCCACCATTTTTGGGTGAGGATGTGGGAGGTATCATCCTTTTTCTTTGGTGTGTTGTGCCTGCCGAATTTTAATTTTTTTTGTGTTTGATGTTGGTCGTTTTTTGTCGTTCTCTGTTTTTTTGTGGTTGTTGTGGGTGCTCGTCTTTCTATTTTTTCTTCCTTCGTATGTTGCTCTTGCAGTGTGCGGGTGATTTATGGTTTTTTGTGTTTGACGTGTGTTGCCTGTTTTTTTCTTTGTTTGTTTTGTTGTGTTTACTTTTGTCTTGCTCCGTATTCTTTGATTTCGTGTGTGATTGTTCTATATTTTCTGTCTATGCTTGTCTCCCTGTTTGCGAGTTTATTTCTCCTCTCGTAGGAGTCAATTTCTTCCGATGTGGAGTTCCTTCCGATGAAGTCGAGTTTTCTGAAATTGAAGACGGAGAGGATGAAGAGTGTTATAGATTGAGTTTTTGACTCGATTTGTAATAGGCTCTTTAAATGTTTTGTTCAATCTCTCAACCTTGTTGTCTTTCGTATTTGTGTTTTTGTTGCACTTGTTCCCACTCTCGATGTGAGAGATTTGTTCCCTAATTTAATTTTGATTGTCTCCAAAGGGATGCTCTTATCTATTTAGCCACTTGTAATTTTTTTTTGTTTATTTATGAAGTTATCGTTTTGAAAAAAAAAAAAAAAAACTCGACTTGTTTTCAAATAAAAAATGAACAAGGTTATCAAAGAAAGGGGATGCCACTAGTTTAAATAAAATAATGAAGCGTCACAATTGACAACAGTCAACGGTACACCACTCCAATGTAATGAAGCCGTGGGTCTAATTCCATTGACTGAAGTGGCACGTTTCCAGAATTTTTATACACTCCGATATCGAACATATTCTTGCAATTTTGGATTTAAAAACCCGTAATTTGAAAGAAAAAGAAAAAAGAAAAACCCGTAATTTTTATAATTGACTTGTGTATTTCACTTATTTGTGTATACAAATATATATGGACATGACTAGTACTCATGCTGGATAGTAATTAGGCTACAGTCATGGAGAATTATCTACAATTAATACATTAGTGTAAAATTAGTCTTTATCCGATCTTATCCTTATAAGATTGTGAGATGGACAATCATCAATAATAATACAGTTGCATTTTACCATATATTTTATGTGCATTTAAACTCCTTGTGGATGGTCTTCAACATTGTTAGGGGTCGTATGTGTTGATACGTGCATCTTTAAATAGTAATCGAGTATGATTGAACATAGATTATCAGCATTATGAAGCCCAAACTAACTTTGTTGAAGTTCGACAGTGTTGAAAAAATAAATTAATTAGTTTAAAAGGTGTGTAATAGCGCAACAACTTACCTAATCAAAGACAGCATAACTGGTGTACTACTTCTAACACAAACACCAGTAAAGTGGAAAGATATCTTGATCGAAGTGAATTTAATTAATTATTACTGTAGATGTTGTTGGCTTTTTGTTTGAGTGTAGGAAGATGGGAGGAAGAGAAATGGGAAATGAACTGAAGTTAAAACCCTCACCGACGGCTTCTCTCTCATCTTTAAGTCATCCATCTCTCTAAAGTTAAAATCCTAAATCAAGCATCTACCTTTTCCCTCATCATTTTCCACCATTTTTGGGTGAGGATGTGGGAGGTATCATCCTTTTTTCTTTGGTGTGTTGTGCCTGCCGAATTTTTAATTTTTTTTGTGTTTGATGTTGGTCGTTTTTGTCGTTCTCTGTTTTTTTGTGGTTGTTGTGGGTGCTCGTCTTTCTATTTTTTCTTCCTTCGTATGTTGCTCTTGCAGTGTGCGGGTGATTTATGGTTTTTTGTGTTTGACGTGTGTTGCCTGTTTTTTTCTTTGTTTGTTTTGTTGTGTTTACTTTTGTCTTGCTCCGTATTCTTTGATTTCGTGTGTGATTGTTCTATATTTTCTGTCTATGCTTGTCTCCCTGTTTGCGAGTTTATTTCTCCTCTCGTAGGAGTCAATTTCTTCCGATGTGGAGTGTTCCTTCCGATGAAGTCGAGTTTTCTGAAATTGAAGACGGAGAGGATGAAGAGTGTTATAGATTGAGTTTTTGACTCGATTTGTAATAGGCTCTTTAAATGTTTTTGTTCAATCTCTCAACCTTGTTGTCTTTCGTATTTGTGTTTTTGTTGCACTTGTTCCCACTCTCGATGTGAGAGATTTGTTCCCTAATTTAATTTTGATTGTCTCCAAAGGGATGCTCTTATCTATTTAGCCACTTGTAATTTTTTTTTGTTTATTTATGAAGTTATCGTTTTGAAAAAAAAAAAAAAAAAACTCGACTTGTTTTCAAATAAAAAATGAACAAGGTTATCAAAGAAAGGGGATGCCACTAGTTTAAATAAAATAATGAAGCGTCACAATTGACAACAGTCAACGGTACACCACTCCAATGTAATGAAGCCGTGGGTCTAATTCCATTGACTGAAGTGGCACGTTTCCAGAATTTTTATACACTCCGATATCGAACATATTCTTGCAATTTTGGATTTAAAAACCCGTAATTTGAAAGAAAAAGAAAAAAGAAAAACCCGTAATTTTTATAATTGACTTGTGTATTTCACTTATTTGTGTATACAAATATATATGGACATGACTAGTACTCATGCTGGATAGTAATTAGGCTACAGTCATGGAGAATTATCTACAATTAATACATTAGTGTAAAATTAGTCTTTATCCGATCTTATCCTTATAAGATTGTGAGATGGACAATCATCAATAATAATACAGTTGCATTTTACCATATATTTTATGTGCATTTAAACTCCTTGTGGATGGTCTTCAACATTGTTAGGGGTCGTATGTGTTGATACGTGCATCTTTAAATAGTAATCGAGTATGATTGAACATAGATTATCAGCATTATGAAGCCCAAACTAACTTTGTTGAAGTTCGACAGTGTTGAAAAAATAAATTAATTAGTTTAAAAGGTGTGTAATAGCGCAACAACTTACCTAATCAAAGACAGCATAACTGGTGTACTACTTCTAACACAAACACCAGTAAAGTGGAAAGATATCTTGATCGAAGTGAATTTAATTAATTATTACTGTAGATGTTGTTGGCTTTTTGTTTGAGTGTAGGAAGATGGGAGGAAGAGAAATGGGAAATGAACTGAAGTTAAAACCCTCACCGACGGCTTCTCTCTCATCTTTAAGTCATCCATCTCTCTAAAGTTAAAATCCTAAATCAAGCATCTACCTTTTCCCTCATCATTTTCCACCATTTTTGGGTGAGGATGTGGGAGGTATCATCCTTTTTTCTTTGGTGTGTTGTGCCTGCCGAATTTTTAATTTTTTTTTGTGTTTGATGTTGGTCGTTTTTTGTCGTTCTCTGTTTTTTTGTGGTTGTTGTGGGTGCTCGTCTTTCTATTTTTTCTTCCTTCGTATGTTGCTCTTGCAGTGTGCGGGTGTTTTATGGTTTTTTGTGTTCGACGTGTGTTGCCTGTTTTTTTCTTTGTTTGTTTTGTTGTTTACTTTTGTCTTGCTCCGTATTCTTTGATTTCGTGTGTGATTGTCTATATTTTCTGTCTATGCTTGTCTCCCTGTTTGCGAGTTTATTTCTCCTCTCGTAGGAGTCCATTTCTTCCGATGTGGAGTGTTCCTTCCGATGAAGTCGAGTTTTTTGAAATTGAAGACGGAGAGGATGAAGAGTGTTATAGATTGAGTTTTTGACTCGATTTGTAATAGGCTCTTTAAATGTTCTTGTTCAATCTCTCAAACTTGTTGTCTTTCGTATTTGTGTTTTTGTTGCACTTGTTCCCACTCTCGATGTGAGAGATTTGTTCCCTAATTTAATTTTGATTGTCTCCAAAGGGATGCTCTTATCTATTTAGCCACTTGTAATTTTTTTTTTTATTTATGAAGTTATCGTTTTGAAAAAAAAAAAACTCGACTTGTTTTCAAATAAAAAATGAACAATTTTATCAAAGAAAGGGGATGCCACTAGTTTAAATAAAATAATGAAGCGTCACAATTGACAACAGTCAACGGTACACCACTCCAATGTAATGAAGCCGTGGGTCTAATTCCATTGACTGAAGTGGCACGTTTGCATAATTTTTATACACTCCGATATCGAACATATTCTTGCAATTTTGGATTTAAAAACCCGTGTTAGGAATTATTTGTAGTGTCCTTAGTTAGTATTTGAGTTTTGGGTCAATATTAGTTAATTTATTGTATTTGGGGTCAAATTGTAAATATTTTATTGTTTGAGTCCCAAGCCTTAATATACCAACTCATGTGGTATATAAGGCATCCCATTAACCCTAATTAGGGTTGGTCAAGTATTTTCTTAAAAGTAAGTTCTTAATTTCGGCACACACACACAAACACACACTGAAGGTGTTTTAAGAACTTTATCATTTTTAATCCTTTGATCCTCTCTTGAGTGCGTAATAGGACTAACAAGTGGTATCAGAGCAAGACACGGATCGATCTGTGCAAATCTATACCAATTTCGTTTGATTTCGTCAAGATCGAAAGAGTTTACTAAGCAAATTTTATTTTCGATTTTTTTCAAGTATTTTGGGTTAGATCTTGCTGTTATTGATGTTTTTAAACCTTTAAATGCTTGATTATCAGTCTTGGCTTGTTTAGGAACTCGTTTAGATTAATTTTCGTCAAGTTTGAGAAATTTCTGGGGAGAAATCGATTGAAATTGGTGTGTTTTAAAGTTGCTGGAAAAATTTCGGGCGTTTCTCTGTTTATTCGCTCGAAGTTCGTTCTTGAACCCGAAAATTAACTCATATTGCCGAATTTCAATTGAAATTCGCCGAAATTGAGAAAATTTTCGATCAGAAAATTGACCGAATTTGAGTAAGCTAAGTTTATTCGCCGAATTTGCTTTCTACTGTTTAAAATTAACGGCGAATTTGGTCGAATTTTAAAATTAAGATTGCCCGAATTTCAACTTAAAATTTTCGGCGAAGTTTTGATTTAAGTCACCCGAATTTCTTAATTCTCGGCGAACTTTTATCAGAAAGTCACCCGAATTTTGATTTTTTTTAATTCTCGACTGAATTTAGTTTACCCGAATTTTGAAAGTAATTTTCGATAAAATTTTTCCTACCTTAATTTAATCCTGAACTTCGGCGAACTTATTTTTGTCACCCGAATTTTGATTTCCTTTGATTTCAAAATTCTCGACAAAGTCTTTTCATCCGAATTTCAGAATTCAAATTTCGGCAACAACTCTACAAGTGCCCGAATTTTATTCTTTAAAATTAAAATAAAAAGTCGAACACTTAAACACAATTTCTTTCCACCAAAATTTACTCAAACTTAACGTTATTCTTAGACGTTATTTTTCGAAACTGACCATTTAGGATTGCAGATCACGACCGTGAACGATCATTAAAAAGCACTCAACTACATCCATGGATTTCATAGCAATCGGAAGCGATAACAGACCCCCAATTCTAACAATGAAAAGGGGGGAGTTCACAGCATGGAGAAACCGATTTGTAAATTTCGTTAGCTCCAAGGACATAGGAAACGAAATCCTAGAGTCCCTCTCGGAAGGACCCATAACATATTGGGTTAATATAGAGGGTGATTCCACAACAAATCCTCCCACCTTACCATCCATTCAGAAAAAATCTCCCACATGCTACACAATGGAAGAAAAGAACAGGGTCAAGGCAGATCGACTTGCACTCAACTATCTCATCCAGGGTATTCACAACGATATCTACATGCAAGTAGATAGCCTCACCACTGCTAAGGAAATGTGGGACGAGATCCATAAGCTGATGCAAGGGACGGAAATGGGAATCAAAGCACGTAAGGCAAACACCCTCGCGGCCTACGATACCTTCAAAGCAAAGCAAGGGGAGGACATAGAGGACACGTATAGACGGTTTATGACTCAAGTCAACGAGATGCGAAAGGTGAACGTTCATCGCTCCAATATGGAATTGAACGTGAGATTCCTTAACTCACTGCAGCCAGAGTGGAGGAAAATAGCCACTCAAATCAGGCAGAACAAAGACCTTGATGAAATCGACATCCACTGCGTTTTCGAGAGCCTCTCTCAACATGCAGACTACGTACATCAAAAATCTGCGGAATCAAAAGGAAAATCAGCAGCAGATCCTCTAGCCTTAGTAACTGATAATAGAGCTAAGAAACCTTCCCGCGCCACAAAGGATAAGGCCGTAAAACTTGAAAGCTCATCTGAGGAAGACAACTCAGACTCTTCATCGGATTCCGATCTAAAGGAATTCGAGAAACAAATGGCCCTCATCACTAAGATGATGGGCAGAAAATTCTTTAAGAAGTCTTCCTCCTCTTCCAACAAACAACGAGTTTCATCTTCTCATCAACCTCAACAAACTCCGCATCGGCCCGAACAAAAATCCCTACCTGAGCCTCCAAAATGCTATAATTGTGGGAAGGCAGGACATTGGGCCAGGGACTGTTTCCTTCCCAAGAAGAAGAACGAAGACTACTACGCCAAAAAGCTCAAACTGTCCAAAATGAAGAAAGCTGGCGTAGCCCTGCTGGCGGAGCAAGCTGAATGGTACGATGACACTTCTGAGGATGAACCCGAGAACATGGCTCTAATGGCGTTTGTGGAAGAAGAAGCTGGTGATGCAGAAGGAGCCGAGACGGAGAGCAATGACGAAACTGAATCATCCGAGGACATTGAGGTAGAAAATATAGACTTCTACAGACATAAAATTAAGAATAAGAACAGCTTCCGAAAGGAACGCTCAAGTAGGAAGTCTACATATAAAATATGGCCACGAATGACATCATCTTGGCCAAAACACAAAATTTGGTCATTGAGCTAGAAAATAAACTAGCTACTTCAGAAAAATCACTAGAATTAGCTGAAGCTAATCTAGTAAAATCTGAAGAAAAAGTAGTTTCCCTGACATCAAAACTGACCGTGCTTGAGCATATCCAGAATTCTCCATTAGAACACTTGCAAAAACTAGAAGCTCTGGAAAAGAAAAACGCAACAAATTATCAATGTGTGCTCAAACACTTAGGTGAAAAAGCAACTCTCAGATGTCATTTAGAAAATGCATCTGAGAAAATCTCGAAGCTTGAATCCGAGACTAATATGCTGAATGCAAATATTAGTCAATTAACCACTAGCCTGCGAATTAGTGAAGAAGAGCGTATTGGTAAAACAGATCAATACAATCTTCTAATGGAGGAACGTAAGAAGCTTTACTCCAAAATCAAAAGTCTGGAGGACCTCCTTACGAAAAGGGGACAAACCGACAAAACGATTTTCTTGAATCAGCCTAAGGACACGAGATTTTACAATCCACGTGAGGGCTTAGGCTTTAAGCCAAACCAACAAACCACTGATAAACGGCCGCTTGCTCTTTACAATGCTGCATACCTAGGACTAGGAATACCTAGCTTGTTAGCCTTTCTCAGATCATCTGAAGAAGAAGATAACCTAGAACAGGAAAAGCGCAAGACCAAAAGCAAGGCCGAAATATCCTTGGATTACAAGGAAATCAACGATAGTTATGGAACTAGGGAAATTCCTCTTTCAAATGACTATCTACAAATGTTTCCCCATCCTCCCTCTGAATCTGATCAGCCCATGACAGAAATATCTAGCTCAAAGAACTCAGATCTTTGCAGAATTTACATTCCCCAAAAGATCAAGAATATTCAATCCACGATAGAGCTCGAACGGAAAATATTTCAAGCTGAAAAGGAGAAACTCCTTGAGAGAATTTCCTCACTTGAAAATCAATCATATGCTGATCTCGCTAAATCTTCTAAGTCGGAGTCTGTTATTATAACACCAATAGATTCCTCATCCATGAAGAATAGGCTAAATAAGAAGATTATCATTCAAGCAACAGCTAACATCCCTTCACCATCTATGACAGATCTGAGACGGACAGAGACTGCTGGGAAGAAAAATTCAGGAACGCAAGAGAAGGATGCCAAAATCTTTGATAAAAAGACGAAGCAAAATTTGACTAGTGTTTCTGATTTAAAATTATTTCCAAAAACATTTAGAAATCTTTCTTCATGTAGTTCGAACAATGCTTCCGCTTATTCCCGTATTTCTTCCAAAACCAGTTCTGTTAAGACTGTCAGTGATTATATTACCTACGATAGGTGTATAGCTATGAATGCTAAATTTATACGTCGTAGAAATATGATTTCAGGAACACACACGAAAACGGTTCTACCATCCAAAACGTCCAACCTAAAAGTTGACGAAAAGGTAGCTAGAACATTCAGAAGGCCAACTCTCACTGAAACAAAAACTAAAGCTCAAGCTTTAGAGAAAAAGGCCAAAAACGTGACCAAAACAGATCCAAAAATATCTGAGCAATCGAAAACCCGAGCTGAAGCTAAGGGAAAAGATTGCAAACAAATCTGGGTAGTTAAAACAGTGCTTGCTGCATGCACAAAGCTCTGTTTTCCATTAGGGGTAACAAAAATTTGGGTACCGAAAAACTCAGGAAAGATACAAGCCAACCCGGTACACAATTCACCCAATCTTGCATGCACCTCAACCTCTGCAAATGATAGAAGACCCGTAATAAACGGGATCTCTAACACTGCTTAATCTTATCTTGCAGATAAGTCATGTGTGGTACTTAGACTCGGGTTGCTCCACACACATGACCGGAAGAAAAGAACTGCTGAGCAACTACACAGAGAGATTTGGTGGAAATGTGCGATTCGGGAACAACCACTCAGCTCCCATCCTGGGTCACGGTGATATCATACATCAAAATCTCTTAATTAAGGATGTTTCATATGTTGATGGCTTAAGCCACAATCTTTTCAGTATAGGACAGTTCTGTGATCGTGGACTCACGGTCAACTTCCATACTGAAGGATGTAGTGTAAATGGTGGTAACGGTAAACCATTACTCACTGGAACTAGAAAATCCAATCTTTACACCATCAATCTTAGAACCGTTCATCAATCCCGAGCCATTTGCCTGTTGAGTAAAGCATCTCTTCAACAGAACAATTTATGGCATCAACGATTATCTCACCTAAATTTCAAGACTCTAAGTCAACTTCAAAGAGATAATCTTGTACAGGGATTGCCTGCCTTGAAATATCACAAAGAGCATCTCTGCTCAGCATGTGAGTTAGGAAAAATGCGAAAAGCATCCCACAAATCAAAACAAACTGCCTCAACCTCACGACCACTCGAGATTCTTCATATGGACCTCTGTGGACCAATGAGAATTGAGAGCATAAATGGACGACGTTACGTACTAGTAATAGTGGATGACTTTTCTAGGTTCACCTGGACCAAATTTTTAAGAACAAAGGCAGAAACTCCTGACTTCATAATTGCTTTTGTGAAAAAGACACAGAATTTGTCGGGCTTACAAATTCGTATAATTCGCTCAGATAATGGGACTGAATTTAAAAATCAGTTACTGAGCGAATTCTACCAATCCCTAGGGATCTCCCAACACTTCTCTGCTCCTAAAACTCCTCAACAAAACGGAGTCGTAGAAAGGAGGAATAGGACCCTAGTTGAAGCTGCTAGGACTATGCTTATTCACTCTAAACTTCCTCACTTTCTATGGGCTGAAGCAGTCAGTACTGCCTGCTTCACCCAAAATAGGACAATAATTCACAAACGCTTTGGAAAGACTCCATATGAAATATTGAATGGAAGAATCCCCAATATAGGATTTCTTCGCGTTTTCGGATGCATTTGCTACGTAGCAAATGACAGGGAAAACCGAGGAAAATTTGATGCTAAGGCATTAGAGGCAACTTTCATTGGGTATTCTCTAGAATCTAAAGCATATCGAGTCTACCTTAAGAAGCGGAGAACGGTCATGGAAAGCTCCAATGTGACCTTCAATGAAACACCCTTAATGGCTTCTGAACAAATCAGTCCAGAACCCGGACTTATTAGAGTGTTGACTGATGATCAACACATTCCCACACCTGTGGAAGAGACATCAGCCTCAAATTCCTCAAAAGACATGGAATTAAGTATCCTTTTTGAGAAAATTTACTCTAACCCATGTCAACAATTAGTCTCACGACAATCCATCCAAGATGGTGACACAAGCAGTCCACATATGGTAGAACCAATAGTGAACTGTGAAACTTCACAAGAACCAGAATTAGATGTCACCAATGATTTAGGAATCGAAGTGTCTGTTGAAAACGACTCTTCCGAAGAGACCTTAGAAAATGAGACAAACCCTCCCGTTGAGGTCTCCATTTCTACGGAAAATGAAATCGCGTCCACAATAAACGAGACAACCTCTCAACCACTTCCTCATGAAAGAAAGTGGACACGTGCTCATCCCGTAGAACAAATTATTGGAGACCCTCTCCAAGGAATAAGCACTAGATCCTCAACTACTCACGAAGGACTATTTACCTGCTTTTTGAGCCAAATAGAACCTAAAAGAGCCAAACAAGCATTGGAAGATCCTGATTGGATTATTGCAATGCAAGAAGAGATAAATCAGTTCGATAGATTACAGGTCTGGAGACTAATCCCGAAACCCCTTGGCAAAACCATTATTGGTACCAAATGGGTTTTCAAGAATAAGAAGGATGAAAATGGGATAGTAATAAGAAACAAAGCTCGACTCGTAGCTAAGGGGTATAATCAACAAGAAGGAATTGATTACGATGAAACCTTCGCCCCCGTAGCTCGACTCGAAGCCATTAGGTTATTCCTTGCTTATGCTGCCCATAAAAACTTCACCGTATTCCAAATGGATGTCAAGACTGCGTTTCTTAACGGAGTCTTGAAAGAAGAAGTTTATGTGGAACAGCCCGAAGGATTCGTGAGCTCAACTCACCCTGACTATGTCTACAAGCTAGATAAAGCCTTATACGGACTCAAACAAGCCCCTCGAGCTTGGTATGATGTTCTTTCTGACTTTTTGGTCAAGTCAGGCTTCGAAAAAGGAAAAATTGACACAACCCTTTTCATCCAACGCACACGTAAAGATATTCTCTTAGTCCAAATCTATGTAGATGATATTATTTTCGGATCTACTAATTTAAAGCTGTGTGACCAATTTGGAGAACTTATGAAAACTAAGTTCGAAATGAGCATGATGGGTGAACTCAACTTTTTCTTGGGTTTACAAGTCAAGCAACTTTCGGACGCAATTTTCATAAGTCAAACCAAATATATCCATGACATCTTGAAAAAGTTTGACATGGAAAATTGTACTACAAAAAGTACCCCTATGTCCCCCTCATGCCAACTTGACTCGGATCCTCTTGGGAAACCAGTCAATCCAACCCTTTATAGAGGAATTATAGGTTCATTACTTTACTTGACAGCTAGTAGACCGGATATCATGTTCTCGACATGTCTATGTGCCCGATTCCAAGCTAATCCCAAAGAATCGCACCTCATAGCCGTGAAGAGAATCATGAAATATCTCAAAGGAACACCTAATCTCGGACTTTGGTATCCCAAAGGTTCCGGGTATAATCTCGTCGGATATTCTGATGCCGACTATGCAGGGTGCAAGATGGACAGAAAAAGCACCTCGGGTGGAGCACAATTTCTGGGAGACAAACTAATTAGTTGGTCATCTAAGAAACAAAATTGTGTCTCTACCTCAACTGCTGAAGCAGAATATGTAGCTGCAGCAAGCTGTTGCTCTCAAATCTTGTGGATGCGTACGCAACTACGAGATTATGGGTTCGATCTTAATCATATACCCATATATAGTGACTCAAAGAGCGCAATTGCTATCACATGTAACCCTGTCCATCACTCTCGCACTAAACACATAGATCTTCGTTATCACTTTATAAAAGATCATGTTGAAAAGGGCACTATCGATATGTATTTTGTAAGTACAGAACTTCAACTTGCAGATTTATTTACAAAGGCTCTGGATGAAAAACGATTCCATTTCCTAGTTTCTAAGTTGGGCATGTTGAATTTTCAACACTGACCTATAGTGCCTCATGACCTTTTATTTAGTAGACAAATTAATTCTACATGCAAATTTTAAAAGGGTAGTTTTTATTTCATTTTCATTAAGGGGGAGTTTATATTTCATTTTCATTAAGGGGGAGTTCATATTTCATATTTATTAAGGGGGAGCATATTTCATTTTTATTAAGGGGAGCTTATTTTTATTACGGGGGAGTATATATCATTTTATTGAGGGGGAGCTCTTTGACATAATATAAAATTTCGGAAGTCCAATTTTGGACTAACAGTGAAGAAATTCGGCCAATTTCAATTTCACTCGCCGAATTTCAAATTCGGGGTCACTTTTGGTCAATACTAATTTCGATCGCCGAATTTCATATAATTTTCACTTAATCAGAACGAATTTCGGCGAAACTCAATTTTAACATGCCGAATTTCATTCACCCGAACTTTTGCACAGTAACCCCTATTATCTCACTACTCGCCCGAATTTCATTATTTACCCTAAATTTACAAGTTAACGCCCGAATTTCAGAAAATTTACTCTCGAATTTAAATTCGCGCAAACACAAATCTTCAAATCAAATCTCTTCAACTTCGATTTTACTACAGAAGGTAATGGCGACCCCGAATCTGCAATTTATTTGCCAAAATTTCATCCAAATCCGATGGAATCGACCTATTTTAATTTTTAGGTTTCGGGCGAAATTCGGGTAAAATTTAAATTTTCATCCGAATTTCTGCTTTTCAATCCAAAATTCGGCGAATTTCTACTGTTCACTCGAAATTCGGCGAATTTCTACTGTACCCCGACTCCTCACAGTCGAATTCCATCGCCCGAATTTGTCAATTTCGGCAAATTCAATTTTAAAGACAAGCACCCGAATTTGATGAATGATGATAAAAATTCGATTTAATTTTCACTTACCCAACTTCATTACAATTCGGCAAACAAAAATTTCAAATCCTCATAACCCGAACTTCATCAAATTCGGCGAACAAAACTTTTCAAATCCAAATTCGGCCAAATCAAACTTCGAGTTTTAAACTTTTCAATGTACTCTTAGCCGAATTTGTGAACTTCGCCGCTTGTATTTCAAAAGTATAATCTTATTTACTTAAGCAAATTTCGGGCACTTTCATATAAAATTTTTCAAGTCCGAAATTTTTTTCTAAGTAACATTTTTATCTACTCTGCCTAGTCTAACAATTTTCTGTGTTTTCTTCTTAGCAGATTACATAAACATGTTGAGACAATTGACGAAGTCTTTCCTCAAAGTCAATGGGCCACTAAACTACCCAACAACCCGGCCATTGACTTTGACAACATCACGGTCCCCGCACCGATAATACTCGAAATCCTTCGTCACCATCCTCTACACACCGCCCTCACCATTACGGAATCGGCCCCAGAAGTATACGCACAACAGCTATGGGCCAACCTACAACCATCAACTTCAAAAACCCCTCCAACCTCACTTACCTCACAAATAGACCAAACACCCATAATCCTCACCCCATCCATACTACGCCGTATCTTAAACCTACCTCACAGCCTAATATATAACCCACCACCCACGGAGGAAGAATTGAAAACCGACTTCCTCCTAATGGGATATCGCCCAGACATCCATAAATCCCTACACCTACCCGATTTCTGCGCCAAGGACATTCCACAACCTTGGCGCACACTCTTTCTCATAATAAACAAATGCCTATCACCCAAGCACTCAGGCCCAGATCGCTGTAACCGCAACATTATGATCATCTTCCACGGTGTCATCTTTAATAAAAATTATGACATCGTGCAGTTGATCTGGGCCGATATCCTTGACCAACTCCGCCGAAGGGACTTATCCACCAAAAATAAAACCCGACAAGTCCTTCCCTACCTTCGGTGGTTTCCAGTGATAATAACCCACTTTCAAGACCTACACCCCGAGATAACCCGTCGACCGAGATCGGAGGGATATCAAATTCCCAAGCTAGCATCCCTCCATTCTTCCAAATCCAAATTTGATCTCGAGTCGATGCGGATCCCTGACCACCTCCTACAAATCGCTAATCCTTCCAACCCAATAGTAGCGAGGTACCTCCAATCCATCACCCTTGAAGACACTCCTATGGTTCGACAAAACCCAGTCGAACCTACCCCGGGAATTAGCCTACCCCAGCCTCAGTTAGGTCTAGGAAGCGCCGCTTCCCCTCCTCGTTCCTCCGAAAAACAAAACGAGGGGAAGACGTAAGACGCATACAGGAGCGTCGCACCAAACAAAAACATGATCGACCTCCTCAGTCCTCTAACCCACTACAAAGCCGGGCCGAACCCGTAGGAACAGGAGACGACACGATCGTCTCCCGAGTAGCAGTCGTGCCATCAGGCCCAAGCACGCAAATAACCCTTCCAACCCATTCGGTCGTCTCCCAACAGACGACCGTCTCAATAGCACCGGAGGAGCCACGACAACCATCATTGCCTTATTCGGAGGCAATAGATGTTGAATTAAGCAGTTCACTTCCTCCGACTGCGCCCTCTTGATCACAGGTCTAGTGTCCGCACCAATCTAAAATTTTTTCCATTTCTAGGACACATACACTATTTTCCGCACCTCTAAGTCTTCCAGACTTAGACAGAACGCTCTCTGACGTCACTCTGGGGTTAATCTCCGAGGGACTGAGCGGAAGCCCCGAAACGATCAACATCCCACCAGTCGTCTCGGGCCAACGGTCTGAGTTTGTCTTAGCACCGTTGCCACCGGTGTGCCTTGGTGGCCCCGGAAGACCCACTACAGTGGGCGGCACGTCAGAAATCTACTCTGACGTCGCGACAACGGCACGCCTCAGTGGCTCCGTTTTATTTCCCGATCCGTTTGTGACGGAGTCTCGGCTACGATCTTTTGGCGACGAACTAGTGGAAAAAGTCCGGGCCATGATCGAAACATCAAGACAAGACAAAGGCAAGACTCCAGTCACACACGAGACAGCTGCTGCTGTTCCTTCACTCACACAACCAGAAGAAGGACCGTGGGACGTGCCCATTGAAGAACTCTTCAACATTCTTTTGGCACGTATCCGGTCGGCGCCACACCTGACACCGAAGGAGAAAGAAATCCAGAGGCTGATTGACCCCACCAGCTGCCGAACACAAGCCGGGGGCCTATCTGGATCGCGGGACGACCCTGAAGACGAGGACCGTCCCGAGGGGGAGAACCGACAGCGTGGAGTCGAATCCCCTCACCAGCAGCAGCCAACAACCAAAACAGTCCAAGAATCCAACCCGCTGGATACCTCAAGCTCAAAAGCAAAACAAAACAAGTCTCCAGCACCACAATAATATTCCCTACCATGGAGATCTCAACCACAACCGAACAAAATACACAAGAGATCTCCAATACACTTTCCCTTTCGACACCCACTCCAGTCACTATAAGCCTTAGCTCACCAAGAACCTTCTACCGACAAAGTCCACCTCAAGCCACATCTATTGACCTCCAAATCTCGGAAGAAATCAGCCAACTCTACAATCCACATGATGTGGTAGAGAAATATATATTTGAAGAAGGATGGCTGAAGCAACCGATGGACCTCCAGCTCGAAGCCAGATTTCGAGAAAACGCCAGACTATTCCTCGAAAAGGCGTCGATAAGCCTGGTGAAAGTCCATGAAGATGAGGAGCTGGAAGATCTGCAAAGTGACCTCCCCGATCTACCGGAACTACTCAAACATCAAGTCCAAAATGAGGATGCTCCACTTCTCAAGTCAAAGATCGGGGCAACGGTTGATCTTCCGTGGCAAAACGTCAGAATCTTAGTTCCATACCAAGAAGAGATAAGGAAAAGAATCTGGCGTAAAGAGGATCAGCTCGTCAAATTGAACGAGCTGGAGCTACGTGGGATGACGCACCTGTCAGAGCGCAGAGCCAATCTCTACCTTCTTTCCCTAAGACGTCTTCATTTGTTCTTAGGGAAAGGAAATGATCTGGCTGCTCTCAGGCGAGAGGAAAAGCAGAGGCCCCGAATACAAGCCGTAGAAAGAGTTGGAATAGATCGGCTCGGGACCTTCCTACTAAGCGTCTACCACGTAGTGAGGGAAGACGGTACAAGAGAGACCTTGACAGAGGCTGACTTCCCGTACATCAGAGCTGAAGACATCTCACAGATGATTGGAAGCTACCGATACGTGGGAACGCTGCAGGACCAGGACGTCAAACTAGGATACATGACGATCAAAAGGTTCATGCTCCGACAAATCAAGTACGGAGCGACGCACGACCTGCAGCTAGCACTGGAGTCAAATGTCCGAAAGGTCAACCTCACCAAACCATCATTCGAGCTCCCTGAACAAGTTGAATATGGTGAAGGCCACGTGTTCGAAAGTGAAGATCCAGCGGTGGTCTACATCAACTACAAGGGAGAAAAGCGAATATTGAAGACATCGGAGATACCAAAATTCTCCGACGGAACGCTCCTCATCATACGAGAGAAGTTGAGGAGCATACTGGATAAGATGGAAGGTGAAGGACCGGACACAAAAGCCAAGATACTGAATATGCTGAACAACATACAAGAAAGGCTTTCGTTCCGGAGGGAAATAAGGACATACGAGCACAAGCTTGGACTACGGAAATCCGTGTACGCCCAGCAACGACCCAAAGGCTCAAAGAAACAGACAAAGATGAAGAAAGGACACTAAGGGGGAGAATGTTAGGAATTATTGTAGTGTCCTTAGTTAGTATTTGAGTTTTGGGTCAATATTAGTTAATTTATTGTATTTGGGGTCAAATTGTAAATATTTTATTGTTTGAGTCCCAAGCCTTAATATACCAACTCATGTGGTATATAAGGCATCCCATTAACCCTAATTAGGGTTGGTCAAAGTATTTTTCTTAAAAGTAAGTTCTTAATTTCGGCACACACACACAAACACACACTGAAGGTGTTTTAAGAACTTTATCATTTTTAATCCTTTGATCCTCTCTTGAGTGCGTAATAGGACTAACAACCCGTAATTTGAAAGAAAAAGAAAAAAGAAAAACCAGTAATTATTATAATTGACTTGTGTATTTCACTTATTTGTGTATACAAATATATATGGACATGACTAATACTCATGCTGGATAGTAATTAGGCTACAGTCATGGAGAATTATCTACAATTAATACATTAGTGTAAAATGAGTTTTTATCCGATCTTATCCTTATAAGATTGTGAGATGGAGACACATCAATAATAATACAGTTGCATTTTACCATATATTTTATGTGCATTTAAACTCCTTGTGGATGGTCTTCAACATTGTTAGTGGTCGTATGTGTTGATACGTGCATCTTTAAATAGTAATCGAGTATGATTGAACATAGATTATCAGCATGTTGAAGCCCAAACTAACTTTTTTGAAGCTCGACAGTGTTGAAAAATAAATTAATTAGTTTAAAAAGTGTGTAATAGCGCAACAACTTACCTAATCAAAGACAGCAGAACTGGTGTACTACTTCTAACACAAACATAAGTAAAGTGGAAAGATATCTTGATCGAAGTGAATTTAATTAATTATTACTGTAGATGATGTTGGCTTTTAGTTTGAGTGTAGGGAGATGGGAGGAAGAGAAATGAGAAATGAACTGAAGTTAAAACCCTCACCGACGCCTTCTCTCTCATCTTTAAGTCGTCCATCTCTCTCGTTAAAATCCTAAATCAAGCATCTACCTTTTCCCTCATCATTTTCCACCATTTTTGGGTGAGGATGTGGGAGGTATCATCCTTTTTTCTTTGGTGTGTTGTGCCTGCCGATTTTTTTATTTTTTTTTGTGTTTGATGTTGGTCGTTTTTTGTCGTTCTCTGTTTTTTTGTGGTTGTTGTGGGTGCTCGTCTTTCTATTTTTTCTTCCTTCGTATGTTGCTCTTGCAGTGTGCGGGTGTTTTATGGTTTTTTGTGTTTGACGTGTGTTGCCTGTTTTTTTCTTTGTTTGTTTTGTTGTGTTTACTTTTGTCTTGCTCCGTATTCTTTGATTTCGTGTGTGATTGTTCTATATTTTCTGTCTATGCTTGTCTCCCTGTTTGCGAGTTTATTTCTCCTCTCGTAGGAGTCAATTTCTTCCGATGTGGAGTGTTCCTTCCGATGAAGTCGAGTTTTCTGAAATTGAAGACGGAGAGGATGAAGAGTGTTATAGATTAAGTTTTTGACTCGATTTGTAATAGGCTCTTTAAATGTTTTTGTTCAATCTCTCAACCTTGTTGTCTTTCGTATTTGTGTTTTTGTTGCACTTGTTCCCACTCTCGATGTGAGAGATTTGTTCCCTAATTTAATTTTGATTGTCTCCAAAGGGATGCTCTTATCTATTTAGCCACTTGTAATTTTTTTTTTGTTTATTTATGAAGTTATCGTTTTGAAAAAAAAAAAAAAAAACTCGACTTGTTTTCAAATAAAAAATGAACAAGGTTATCAAAGAAAGGGGATGCCACTAGTTTAAATAAAATAATGAAGCGTCACAATTGACAACAGTCAACGGTACACCACTCCAATGTAATGAAGCCGTGGGTCTAATTCCATTGACTGAAGTGGCACGTTTCCAGAATTTTTATACACTCCGATATCGAACATATTCTTGCAATTTTGGATTTAAAAACCCGTAATTTGAAAGAAAAAGAAAAAAGAAAAACCCGTAATTTTTATAATTGACTTGTGTATTTCACTTATTTGTGTATACAAATATATATGGACATGACTAGTACTCATGCTGGATAGTAATTAGGCTACAGTCATGGAGAATTATCTACAATTAATACATTAGTGTAAAATTAGTCTTTATCCGATCTTATCCTTATAAGATTGTGAGATGGACAATCATCAATAATAATACAGTTGCATTTTACCATATATTTTATGTGCATTTAAACTCCTTGTGGATGGTCTTCAACATTGTTAGGGGTCGTATGTGTTGATACGTGCATCTTTAAATAGTAATCGAGTATGATTGAACATAGATTATCAGCATTATGAAGCCCAAACTAACTTTGTTGAAGTTCGACAGTGTTGAAAAAATAAATTAATTAGTTTAAAAGGTGTGTAATAGCGCAACAACTTACCTAATCAAAGACAGCAGAACTGGTGTACTACTTCTAACACAAACACCAGTAAAGTGGAAAGATATCTTGATCGAAGTGAATTTAATTAATTATTACTGTAGATGTTGTTGGCTTTTTGTTTGAGTGTAGGAAGATGGGAGGAAGAGAAATGGGAAATGAACTGAAGTTAAAACCCTCACCGACGGCTTCTCTCTCATCTTTAAGTCATCCATCTCTCTAAAGTTAAAATCCTAAATCAAGCATCTACCTTTTCCCTCATCATTTTCCACCATTTTTGGGTGAGGATGTGGGAGGTATCATCCTTTTTTCTTTGGTGTGTTGTGCCTGCCGAATTTTTAATTTTTTTTTGTGTTTGATGTTGGTCGTTTTTTGTCGTTCTCTGTTTTTTTGTGGTTGTTGTGGGTGCTCGTCTTTCTATTTTTTCTTCCTTCGTATGTTGCTCTTGCAGTGTGCGGGTGATTTATGGTTTTTTGTGTTTGACGTGTGTTGCCTGTTTTTTTCTTTGTTTGTTTTGTTGTGTTTACTTTTGTCTTGCTCCGTATTCTTTGATTTCGTGTGTGATTGTTCTATATTTTCTGTCTATGCTTGTCTCCCTGTTTGCGAGTTTATTTCTCCTCTCGTAGGAGTCAATTTCTTCCGATGTGGAGTGTTCCTTCCGATGAAGTCGAGTTTTCTGAAATTGAAGACGGAGAGGATGAAGAGTGTTATAGATTGAGTTTTTGACTCGATTTGTAATAGGCTCTTTAAATGTTTTTGTTCAATCTCTCAACCTTGTTGTCTTTCGTATTTGTGTTTTTGTTGCACTTGTTCCCACTCTCGATGTGAGAGATTTGTTCCCTAATTTAATTTTGATTGTCTCCAAAGGGATGCTCTTATCTATTTAGCCACTTGTAATTTTTTTTTGTTTATTTATGAAGTTATCGTTTTGAAAAAAAAAAAAAAAACTCGACTTGTTTTCAAATAAAAAATGAACAAGGTTATCAAAGAAAGGGGATGCCACTAGTTTAAATAAAATAATGAAGCGTCACAATTGACAACAGTCAACGGTACACCACTCCAATGTAATGAAGCCGTGGGTCTAATTCCATTGACTGAAGTGGCACGTTTCCAGAATTTTTATACACTCCGATATCGAACATATTCTTGCAATTTTGGATTTAAAAACCCGTAATTTGAAAGAAAAAGAAAAAAGAAAAACCCGTAATTTTTATAATTGACTTGTGTATTTCACTTATTTGTGTATACAAATATATATGGACATGACTAGTACTCATGCTGGATAGTAATTAGGCTACAGTCATGGAGAATTATCTACAATTAATACATTAGTGTAAAATTAGTCTTTATCCGATCTTATCCTTATAAGATTGTGAGATGGACAATCATCAATAATAATACAGTTGCATTTTACCATATATTTTATGTGCATTTAAACTCCTTGTGGATGGTCTTCAACATTGTTAGGGGTCGTATGTGTTGATACGTGCATCTTTAAATAGTAATCGAGTATGATTGAACATAGATTATCAGCATTATGAAGCCCAAACTAACTTTGTTGAAGTTCGACAGTGTTGAAAAAATAAATTAATTAGTTTAAAAGGTGTGTAATAGCGCAACAACTTACCTAATCAAAGACAGCATAACTGGTGTACTACTTCTAACACAAACACCAGTAAAGTGGAAAGATATCTTGATCGAAGTGAATTTAATTAATTATTACTGTAGATGTTGTTGGCTTTTTGTTTGAGTGTAGGAAGATGGGAGGAAGAGAAATGGGAAATGAACTGAAGTTAAAACCCTCACCGACGGCTTCTCTCTCATCTTTAAGTCATCCATCTCTCTAAAGTTAAAATCCTAAATCAAGCATCTACCTTTTCCCTCATCATTTTCCACCATTTTTGGGTGAGGATGTGGGAGGTATCATCCTTTTTTCTTTGGTGTGTTGTGCCTGCCGAATTTTTAATTTTTTTTTGTGTTTGATGTTGGTCGTTTTTTGTCGTTCTCTGTTTTTTTGTGGTTGTTGTGGGTGCTCGTCTTTCTATTTTTTCTTCCTTCGTATGTTGCTCTTGCAGTGTGCGGGTGATTTATGGTTTTTTGTGTTTGACGTGTGTTGCCTGTTTTTTTCTTTGTTTGTTTTGTTGTGTTTACTTTTGTCTTGCTCCGTATTCTTTGATTTCGTGTGTGATTGTTCTATATTTTCTGTCTATGCTTGTCTCCCTGTTTGCGAGTTTATTTCTCCTCTCGTAGGAGTCAATTTCTTCCGATGTGGAGTGTTCCTTCCGATGAAGTCGAGTTTTCTGAAATTGAAGACGGAGAGGATGAAGAGTGTTATAGATTGAGTTTTTGACTCGATTTGTAATAGGCTCTTTAAATGTTTTTGTTCAATCTCTCAACCTTGTTGTCTTTCGTATTTGTGTTTTTGTTGCACTTGTTCCCACTCTCGATGTGAGAGATTTGTTCCCTAATTTAATTTTGATTGTCTCCAAAGGGATGCTCTTATCTATTTAGCCACTTGTAATTTTTTTTTTGTTTATTTATGAAGTTATCGTTTTGAAAAAAAAAAAAAAAAACTCGACTTGTTTTCAAATAAAAAATGAACAAGGTTATCAAAGAAAGGGGATGCCAGTAGTTTAAATAAAATAATGAAGCGTCACAATTGACAACAGTCAACGGTACACCACTCCAATGTAATGAAGCCGTGGGTCTAATTCCATTGACTGAAGTGGCACGTTTCCAGAATTTTTATACACTCCGATATCGAACATATTCTTGCAATTTTGGATTTAAAAACCCGTAATTTGAAAGAAAAAGAAAAAAGAAAAACCCGTAATTTTTATAATTGACTTGTGTATTTCACTTATTTGTGTATACAAATATATATGGACATGACTAGTACTCATGCTGGATAGTAATTAGGCTACAGTCATGGAGAATTATCTACAATTAATACATTAGTGTAAAATTAGTCTTTATCCGATCTTATCCTTATAAGATTGTGAGATGGACAATCATCAATAATAATACAGTTGCATTTTACCATATATTTTATGTGCATTTAAACTCCTTGTGGATGGTCTTCAACATTGTTAGGGGTCGTATGTGTTGATACGTGCATCTTTAAATAGTAATCGAGTATGATTGAACATAGATTATCAGCATTATGAAGCCCAAACTAACTTTGTTGAAGTTCGACAGTGTTGAAAAAATAAATTAATTAGTTTAAAAGGTGTGTAATAGCGCAACAACTTACCTAATCAAAGACAGCAGAACTGGTGTACTACTTCTAACACAAACACCAGTAAAGTGGAAAGATATCTTGATCGAAGTGAATTTAATTAATTATTACTGTAGATGTTGTTGGCTTTTTGTTTGAGTGTAGGAAGATGGGAGGAAGAGAAATGGGAAATGAACTGAAGTTAAAACCCTCACCGACGGCTTCTCTCTCATCTTTAAGTCATCCATCTCTCTAAAGTTAAAATCCTAAATCAAGCATCTACCTTTTCCCTCATCATTTTCCACCATTTTTGGGTGAGGATGTGGGAGGTATCATCCTTTTTTCTTTGGTGTGTTGTGCCTGCCGAATTTTTAATTTTTTTTTGTGTTTGATGTTGGTCGTTTTTTGTCGTTCTCTGTTTTTTTGTGGTTGTTGTGGGTGCTCGTCTTTCTATTTTTTCTTCCTTCGTATGTTGCTCTTGCAGTGTGCGGGTGATTTATGGTTTTTTGTGTTTGACGTGTGTTGCCTGTTTTTTTCTTTGTTTGTTTTGTTGTGTTTACTTTTGTCTTGCTCCGTATTCTTTGATTTCGTGTGTGATTGTTCTATATTTTCTGTCTATGCTTGTCTCCCTGTTTGCGAGTTTATTTCTCCTCTCGTAGGAGTCAATTTCTTCCGATGTGGAGTGTTCCTTCCGATGAAGTCGAGTTTTCTGAAATTGAAGACGGAGAGGATGAAGAGTGTTATAGATTGAGTTTTTGACTCGATTTGTAATAGGCTCTTTAAATGTTTTTGTTCAATCTCTCAACCTTGTTGTCTTTCGTATTTGTGTTTTTGTTGCACTTGTTCCCACTCTCGATGTGAGAGATTTGTTCCCTAATTTAATTTTGATTGTCTCCAAAGGGATGCTCTTATCTATTTAGCCACTTGTAATTTTTTTTTTGTTTATTTATGAAGTTATCGTTTTGAAAAAAAAAAAAAAAACTCGACTTGTTTTCAAATAAAAAATGAACAAGGTTATCAAAGAAAGGGGATGCCAGTAGTTTAAATAAAATAATGAAGCGTCACAATTGACAACAGTCAACGGTACACCACTCCAATGTAATGAAGCCGTGGGTCTAATTCCATTGACTGAAGTGGCACGTTTCCAGAATTTTTATACACTCCGATATCGAACATATTCTTGCAATTTTGGATTTAAAAACCCGTAATTTGAAAGAAAAAGAAAAAAGAAAAACCCGTAATTTTTATAATTGACTTGTGTATTTCACTTATTTGTGTATACAAATATATATGGACATGACTAGTACTCATGCTGGATAGTAATTAGGCTACAGTCATGGAGAATTATCTACAATTAATACATTAGTGTAAAATTAGTCTTTATCCGATCTTATCCTTATAAGATTGTGAGATGGACAATCATCAATAATAATACAGTTGCATTTTACCATATATTTTATGTGCATTTAAACTCCTTGTGGATGGTCTTCAACATTGTTAGGGGTCGTATGTGTTGATACGTGCATCTTTAAATAGTAATCGAGTATGATTGAACATAGATTATCAGCATTATGAAGCCCAAACTAACTTTGTTGAAGTTCGACAGTGTTGAAAAAATAAATTAATTAGTTTAAAAGGTGTGTAATAGCGCAACAACTTACCTAATCAAAGACAGCAGAACTGGTGTACTACTTCTAACACAAACACCAGTAAAGTGGAAAGATATCTTGATCGAAGTGAATTTAATTAATTATTACTGTAGATGTTGTTGGCTTTTTGTTTGAGTGTAGGAAGATGGGAGGAAGAGAAATGGGAAATGAACTGAAGTTAAAACCCTCACCGACGGCTTCTCTCTCATCTTTAAGTCATCCATCTCTCTAAAGTTAAAATCCTAAATCAAGCATCTACCTTTTCCCTCATCATTTTCCACCATTTTAGGGTGAGGATGTGGGAGGTATCATCCTTTTTTCTTTGGTGTGTTGTGCCTGCCGAATTTTTAATTTTTTTTTGTGTTTGATGTTGGTCGTTTTTTGTCGTTCTCTGTTTTTTTGTGGTTGTTGTGGGTGCTCGTCTTTCTATTTTTTCTTCCTTCGTATGTTGCTCTTGCCGTGTGCGGGTGATTTATGGTTTTTTGTGTTTGACGTGTGTTGCCTGTTTTTTTCTTTGTTTGTTTTGTTGTGTTTACTTTTGTCTTGCTCCATATTCTTTGATTTCGTGTGTGATTGTTCTATATTTTCTGTCTATGCTTGTCTCCCTGTTTGCGAGTTTATTTCTCCTCTCGTAGGAGTCAATTTCTTCCGATGTGGAGTGTTCCTTCCGATGAAGTCGAGTTTTCTGAAATTGAAGACGGAGAGGATGAAGAGTGTTATAGATTGAGTTTTTGACTCGATTTGTAATAGGCTCTTTAAATGTTTTTGTTCAATCTCTCAACCTTGTTGTCTTTCGTATTTGTGTTTTTGTTGCACTTGTTCCCACTCTCGATGTGAGAGATTTGTTCCCTAATTTAATTTTGATTGTCTCCAAAGGGATGCTCTTATCTATTTAGCCACTTGTAATTTTTTTTTTGTTTATTTATGAAGTTATCGTTTTGAAAAAAAAAAAAAAAAAACAACTTTTTTTAAAAAAAAAAATGAACAAGGTTATCAAAGAAAGGGGATGCCACTAGTTTAAATAAAATAATGAAGCGTCACAATTGACAACAGTCAACGGTACACCACTCCAATGTAATGAAGCCGTGGGTCTAATTCCATTGACTGAAGTGGCACGTTTCCAGAATTTTTATACACTCCGATATCGAACATATTCTTGCAATTTTGGATTTAAAAACCCGTAATTTGAAAGAAAAAAAAAAGAAAAACCTGTAATTTTTATAATTGACTTGTGTATTTCACTTATTTGTGTATACAAATATATATGGACATGACTAGTACTCATGCTGGATAGTAATTAGGGTACAGTCATGGAGAATTATCTACAATTAATACATTAGTGTAAAATGAGTCTTTATCCGATCTTATCCTTATAAGATTGTGAGATGGAGACACATCAATAATAATACAGTTGCATTTTACCATATATTTTATGTGCATTTAAACTCCTTGTGGATGGTCTTCAACATTGTTAGGGGTCGTATGTGTTGATACGTGCATCTTTAAATAGTAATCGAGTATGATTGAACATAGATTATCAGCATGTTGAAGCCCAAACTAACTTTGTTGAAGTTCGACAGTGTTGAAAAAATAAATTAATTAGTTTAAAAGGTGTGTAATAGCGCAACAACTTACATAATCAAAGACAGCAGAACTGGTGTACTACTTCTAACACAAACACAAGTAAAGTGGAAAGATATCTTGATCGAAGTGAATTTAATTAATTATTACTGTAGATGTTGTTGGCTTTTAGTTTGAGTGTAGGAAGATGGGAAATGAGAAATGAACTGAAGTTAAAACCCTCACCGACGCCTTCTCTCTCATCTTTAAGTCATCCATCTCTCTAAAGTTAAAATCCTAAATCAAGCATCTACCTTTTCCCTCATCATTTTCCACCGTTTTTGGGTGAGGATGTGGGAGGTATCATCCTTTTTTCTTTGGTGTGTTGTGCCTGCCGAATTTTTAATTTTTTTTTGTGTTTGATGTTGGTCGTTTTTTGTCGTTCTCTGTTTTTTTTTGTGGTTGTTGTGGGTGCTCGTCTTTCTATTTTTTCTTCCTTCGTATGTTGCTCTTGCAGTGTGCGGGTGTTTTATGGTTTTTTGTGTTTGACGTGTGTTGCCTGTTTTTTTCTTTGTTTGTTTTGTTGTGTTTCCTTTTGTCTTGCTCCGTATTCTTTGATTTCGTGTGTGATTGTTCTATATTGAATCGGCCTCCGAAAAGATCTCTTCTTTCATTGGCCTTTCGAGTTTGAATGCTCCCGAGAATATCGGACCATTACCAAGTCGTGACTTCAAATTTGAATACTCTCGAGAATATCAGACCTTGACCAAGTCCTGACTTCGATTTGAATACTCCCAAGAATATCGGACCTTGAGCAAGTCCTGGTTTTGAGGAGAAACTCTGGAATTGCCTTGGCCTCGACCTTGAGTGCTTCGGCCATGAGTGACTCGGCCTCGACTTTGAGTGCCTCGAACTTGGTGCTTCGCGCACCTGAATTTCGAACGTCCTTCGGCCCCGGCTTCGTACGCCTCCGCCGATTGGTGGTGTCAGTGTTGACCTCGGCCTCAGCTTGCCAGGGGGTGCTTCGGCCTTCGGCCTCGGCCGCTCGACTGCGTCGTCCTTTGCCTCGGCCACTTCGGCCTTGGGTTCTCGGCTGCATCGGCCTCGGCCTCGGCCTTAGCCTGAGTTGCTCAGCTGTATCGGCCGCGTCGGCATCGGCCTCGGCCACTTTGGCCTTGGTCGCTCGGCCGCGTCGTCCTATGCCGCATCCGCGTCGGGTGCTTCGGAGGCTTTAGCCTATGGGGCTAGGACTGAAAACAAGTCGAGCTCGAGCCGAGCTCGGCTCATTCTGCTGGGCTCGAGGTCGAGCTTGACTCGTTTTACTGGGGCTCGAGCTCGAGCTCATCGAGCTTTTAGATACCGAGCTCAAGATGTAGCTCGATTATGTATAACTGTGCTCGAGCTCGGCAAACTCGTCGAGCTCGAGGTCGAGCTCTAGCTTTTAGGCTCGTTTTCAATAAAATATAAAAAATACAATATATATATATATATAAAGCTCGCGAGCCTGTTCGCGACCTTTCGAGCTCTCTCAAGTGAGCTCGAGCTCGACAAATATGAGCTCGAGCTCGACGGATATGAGCTCGAGCTCAAGCCGAGCTTTTTTCGAGCCGGCTAATCGAGCTTATGAGGCGGCTCGGTTCATCTTAGGGGGCTTCGGCCTTTGGTCTTGCATGCTTCGGCTTCGGCCTTGGGTGCTTCGGCCGCTTCGGCCTTGGGTTCTTCGGACACTTCGACCTTGCGTGCTTTGGCTTTGGGTACTTCGACCTTGGATGCTTCGGCCTCTTGTGGTTCATGCACTTCGGCCTAGGGGGGCTTCGGCCTTCGGCCTTGAGTGCTTCGGCTTTGGCCTTGGGTGCTTCGGCCACTTCGGCCTTGGGTGCTTCGGCCACTTCGGCCTCGGGTGCTTCGGGCGCTCCGGTCTCAAGTGCTTCGGGCGCTTCGGCCTCTAGTGCTTCGGCCTTGGGTACTTCGGGCACTTTGGCCTCGGCCTAGGTGAGTTTGATTTCGGAGCTCTTTGTCAACGATTTTGGACGACCTCCGGTGGTAGTTAAGTTTTTTTGGTCAAATATTTTACAAAAATCTCGAGGTAACAATACCCCCCCCCCCTAAATAGTCTAAAACTAGTGTAGTGAGTTTTAGGCATATAGTCGAAGGTAAAATATTCGAGCCTTTAATCTTCTAAGAACTACAGCTGTTGAATTCACCTCCTTCGGTAGTTTTATGCATCAAGTCGTGGACTTGAAATTTCTGCCGAACACATTTCTTTCTAGCAAGCTCTCCGGGCACTCATGTCCAGTGTTCTCTTGTATGTCCTTCTTCTCCTCCTCATTCTTCTCTTCTCTCCCTCTTCTCATATTCTCCTTCCTCTTCATCTCTCTTTCTTCCTTCTTCTTTAATTCAAACTTATCGGGCATGTCCATCTAAAATGAGATATTCTCGGATGTCAAACGCTCGAAGGAAAGGGCCCGAATCCCTACAACCCAACAAGGTAGGTCGGCTCCTCCTATAAATACCTCCGCTAGTTCATCACTCAAGGTACGCTCAATCTACACCCATTTTTACTCTCATATTCCATAAAACCTCGGAGAGGGAAATATTTTCCTGACTGAGGCAAGAGGGACAACGTCGTAACCCCCCTCAATCCAGGCATCGCAGGCAACGACCCCGAAGGTCCGACGACATTCGCGGCGGATGGACGAGTGAAATTTTTCTGGCATCATCAACGATGAATAAGGATATGAGTGATTGTATAATTTCGGTCAGTTAAATCAAATTTAGTTTTGCACGTAACCTTAGAATTGTTATAATTGTGAATGCACTATAGGATATTATGAAAGATTATATTGATGTTATGTATTAGTTAGAAACATCTTGATAGAAATCTTTCTAGTTCTTTTAAGTACACATTTTTATCTTAGTTAGATTAATGTTCCGATGCACACATATAAAGGGCGCATACTAGTCTTATTTATTGTTCTTTACTGGGCTTTTATGTTAGATCGTGGATCATCCTATCCTCTCATCTCCATAATAAAATAAAAAAATGATAAAAGAAAAAATTGGATTGTTTTAATGGATATGAATGTAACAAAATGTTTTAAAGTTATAAAATTTTAAAGGTTATTTATGAAATTAAAATTTTATTTGGGAAACTTTTTTCAAATCCGGATTTCATGATGGCAAGAAATGGTGGACAAGCGAGTAGTCGGGTAGGATCAGTGACTGACGGACTCAGAGACAAAAGACAGGGGGCAGCCCAGCCAAATGCAAACCCATAACTTGAGAGGCATCCTAGCCTATATTTTTGTCTAAAAAGAAAATAAAAAGTTGCCACGGGTCAAACTTTGGCCAAATCATGCCAAGGATCTCGCAATTGCTCTTCTTTCCACTAGGCCAAGTAAAGCTTTATAACATATAATATATATATATATATATAATATACTTAATCTGTTGGAGCTGGGGATCCCTAGTTCTGAGAAATGATGGGATTGAACTCGAACTTGTATTTTTGAATTATATCAGTCATGAATGTAACTATAAATATGTAATGGTCCGTCCAGATCTGCTTCTGAGCCCGTTCTACCGCGGTTCCGATTCAGCATTACTAAACCGATTTTTGGGGCCATTTTTTGTAACAAATTCGGAACCGGTAGTAGAACCCAATAGTTCCTTTCGGTTCCGGACCCGTTGACCAATTAATAGTTTTAATTTTTTTGTTTTATTTTTTGCTAAAAATAATAAAAAAATCCAAAAACTTATTGCAAATAAAGATAAATATTACATGTGAAGTAAATAAAAAACTATATTATATATTTATTAGTTAAAATACACAATATCGCCTGATTGTTGTCTTCGTAATTTGAGCCTTGGAACTCGTGTAAATAGTGTATGAAATATAAATTTTTATGTGTATGAAATAATAATGAGATTGTTATAAAACTATTATAATTGGACAAGAATATAAAGTATAAACACGGGAATTGTAGAGAGAGTATTATTGATGTTTTCGATATGATTCAATACAAATACTTCGGTCTATTTATAGTAGAAAAATTTCTACTATTTCATCTAACATTTACAACATTAAATACATCTTATCTTATCTTATCTCATCTCATCAACAATCAACTGACTTTTACAACATTAAAAACATCCACATATTATTATTATTATTATTTCATAATAGAGATTGATTATTGTGTGAAGTGAATTAGAGAGGATGAGAGCTTAGATGTGAAAAATGAAGTTAAATAGGGTATTTATCGTATTTCATGACAGGCTAAAATAAAATTTTGCATTTGGCCCAAAGGACCAAAATGAAAACAAGAAAATTAAAACTAAAGGTTATAATTCCATTGGCTAGAATTATAGTGGTTCTACCGGTTTCAATTACCGGAATGGGGTCCTAAAATGCAGGTATCAGTTTCAGATTTATTTTCTAAATGTATCTCGAATTGAGCAAAGATCAAAATTTAGATTCAAATAATTACGACTTCATTTGAATAAAATTCGCATTTCAAATTCAAATCACAGGAACAAATGGAATTCTAGTTGAAGTGGTCAACCAAAGAATTTAATAAAAGCAAAGTCGTAATGATAAATTACATTAAAACAGTCCAACGTCGTTCATATGGGATAAAAAAATACGATCCATTATAAACCCACTACGTTTCCCTATTTTTGGATTTTTGGAGTGATACTTTTATTTATAGGAAAATACTTATATTAATATACTTGTCTCCCTGTTTGCGAGTTTATTTCTCCTCTCGTAGGAGTCCATTTCTTCCGATGTGGAGTGTTCCTTCCGATGAAGTTGAGTTTTCTGAAATTGAAGACGGAGAGGATGAAGAGTGTTATAGATTGAGTTTTTGACTCGATTTGTAATAGGCTCTTTAAATGTTCTTGTTCAATCTCTCAAACTTGTTGTCTTTCGTATTTGTATTTTTGTTGCACTTGTTCCCACTCTCGATGTGAGAGATTTGTTCCCTAATTTAATTTTGATTGTCTCCAAGGGATGCTCTTATCTATTTAGCACTTGTAATTTTTTTTTGTTTATTTATGAAGTTATCGTTTTGAAAAAAAAAAAAAACTCGACTTGTTTTCAAATAAAAAATGAACAATTTTATCAAAGAAAGGGGATGCCACTAATTTAAATAAAATAATGAAGCGTCACAATTGACAACAGTCAACGGTACACCACTCCAATGTAATGAAGCCGTGGGTCTAATTCCATTGACTGAAGTAGAACGTTTGCAGAATTTTTATACACTCCGATATCAAACATATTCTTGCAATTTTGGATTTAAAAACTTGTAATTTGAAAGAAAAAGAAAAAAGAAAAACCCGTAATTTTTATAATTGACTTGTGTATTTCACTTATTAGTGTATACAAATATATATGGACATGACTAGTACTCATGCTGGATAGTAATTAGGCTACAGTCATGGAGAATTATCTACAATTAATACATTAGTGTAAAATGAGTCTTTATCCGATCTTATCCTTATAAGATTGTGAGATGGAGACACATCAATAATAATACAGTTGCATTTTACCATATATTTTATGTGCATTTAAACTCCTTGTGGATGGTCTTCAACATTGTTAGGGGTGGTATGTGTTGATATGTGCATCTTTAAATAGTAATCGAGTATGATTGAACATAGATTATCAGCATGTTGAAGCCCAAACTAACTTTGTTGAAGTTCGACAATGTTGAAAAAATAAATAAATTAGTTTAAAAGGTGTGTAATAGCGCAACAACTTACATAATCAAAGACAGTAGAACTGCTGTACTACTTCTAACACAAACACAAGTAAAGTGGAAAGATATCTTGATCGAAGTGAATTTAATTAATTATTACTGTAGATGTTGTTGGCTTTTAGTTTGAGTGTAGGAAGATGGGAGGAAGAGAAATGAGAAATGAACCTCACCGACGGCTTCTCTCTCATCTTTAAGTCATCCATCTCTCTAAAGTTAAAATCCTAAATCAAGCATCTACCTTTTCCCTCATCATTTTCCACCATTTTTGGGTGAGGATGTGGGAGGTATCATCCTTTTTTCTTTGGTGTGTTGTGCCTGCCGATTTTTTTTTAATTTTTTTTTTTGTGTTTGATGTTGGTCGTTTTTTGTCGTTCTCTGTTTTTTTGTGGTTGTTGTGGGTGCTCGTCTTTCTATTTTTTCTTCCTTCGTATGTTGCTCTTGCAGTGTGCGGGTGATTTATGGTTTTTTGTGTTTGACGTGTGTTGCCTGTTTTTTTCTTTGTTTGTTTTGTTGTGTTTACATTTGTCTTGCTCCGTATTCTTTGATTTCGTGTGTGATTGTTCTATATTTTCTGTCTATGCTTGTCTCCCTGTTTGCGAGTTTATTTCTCCTCTCGTAGGAGTCCATTTCTTCCGATGTGGAGTGTTCCTTCCGATGAAGTCGAGTTTTCTGAAATTGAAGACGGAGAGGATGAAGAGTGTTATAGATTGAGTTTTTGAATCGATTTGTAATAGGCTCTTTAAATGTTCTTGTTCAATCTCTCAAACTTGTTGTCTTTCGTATTTGTGTTTTGTTGCACTTGTTCCCACTCTCGATGTGAGAGATTTGTTCCCTAATTTGATTTTGATTGTCTCCAAAGGGATGCTCTTATCTATTTAGCCACTTGTAATTTTTTTTTGTTTATTTATGAAGTTATCGTTTTGAAAAAAAAAAACTCGACTTGTTTTCAAATAAAAAATGAACAATTTTACCAAAGAAATGGGATGCCACTAGTTTAAATAAAATAATGAAGCGTCACAATTGCCAACAGTCAACGGTACACCACTCCAATGTAATGAAGCCGTGGGTCTAATTCCATTGACTGGAGTGGCACGTTTGCAGAATTTTTATACACTCCGATATCGAACATATTCTTGCAATTTTGGATTTAAAAACCCGTAATTTGAAAGAAAAAGAAAAAAGAAAAGCCCTTCACGTCTTAGTTCTTCCCAATCCTATTTAAAAGGAAAAACAAAAATAAGGGAGAGACGGTAAGGTGCAATTTCAAAGTAAAATGTTCCGTAGTTCTTATGATATTCAGCCAAGCTTCGTCGTATTTTCGTCACGATTAAAATTTGTGAATCGAATTAATGGAGTTGGGTTGCTTCTCAAGAAGGTAGGGAAAAAATAGAGCAATTGTGAAGCTCATGTCCTTCAATTCAGACATGCTTTGTCATGAACTGTCAGCAGTAATATTAACGTGAAATTATGTAGTTTTCATTGCATGTTCAAAATATTGGCCATTAGAGTTTTCCAGCTAACCCTGCAATGGTTTTCTTCACCAGTATTACATTTTCCTTCAAAGTGGACAAGAGAATGAATAAAAGCCGAGGCAAAAAGTAGAATTATTCAACCAAAGCAAGACCAATCAATCTATGCTGGTAAGAAAAATAAATAACGAGCCAAAAACCTGCAATCACCTAGAAATCAATTTACCAGATCGTGCAAAACGGAGAAAATAAATTTACTCGAGATTACTATTTCTGGGCTTTCAAGACCACAAACTGAGAACCGAATCACGGGATGTTGCACTTATGGAACCCACTGCAGTTGTGTTTCGAGCTTTCCCGTATCCTGAAACTTGTGCTCGGTGCTGCTTATAACAAACAGGGTGAATAGATTATCTTCAATTACTTGTTCCTTGGTCAGAAAAATGGCACTCACGGATACTTCAGAATTATCTGTCTTCCTACTCCATAGCTGCTAAAAGATGACCTTATTTGCTTGTGCAAACAAGAGATCCTCACATGCTAGCAACATCTGATTACAATACGACTAAACAATGTCCAGAGTAGTGTAATAACGTTGAAGACAGCTCCACAACATTTTCTCGGATCTTGATTCTCGGGTCTATTACAACACGTTAGGGCTCTGAGAGAGAATGTCTTTTGCACAAACAAAACATGTCTCGGTTCTGGTTAATATGGGTTTGCAAAAGCCTGGAAAATATATCAAGAATATCATCATGACTTCAGCCTCAGACCAGCGAAGCTTTCTCTCAAAAAAGAAAAGAAAGAAAGGAAGAAAAAGTATACGAATATCAAATTCTATAAAATTCCAGCCTAGACCGTAACCACAGCAACAAAGTATTCTCAAGAACCCTAAAATATATGAAGCATCAACGATCAATTACAGCAACAATTAGCTATTCTTAGATGAAAAAAAAATTGAAAGGGAAAGAAACGAATCTAATTGGAAGCATCGTTCTATTTCTTCTGGAAGAGCTTGCTTTTGTTGTATTTAACTTTCATCCAATTAACACCGGCAGATGTGCCCTCCTTGACTTTCTTCGCGGCGACCTTAGTCTTCTCGAAGCCCACGGAAGCGGCGGCCTTGGTCTTGTCGAAGCCGGTCGAAGCGATGTCCTTCGTCCGATCGAATTTTTCGCTCACTTTCTTCGACAGTGTCGGCTTGCTGTCCCCTCCCCAAGGGTTCTGGTTCGACGCCATTGAATTTAACTGAATTGCAGTCTTTCCGTCTCTGTCTTCTTTCAATTTGAATCGCAAGGGTTTCTTGAGAAAATTGGTTTTCGATTATATTTCGTTTACCGCATATGTTAATGGATGGGCGAAGGAGAAAAGTCCAAGGGCCGGCGTGCGTATATTCGGTAGCGGGTCGGGTATATAGAAATTTCAAATTTTGATTACATCCACAATAATCTTGAGGATACAGATCTAATTGAATCATCCAGTATTCCAGTGTGGTTTTTGCAAATTGAAGACATAATAATTTTGATATATTCGATACGATCTTATCTTTACATCTAGTAAAAAAAAAAAAATCAGAATAAAATTACGATTTGATTTCGATTAACCAAAGGATAAACATCACCCTTATTTTGGTTGGAAACTTTTTTAATGGGAACATTATAAAAATTAACAGCAACCAATCTCGTTAGCAACCAAACTCCTTTTCTCTAAAAACATTTTCTCCTCCGTCTCTCTTGAAAAATCCTAAAACCTACATAACATCTTTCGGGGGCGGCTCATCATAATATGAGGCCTAAAGCTAACATTAAAACGTAGCCTTTTTGCGTGCCAACCTAACACAACCCTCATCTTTTATCCGAATTTGGGACCGAAAACTATAACACTTAAAGTTTATTTACGACAAAGTTATTTTTTAAAAGAAAACATTTTTCTTTTAGTGGAATTTTTTCAAAATTTTTTATTCATCTAGCTTTTTTTTACGCAAAATCTTTTCTAAATTTTTTGTAATCAATGTTTTCAAACAATTTATTTTCTATTGATAAAATAGCGAATTTCATTTAATCTCCCTTGTGATATTGTGGATCTTAAGTAGTTTTTTTTTTTTATTTTGAATTTAGAAAAATTTCTTTTTGTGGAAGCAACATTAATGCAAATCTTCAACATAATCCTATATCAATGGAGTCTAACTATCAATTTAGGTTAAATTTACTATCTTTTATTTTGGGCCTTTTTTATTAATCAAATTTTGTTTATATAATAACAATACTAAAATTAGGGTCTCAAGATACTGAGCATTTTTAACTAACTAAATTTTACTTATATAATAGCATTAGGGCCTCGAGATATATAGCCTTTCTAACTAATTAAATAAATTACATATATAGATCTAAGCCCTTGTTTTACCTGCTTTACCCAAAAGACGACCCGAACATTTTCCTACCTATACCTCCATAAATGGAGATTCAGGGTAGGATTGTCAATGGGGTGGAAAATTCGGACTTTCTATCCCGCGGGGTGGGGACTGGGACTATACTCTTCGTCCCATGGGGATTCGTTGTTGTAAATTCCATAAATACCCTATTTATATTAGAAATTCGCGCCTCGTTCCCGCAGGGATCCATTGTATTCATAAAACTATTTAAATATTGTATTCAATTTATAAATTATAAATAAATTAATATTTTAAATAAAAACTCGTGGGGGCGGGGACCCTGCGGAGACAGGGACAACCTACTTACTTGGCGGGGACAAGGACGATGATTAGATTCCTGCCCACGCGCTGCCCCGACCCATTGACCTCCCTAGTTAGGGGAGGTCATCTCGTAAGTTTTTTTAGTTTTTTTAGGTTTATATGTTTTTTCTGCGTAGGCTCGCTTTGCGTGGGTGTCTAGTGACTATAAGTGTGTCCTTTATATTATACAAGAGCCTAGAAGTTGAGGGCGACGAAAGTGAAGAGTGTTGTGGAGTTAGCTAATTAGCCATTTTTATAGAGTTTCATGCTGCTGCGATGTGGTTCTTTTAGTTCATTGTGTTCTACACTTTGTTTCATATTTTTTTGGGTTTGATGTTTGAGTTGTTTTTTGTTTGTTTTGTTGTCCTTGTTCGTACGTAAGTATTTCTTCTCATGAATCCTGATGTTACCGTAAGCCTGATTGAGCTATTTGACTATTTTTGTGATAAAAATTTTCGCTAACTCTTTCATTTCTTGTTTCTTTGTGATAAAATTTTTGATACGTTGAGGACAACGTAAATCTCAAGTGTGGGAAAAGGGGGAATTTCAGCGAAATTTTTCGCTATTTAACTATTTTTGTCTTTTCCTTTGTAAAATGAGACATGAAGTCGTTGGGAAAGACAAAAAATATTAGAAAGATTAAAACTAATACAAATGTGAAAATTTTTTTAATGTATACATTACATCAATAACTCTTTACATAGAAATGTCCCAAACAACAATGCAGAAAATCACCACTTCACAAAGATCAAACAAATAAAGAACATATAAGAATTCAATTTCTTACAAAAATATTATTAGAAAGGGCATCTATCTATAGAATGCTTGCGTAGTCTCGGCTAGTGCTTCCAAGTCTTCTTTTGGTACTTATCTTTGATCCAATGAATCCCCGCCGTTGCCCCAGATTTAACCTTCTTCACACCGTTGGATGCAACTGTCTTTGTCTTATTGAACTTTTCCGAATATTTAGAATTAGACGACGACGACGAATTGAAGTGCTTGTTATTGTTGGAATAGCTGCCGTAGAGCGGCTCAGGATCCCACTGATCTGCCCACGAGGTCTCGTATGAATTTGATGATCCCATAATAATTACTTCTATAATAATATTTGCTTGGAGAATCAAAGTGGTTGAGGAAATATATAATGATAAGGATTCAAGGTTGGGATTGAGAGAACTTGGCTTCTGAAGTTTCGATGAGGTTTCAGGTGCTTATATATATAATAAATAAATATATATATATATATATACTAGATACACGTGCGCGTTGATCGTTATGCGGTTGGCTTGTTGAATAGTTGGTCCTTATTGACATACTTTTAGCAGCTAGTCATGCATTGAAAGAAATCAATTAATGTTTTGGTCAACAAACTAGGGTCGAAATAGATGACCGAATTTTTTAAGACTTTTCAGGTCAATTATGGCTTCTCTTCACAATTATGGTGACACGTGAAAAGTAAAAAGCATGAATGGTCAATAAGCGAATATACAATTGTTCAGGTGTCTAAGAGATGAAACCTTCTAGGTTATCATCGTCGTCTAGAATATTGATTTAAATTTATATGATAACGAAGTGGAGTTGATGATGAAATGTATTACCTTCTAGATTCAAATCTAGAAGGCGTATATTGCATTGTCAATTTAACAAGGAAACATTTTTTTTCATGAGCCTAGGAGTTTGATAACGAATTTTCTAAACGAATCTTTTATTATCTGTTGATCTCGTAGTTTGTCGTTGGCTGAGCTACATTTACGACATAAGTCGAGTTGAACTCGCTTTCCAAAAGACACATCACCCCCGGGTTCGGATTATAGTCTCCAAAATGCAACAAACTTCATTCATTCTCGTAGCACAACATAAAATAATTTTCGGCAAATCTGCTAAATATTCGAGCTTTCTTGCGTTTCCAAGGAGAGGGATGTTTTTATGATATGTTCTGAATGTATGACTGAGATTTCGGATTGGTCAGTTTATTGCTTATGAAAATTTTTCTCGGGTCAATTCGCAAACAAACGCAACTTTTAACCATTTTGGCTTGCTTTGACCAGATGATGTGTTGAAAAAGACGATGGGGTGACAATGAAGGAGATGACGCGGCGACAGTGACGGTGTGGGGAAGAAAAAGAAATGAAAATCTAGTTAATGGAGAGTTTTATTATTATTAGGCTTGTTGTTCTTTTTGATCCGATATCTATGAGAGTTTTGATGATTCCAACTTATGTAAAGTGTCCTCTATAACTTAGAAAACTCGATATGTATGCTTATGTATAATAATATTCGACCATGCATGTATAAATATGGATTAGTTATAAGTTGTTGAATATTTGTGATCATGTGCTTTACTGGAATATTATTGTGCTGAGAATAGAAAATATACTATCTGTTGTGAATCTGTCTTAGGAAAGAAATCATGGAGATATCCTTGTGACTAAATCGTGATTGATATTTAACGTGTAAACCAGTTTGAATACTTTCCCTTGCGAATTTGTTTCTTACTTATGGAAAGTGCTTGTGCTGTAATGGAAAATCCTATGCGATATACTATGAAGTTATATATGGAAGTCTGTGAGATGCATCTTACTTAATCATGTAGAATCCATCTTACTTAATCATGTAGAATGCATCTTACAAAAAAAGTGATTCTTTTTAGGAAAGAAATCATGTAGATCCATCTTACTTAATCATGTAGAATGCATCTTACAAAAAAAGTGATTCTTTTTAGTAAAGAAATCATGTAGAATGCATCTTACTTAATCTTATACGTGCAAATCAATTATTATCTTTTGTTTATACTGATTGAAATATTATTATAAGGAAAGTATTAATTGTTTGATTCTTTTTTGGATAAGATGATGATTGAGATTATATAAGGAATATGCTGATTGCTTGAGATCACCCTATATGGAAAAGATATGCTTTAATGTAAGTTTGTGAACTTATAATGTCTTACTCGAAATTTGTGAATATATATGGCATAGAATCATGCCAATTGAGCATATAGACGTGGTTGATCAATATAAATTGGTATGATTAATTTGGCACGATTATATACTTTATAAATGCATGGATTGTGTACGTAATTGGAAAATCTTTTGTGATTAAAAAACGTTCAATGTAAAGTGTTGATAGTTTATTCTTATATATAGAGCAACACTTTGTATTTTCTGTTGTTGAGCTTCCACTAGTGATACCCTTATACTGACTGCACTTACCTTGATGATAACCTTCTGCAGCCTGAGCTTACACTTGCGATTCCATCACTGGTCAAGTGATACCTACCATACCTGAACACAATATATTCTGTCTTCGGACGTGATTGATACACGAGGAGTCAAGGTCGGCATTTGCGCACACGTGAAGGAAAGCATGCTGTTCCGGGGTCCATTCAGTAGCGAGCTGTTTCCAGTCGAGAAATGGAGGTTTCCTGGTGACGTGAAGCGAACCTCGGCGTGTGGCAACCTAGTTGCAGGACTAGAGTTCGACTTGCTTCGTATGTATTTGGAAAAATCAATCAGTTTTGTAATCAGCTACGATAATATTATAGTGATTGATTTAACTCTTGAGGAGCAAATCTCAAGGAGATGAGTAAACCTCGATTTAGGATATAACCTCTATAAAAATCGTGTGTCTCTCTTTACTTTCAGTTCTTTATATTACTGGGAGACAAAAAAAAACATTTAATATTAGGAGATAACTCACGAAACGTTTTAAAGTTAAAGGTGATAACCTGGATACATTGTTCCTTTTCAGGGTATAACTAAAAATTTTCATTGTTATCACGTTTTTCTAAAGGAAATAGTTTTCAAATAGAAGAAAATTTTATAAGCCTAGTCCCCCCCTCTTAAGCATATTTTATACTTCAATTGGTATCAGAGACAGATTACTCATACGACAAGCCTAATAAACTTGAGTAAAAGATCTAATGGCTTCTTCGAGTTCGATGTATATGCAAAGGGACAATCCCATTCTAGGCTACCACTCTTCGATGGAACGAACTACGCTATATGGAAGAAACGCATGAAAGAATTTCTTCTGGCGGTTGACAATGATCTATGTGATATCATTAAAATCGGGCCATACATACCCGCAAACAAAGTTGGAACCTCAAGGAAAGCTATTGAATACGATGTAACATATAAGCGTGGAATCTCATGAAACGCTTAGACTAAAAATATGATCGCTTGTGCACTGACGAGGGAAGAATACAATCGCGTGAGTTCATGTATATCCACTAAAGATATGCGAGGGATGCTGCAAGTCACTCATGAAGGAACCACTCGAGTTGTACAAGAAAGAATAGAGCTCCTAACTCATCAATACAAGTTGTTCACAATGGAAGCCGATGAAACTATAAGTCAAATGTATGCAAGATTCATGATCATCATCAGTCAGCTGTTTTCTTTTAGCAAGATCATTCCGGATAACGAGAAGGTTCGAAGATTGAGATCACTTCCGAGAGAATGAAATCCCAAAGTGACTGTCATCTACGAAGCTAAGGATTTAGATGAATTATCTGTCTTCGAGTTAATCGGATCTCTAACCTCATATGAGATGACTCAAACATCCATGAAAGAAAAGCCGCAAGCTAGGAAACAACAAATCATTGCTTTCAACGTTGAACAAGAAAGTGATTCCGATGGAGACATCGAAGAAGAAGAGGACATGATGAAGCAATTAGCCATGCTGACAGAAAGATTTGAGAAGTTTCGGCAAAGAAGAAGATTTAAAAGGAATTCAAAATTCTAACAGAAGAACAAGGGAATATCCTCATATGGGAATCAGGTCCAGAGACGTTTCAGATGTAACAAGCCAGACCACTTCGCTTCAAACTGTCCATTAGCAAGCGATGATAAAAAGACAAAGAAACAGAAGGCCATGGTGACAAACTGGAAAGATTCCGAGAACGAGCATAGTGAGGAGGAAAACCTTGCTTACATGGATGATGATGATTAGGTATCTTCGTCATTTACAATTATGAAATTAATATTCTAAATGAGTTATATGCGAGTATGGATGAATCTCATTTTAACGCTTCTTCAATTTTTGAAGTAGATGAAAGTAAAGAAGAGCTATGTGAGATAATTCACAACGCTCGTGAAAAGATCAAGTCGCTTAAGTCGTTAACGAAAAAGTTGGCTAAACAGTGAGATGACTTAGCGAGAGAAAAACATTAGGCTGATCTAGAAATCTCACGCTTGAAAGCAGAGATAGATACTTCTAAGAAAGAAAAAGTTGAATGCAATTGCAAGGAACTTGGAAAGACAAACAACGATATATCTAGAGATATCACTGTACTTAGACATTCCATAGATGAAAAAGAGCGTACTGTTGATAGACTTCTGGAAGGGAAACAAAACCTAGATATGGTACTAAACATCCCTAGAGATATTGAGAGATCATGGATAGGATATTCCTTGGTAGAAACAGGTTCTACCGGTTATCTCAAAATCAAAATGTTTTTCTTGTGGTCGCAATGGTCATTACTCTTATAATTGGTTTCTGAAAAGAGCTGATAAATCTAAGTACGTTTGGAGACCAAAGAAGACCCCTGAGAATATTCCATTTAAGGATGATCAAAAGACAATCCATGCATCATGTCCAATTACCAATGATATATCACATGTCAACATGAGTTACTTTGCTACTAATATGTTAGGACCCAACTAGCATTCGGTACCTCAGAAAAGAACTCATTCATGCAAGTACAACGAAGAAGTTCCAGCAAGAAAAACAGGTGGTACCCCAACAACGGGTGTTCCCACCATATGACAGGTGATATCGGGAAATTCGTGTCGTTGACAACACAAAAGCTATGATCATTGGAGTTGGAACTGTTGGTAACAATTTATATACCACTATAGATGACATATGGCTAGTTAATGATTTAGAACATAATTTAATAAGCACTAGTCAATTGTGGGATAAGGGTCATATCGTAACTTTTGTAAATGATAAATGATGTAGCTAAAAAGGATGATGAGGTTATTTTTAGTGCATCTAGGTATGACAATATCTACTGCATCACTCTTGATGATATCACTAACCAAAATGTCAAGTGTCAAGCAGTTACACATGATATCACATTGTTATGGCACATACGCTTGAGACACGCCAATATGGAGCTGATATCTCATATAACCAGCAAAGAACTGGAACGAGGTGTTCATGATATGAAATTTACCAAGGACAGAACATGTATGGCATGCCAAATGGGTAAGCAGACTAAGACGTCCTTTCAGGTAAAGAATGTGATATTTACTTCCAGACCTCTGGAAGTACTTCATCTCGACCTTTTTGGTCCGGTACAGACAATGTCTCTATGAGGTAATAGATATGCCTTTGTTAGTGTAGATGACTATTCTAGGTACAAATGGATGATATTTCTTGTGCATAAGAGTGAAGCATTAGATAACTTTGCACCGTCGACTCCTTGATTGACGATTCATTTCCAATTTTGGAATTCGAATTTCGAAATTTGATATCATCAATATCTCTTCCTTGTATAAACCGTCGACTCCTATAAATCCCTATGGGATAAACTACATTATTTTCACTTCATCCTTAAAGTTCATCTCTTCAAACCTCTCCATCTCTGAAATTGGTGAAACCGCCAAGAACCAAAGGTTTCGGAATCGAATCGAGTAGGAGCAAAAAGCGCCAAGAGCTTATATCGGATGAATTGATGTCCACTACTCTGAAAATTCTTAAAATTCTTAAATCCCATTGAAAGTATTCGTTAGAAATCCCCGAGCTGATTATTCTTTGAAAATTATCTTAACATCTTGCTCTTATTTGGCATCTAAACTCCTTCGTAAAGTAATATCTCAAAGATTCGTTTCTCAGTCCTTTAGACAAGCTTGCCTTTTTATTGAAATCCCTCAAGATTATTATTTCCTTAAAGTTCCGAATTATTGGCGGTTCATTTTTTAAAATTCAAATTCTCTTGGAAACGGTTCAAGTCACATCCCACTAACGCCTATGTGATCACTATATTCTTCACTTTATTTTGCCTTAAATTCCCATCTTCAAAACTTCAGAGCCCTAAATGGTGAAAATTGCTGGTAAGAAGAATGTTGAAGCAGATGTGAAAGGAACCTGTGTCCGACGAGTTGATAATCCAATCTTCTGAGGGAATTTCATATGAAATGCTGATAACCACATGTTTGAGCTCAAAGGGATCACGCTGCCACCAAGCTGGTAACATCGTCACAAATACGCTGGGAATGCAATCAAGCTGGAGAGAACATGAATACATCATTGAAGAAATCACATGGGAATATATTCCAAATCTGTCAGTATGATGGTGATTTCAGCCTTTAGAACATTTTCTGCCAAGATATTCCATCCTTAGTTCTGGTCTTGCTATTTCCGCACTAAGCCTCCTTTTCAGTCTTGGAACTCTTGGTATCACCCTTTTTGATGATGAAGGGGGAGAATTTGGGGTAATTAATGGTCCAAGGGTCTAAGTAAAGCGGTTGTTTAATATTTTTTTTTTCATGTTATTCCACGTGCTAGATATAATTTTGTTATGTTGTTGTCTATGATATATCTTAACGCTTAGTGCTGTTTGACTTTTGACTTGCACGAAATGAAAAATATTCGCACATAGGCAGCGTGAGCAAAATGATATTACTTAGTAACTTCCAAAATTTCGAATTATATACCCCGATAACTTCTATATTCCATCTATGATTTATCTTTTAATTATTGGAATATGATATGGAATATATGCACTTAGGTAGGGGGAGAATACATGCTTTACTTGATAATTTTCCATATTCGTGAACATGAAATACTTAAACATGTTATGTGCTTCAAATGTTTACATGTTCGAGTGTGCTCATATGCTTAAGTGAAGCAGTAGTTACTTGTCATCATAAAAAAAGGGTAGTTCTCGACCATATTTATAAATATTATACAAAATATGTGTATTGAAATATTGGAGTGTTGGAATATTTTGTTGTACTGATGAAAAATAAATAAACTGTCTATTTTTTGCCTAGAAATTGCATTGGTCACGCCTAAGCCGTCTAGGCGCTAAGCCCCGCCTCCCCGACTAGCGCCTAACGAATTTTACGACATAGATTTTTATTGACCCTTACTGGGACGACGGAATTATGGATTTTTAAATGACTGCAAGGTCTTGTCAATTTTTACTGATCGATTCGAAAAACTGGTAAAGTCAGCTCATGAAAACCGAACCCGCTCGGGAATTTTAGGTGAAATTTTACATTGACATTGAAAACTAGGCTATTTGTCGAAGAGGATTAGCATTATTTCTCGAATGCTCTCTTTATTCGGACACTATTTAATATTTTTTAATTATTATCTATTGAGCTAACCATTTTTATATTTGGTGTAGTTTTTCCACTGTGAAATTATTGTTTTGTTTGTATCGAAGATCTAATTTTTTTCGGAATTTCTAAGCTCGGTTCTACACTTGCATCCGACTCGATCTGTTTGGGATTATTTGTTTGGGGTTTCTACGTTCAGTTCAGTCTAGAAATCCAAAGAACCGATTTTTTGGATCATCTGTTGAGGAATTCTAAGCCCAACTTTACATTGGCACGTGAAGACCCTGATTTGTTTGGGAACTAAGAGCCACATTGACAAACAGGGGCGTTGAAAGTCCACTCTACGTGGATCCTGGTAAATTCCCGAGGAGTGCATTTGGAACTAAAACTGTTCGGCGAAAAATTTTGGGCAAATTCAGGAGGAGTATGGTCGGCAATTCAGCACAATTTGGTGTCCTAAGGGAATGGATGATCCGAGGCGGTGGAAACAAATCCAAAGATGGCAATTTGAATATATCGCATTCCCATATATACAGATCTTTCTTATTTATATCAGGGAGACAAAGAGAAAGAGAATAACAGACGGTTAAACAAAAACAGTTCGAGAGACAAAAACACGGAAATAAAACACTTTTATTTTCTCTATTCTATATGTTTATCTTATCTCTAACGATTTTAAGAAAGAAAGAAACAGTATCCGTCTAACTTGAGCGTCACCGGCAACCACGACCTCCATCTAACGTCTTTTTTGTGTGTTTCAGGTATTCCAAGAACAAGAAGACCCCGTACGAGAGACCCGTTGGATTACATTGCATCATTGAGGCGTTCAAATTATTCCGAACGCATCACATTCCTTATATGATTTTTATTTAATGTATGTGGTGTTTTGGTTTATACTGTATATGACTATAGATAGGTGTTCACTCATTGGCATGGAACTGACCACCATCGGCCTGTGAGGGTTTCACGACATCAAGACGTTGATTTTAAAAATTTAAATATTGGCTTTTTTTTGCGAAGAAACTTTGAACGATATATGCTTTGTTTTGGATTTTAATGTGTTAAAAAGGTTTTATTTTGGAAGGGTATATTTTGTTTTCAATTTGAATATGTGGAAGGGTTATGTTTTTTAATTGTTAAATATTATTATCTGAAACAAAATTGTAAAATTTTTCCCGAATGTTATTTTTTCTCAAATTTTGGTTAACAAAACATTTAACTGAAAGAAACCGATTAGTAAGTCTGCTATAACTGTACACTCTTCGGTAATCGGTTTTTGAAAATAACAGAATCGAAACTTCGATTCACTTCGGTTTGGTTCAGTTCCTACTGAATTAATACCAACCCGTTCTCATTGTTGGGGCAATAAACTGTGCATGGCTGAATCTTAAAAGCGCACACCAAACGCCTCTTAACTCGCTAATTAAAGTCTAGGCTAGGGTAAGGTCATCCATGTTATATAATATTAGTATTAGATTCGCCACCTTCGTTTTATTCTCTGCATATTCACTAACTCCATTTTTCCCTTCGTTGTGGGCCTCTAAGTGTATGGTCAGACTTGCAGAAGAACTTGAACCCAGTAAAACATGGAGTAAGAATATAGATAAAACACAGGCTTTTAGAATTCCTTTTCGTGATTTCTTGCAAGCGTAACCGAAATTACAATGTAGATTAAAGTTTAGGTACTCTAAATTCCTCACATTTCGTCTGCACGTTTAAAACTTTGTTTTACTTGACATAGATGGTTCAACAACATGCATTGATTTGTGGAGTGATCACAAAGTTAGTTTTACCTTTGAGTATTGGAAATTAACCCTATAACTATTTATTATTTAATTCTCAATGTGGTTTATGTTTAATTTTGATTATGTACGGTTAGGATCGGGGATCGGTGTTTCGAGGGGGAGGAAGGGTGAATAAACACTTAGAAAATTTCATCCTTTTTAGAGGTCGAATACTGGTCTTGTTCAGTACTTAAGTACTTAGATTAGCGCGGAATGGTTTCCGGTCCTCACTTAATCTCACTCTCAATTGCGTAATAGTGGTGCGGAGTTACCACTGCTTAATACTTGTCTTTGTGTGTTTGTGGGTTTTTTTGCAAGCAAGACTTGTTTATGGAGGTTCGTAGTTAAAAATCTCCTACGTCTCACCTTTTTCCCCGCAAGAAAGATATCACTAGAAGTTGGTCTACTTTTGGACACAAGTACAACCTTAGCTACGCCTAGCTAACTTATACTACAACAACTTTATAAAGTTCTTTGTTTATAAGTGTTTCTCTCTAGAACACACTACCAACTGCTTTTTAAAGTCAGTTGTTTACACAAGATTTTCGCGCAATGCATTCGACTTCAATGTTATACTTGAAAGCTCTCGTTCGTGTATCTCACTTGTCTGTTGTATATGAACCACTTGACACCTCCGGCTATTTATAGTTCTTCCTTGAGAAGTAGCCGTTGCACTTGAACGTTTGAATTTCTCTGTAGCACCATTGAATAACTTTCCTTATTTGGGGACTGTTGACGCCAATACTCCGTTGTCGTCTGAGTACTGCTTTTTCCACTACGGGTAATACTTTTTGTCAACGTCCAGAACTGCTTCAGCCTTGCATTTAATGCTCTTCACTCCCAATGGTCCTTCCAGTCCTGGACGTCGCTCTTTAGTGCTCGTCTTCACTTCTTCTGAATACTGATTCAATCTTCGTCCTGCTCTGGCCCTCAGCTTGCTCCAACACTTGTACAATCACCAAAACTTTAGTATTTAACAATTTCTCCATTTTTGGTGGTTGAAAAACCTGCCAGAAAGCTTTACCTTTTCTTGGTGCTTTCTTTCGCCACTTTCTCCAACTCCTTTTGCGTCATAGCCTTCCCATATGCCGCCATCTTATCGTCGTGTAGGCGGACCAGATATGAGAGTTGATCCTGTGTAAGGTTGCACATAATCTCCCTAAACGTCCTTACGGGGTTGATTGTCTCGTGCGGTTTCGCCCTGGCTTTGATTCTGTCAACAGGTCTCGTCGGCGGGATTATCTCGTCAACGATAACCGTAATTTCTGCCTTTCGTCGACCTTTTCCTCTGCGCATGATGCTAGCTCTTGGAAAATAGAAAAGGAGGTTGATTTGTTGTTGATGATCTTGCAGTTGTCCTGACCCTGGTCGGAATAGGTACTAAATGACTTGGTTCTGATTGACTTCGCATGATTGCCGCGGACATTGGTGCTTGTTGCTTTCTAGTACTTCCTTCACCCTTTTTGGCTATCCCAACCTCAGTACTACCATGAGCGGCAAGATACTCAATGACAGCAGCTAGTTGAGCTAAGATGACATCCATCTTCTCTGTCAGGCTGCCCTCAACTTTGGCTAGGCTAGCCCGAAGTTTTGCTTGACTTAATGTGTTCGTGTCTATTTTCTACAGAACAATCCCCTGGTCGTTTTTTACAAAGGAGAGGTGGCATAGCTCAGTCTTGACCTTCGTGAGTTCACGATCTGTCTTGCGAACGTAGACGATGGTCTTGATTCTGGTAATTGCGAACCGAGCTCAGTCAAGACGATGGTCTTGCGAACCGAGTTTATACGTTTTCCCAGACTTGAAAGCGGATTTAATGATTAAGGGTGAAGAAGAGTAATTGCGCGCTCTTTATTCTGGTCGCCCTGAGGGAGTTCTCGTTCGTGGTGCTGAAGAGCCTTTGTCAACACGGGTTCCTAGGTCCCTACAGATGAACGCCTTCCAACAACACTATTTCGTGCTCCTCTGGTTCCAATGTGTCTCTGGTTGTTGAGAGGAGACGGGAGCTGAGCGCAGGAAAGGCAAAGGTGTAGCCTTTTCTTCAGCAACAAGCGAAAGGATAATGTTGTTACGGCGAGCGAGAAGTCCAATGCGGGATTGATGTTTGCTCAGAGATCTATAAGTGAGGCTCTGCTTCATCGACTAGGGAAGAATATCTCGGCATACGTACACGAGGAGTTGCGGGGACTGGACTTCCTTGTCGGGGCGTGTATGTGATCATGTTCCTTGTCCCGGGACGGGGATGACGCAACACGTCTAGTCCTGAACGTGCTGAGGATGGTGGAGTTGAAGTGGTCCTCGCATATTGAGCTCAGTCCTGATGTTTCCCATCCTTGACTCTAGTCTGCCTTTTCATGCTGAAGTCGCTTGAAGACGTTATCTGGGCAAACCTCCTTGTTGTTGGCATCGAAATTGGTTTCCCGTTGGTGAAGGATATGGGCCAATTCTTTCAGTGTCTAATGTACGTTTAGCACCTCCCGGGACTGAATTAGAGTCCAGACAGACTCTAATTGTATTAGTTGTAGAGGCCAAAATTCCGTCTCCATGGCCTTTGCAGCAGTTTTCTTCGATATTTTTGCCAACGGAGTCCCATGTGCACATTCCACCAGTCCTCAGAATCTTGGATGGGTCGTGTAACGAGCTCGTTGATTTGCTCATGGATGGCTCGCATAACAACATTGCAATATGATTTGCGCGGGGGGTTGGCTTGCTTCTTGCACTTCCCATTATCTGCTTTCTTCAGGGGTTGGGTAAGCTCCCTGATTACGATGTCATGCAAAACAATCCCGGAAGTAACTGCTGGCAAGTCCTAAGCCACAATGGGCTTTTCTTGGACTTCAACACCCTCTTGAGGAGCCTCCATGGCAGGTTCATCTAGGACTAGTGGAGCAGTTTTCGATTGTTCTCCGTTTCCAATCCAGAGTTCGGGGACTAAGTGCGTCGTGTGTCATCATCCGATTTCGTGGGTTCGGATGACTATGTGGCTGGTGGACTCGTTGGACCATATCTTTCCCTCGGGTCAGCTCCGAGGTTGGGCTCAACTGGGTAGGGCTGAACGTGGGAGCGTCGGAGGCGTTGGCTCGGCGGTAGGCAATGACTGGGGAGTCGGTGTGGTCGACAAGACTTAGAAGTGCTTCCGGATTGACATTGGGCTGATTGGTGGCCCCCTTGGATTTTCCTTCGCCTTTTTGATGTATTTTATTTTTAGAGCGGCATAAGTCTGAGCATTTGACCGCGTGAGGATCTCCGGGGTGGTTTTCATGAAATATTTAATGATGAGAGGAAACCATTGTATGTAGGGAGTGACCTTTGGTTTCTTCCGATTATCTCTTCTATTGAATTGCTCCAGCGGTCGTTCCAAATGAGTTGGGCGACATCGTGACCTTTGTCGAACACGATGTCGTGGAAGAGCCGTATGATATTGGCGTTGTCACGATCGAAACCGACGTGCTTGGGAAATACACATTTGTTGACTAGCCCAAAAAACATCTTCCATGGGTGCGGAATTGAACCCATTTAGAAAGCGGATAGCTGCGTTAGCGGGAGCGCGTACCCTATCCGTTGTAGATCCTGACATAGTTGTGTGTCTGTGGGGAACAGCTCGTACGCAGGGCGTAGTGGCAAAATAGTACTTTCCGTATATCCGTCTTCGTAATCTTGACTTTAGTCGTATAGATTATGGATTCGAAGACGGTTCGGTTGACTTTGGTGATCTGCTTCATTGGCCCCAAAAGTGTTGCAAATATTCTTCTGGTACCTTTACAGAAAGTGTGAAGGGAAACCACAATGGATGATGTCGAAGAATGGACACAATGATTTCGTCTGGACATTGGAAGGTGGAGAGGTCCAATTTGAAATTATTGTCTTTGATTTGCATCCATTTTTCCTTCGGGTATATGCTTGAAGTTGATGCTATTTCTTAATCTGAAATTTAAGACATACAGAAAATGATTAGATCAAGTAGTAATGTTTAAGTCCGATTTTAATTAAGTGTTATATGACTTAGCGATATAGTATAGTTAAAGAGGTGTAAGCATTTGGCTAAGTCCTACTTTTCCGCATGTGATGTTATCGGGATTGGTTATATGGCTTCGCGAGTTTAGGAAAATTTCCCGCAACGTGGATTTTCGAGAAGTGAGGTTTACGATATAAGTGTTAGTATAAAGGCTGCAAAGTGTTATCGAAAAGTTTGTAAGTGTAGGTTCGCAATACCGAGGTTTGCAAAAAGTATTTTCGATATTGACAACATGTTTTTTATATGAGTAGGATTTCCGATATAATGGCTTTTCGATATGAGGATGTTTTAGATATAGCAAGTGCTCGATACCCGAGGTTTTGGTTACGAAAACTCTTCGACAAATCCGCTTTTTGATACGTTAGGTTTTCGATACGAAACTTTTCGGTATCATACGAAAACCTAAATCGTGATTTTAGCTTTAATATTTATCGAAAAACTTGAAAATTTATCGAAAAATACTAAATACAAAACCAAATTAGTGCTAAATATATACCCAGGTTGACCAATACATACGTTTGGTTGATTTTGTGGGAGATTTGCAGAACGGTTGTTTGAAAAATGATTCGGCGCTCGTGAGAGAGAGAGAGAGAGGGAGAGAGAGAGAGAGAGGGAGGGAGGGAGAGGGAGAGGGAGAGGGAGAGAGAGAGAGATAGAGAGAGGGAGAGAGAGAGGTTGATATTGTTTTCGAAAAAGTGCGTAGCGAGGAGTGTTTTGCGAAATGTAAGTATTATCGAAAACTTTTGGGAATTAAGTGAGGAGTAGATGTCGTGGATGTACTTGTATTGACTTATGAAGATTTCGTTCTGAAGTTGCTTGACTTGTAATTCGAGGAAGAAAGTAAGCTCCTCATGATGCTCATTTCGAACTTTGTCTTCATAAGATCCCTGAACTTATTGCACAACTTGGGATTGGTAGACCCGAAGATGATATAAGCGACATATATCTCAATCTGCAGAGTGTCTGATTCACGCCTTTTGATGAGAGAGTGGTGTCGATTTTTCCTTTCGTGAAGCCCGACTTTACTAGAAACTCTAAGAGGACGTCATCTCAGGCGTGAGGTGCTCGTTTTAGTCCTAGAGAGCCATGTCTAAGCGATAGACGTAGTCACTCACAAATCCTTCAGGCTGAACCACAAAAATTCAAAACACCATTGGGGAAGGCATTTTTTACGTCCATTAGTAGATTGTGAAGTTCTTGTGTACTGCGTATGCGAGGAAGAGGCGAATGACTTCCATTCTCGCAACATGAGCAAATGTCTCGTGGTAGTCTATGCCAACCTGTTGATTGTAGCCACTAGTCTCGCCTTGTTCCTGATTATGACACCTTCTCCATCTTTCTTGTTCTTGAAGACCCATCTAATAACGATGAATGTCTTGCATTTGGGTCTCGAAACTAAACTCCATACTTTAAGTCTCTTGAACTGGTGGATTTCCTCTTGCATCCCTTAATCCAATCAGGATCCGTTAATGCCTCTGCTACCTTAGCTGATTCATTTTGGCTTAAATAACACGCATATAGACTCTCGTTGGCCGTTGATGATCGTGTGCTAACGCCTTGAGAGGGATCTCCTTTTATTTGAATTGTTGGATGGGCTTGTGTCCCACTTTCTCTCATGAGGGACTGGTTGTACAACGTTGCGTCGTTCTATGGATCTACAACCTTCATGTCAATAGAAGTTGAGTTTTCTATTTGAGGCAATGGTTCTTCGTCGCCCACGATTGGTTGTTGTAATTGTGGTTTCGATGCATCATTGCAAATAGTGTTGTGTAGAAGAGTGGTTGAAGGGCGATGACCGGCATAGAAGTGCTCGAATAAAAAATCCACATCCGTATCATTAGATGTCTATGAAGTAGAAGGCTCTTCCCTCGGTGTAGAACTTCGTTGACTTTTTGTCAACACTCCAATTAATCTGGGTTCTGGACTGACGTGTTCATAAGCCATTATTGGTGTTTCGCTGAACGTGACATTTATGCTCTCCATGACCAGTCTCCTTTATTGGAGGTAGACTCGATACGTCTTTGATGTCGTAGAGTACATTATGAATACCGCCTCATAAGCTTTAGGGTCGAACTTCCGTAGGTCTTCTCTATCGTTAGCAACAAAACACTTGCATCCGAAGACAAGAAGGAACTTATAATTGATATCAGAGCCTAGCGTGATCGATTGAAACTATTTTCGGTGGAACTTCCTTCTAATCCTCGAACGACATCCATAATCGATGCATCTATGGAAGTTTCTGTTAGGTCGCGAAGACCTAAGGTGATAAGTGTATGTGTCCTAAAGGGTGGGAAAAATATATTCAAAGTGGACTGACGACCTATCGTGAACAAGAACATGGCGATGGTCAGGGGCTGTGATCCACCTATTTCAATATCTCTAACCTCCGAGCAAGTGGTGATAGCACATGCGGCTCCCCTAGTGTGGATGTTGAGACATCAGTATGTTGGAGACTGATGAATGGGTTGGTAAAGGCGAGGAGTGTGCCATTGGAGTCAATGTGACGACTACTACTCGGGAGTCGAACAAATCGACTCGTGATCCTACGAGGCTAGGCCGACTTATGGTGGGGTCGGGGTCAACTGTGGAGGCACCGGCGAGGAAGCACGTGGATCTTGGATTTGCTAGTGCCTTTTTTTTCTGTCGGATGCCCGAGACGTCTTTGAGTGGACATTGGTCATCCTCCGATTGGGTTCGGAGGACTCCATAGCTGACGATCGCTTGGGACCCTCACCTTCACTGGGGGGTACTCCGGGGTTGGGCTCGGTTGGGTCTGCCGAAGCCGTGGCAGCAGGGACGTTGTGTGTCAGACGGTAGGCGATGAATGAGGAATCCATCTGGTTAGCAAGTTAAAGGAGAGCCTCTGGTATTATCATAGGTGGGTAGAGTGGCTCCCAGAGTTAGACTTGGCCTTCTAAAAATACTTGAGGGTTTGCGGTGATAACTCCGTGCATTCGACAGTGTCGGGATCTACGGGTTGGCTGTGAGGAAGTAGTTGATGAAGAGCGGTAGCCACCGGAGATATGGGAAGGCATGGACCTTCTTCGGGTTGTCTCATAGTTGGATTTGGTCCAGGAGGTCGTTCCAGATTAATTGGGCATAGTCATATGTTGCGGCTAAGGACTATCCCGTGGTAGATGCGCACAACATTGGCGTTCCCTCTGTCAAACCCGGAGTGCTTGGGTAACAGCTGACTTGGACTTGTTGACAAGCCCAAAGAAAGTTCTTCACGGGTGAGGGATTCCTCCCAGTTGATAAGTACAACTTTAGTTTTGTCCCGTAGCCGATACGTCTGAGATCTTGGAGGAGTTCCACGTTGGTAGGCAGGGGCTCGTAACTCTGACTCATAGGGAGCCTGAGTGCTCGTCGAAGGATGGTCTTGGTGATGATCATCATTGTCTTGGCATGCCTCATTGTCCCCCGTAATTGTTGAAGATATACTTTGGGGACTTGAGCTGTGAGGGAGAAAGCCGACCATAGGGATCTCTTAGTATAGCCACGACGACCTCGTCCTTGCATTTGCAAATTGCAAGGTCGAGGCCGAAGTTGTTCTCCTTGATTTGGATATATTTTTCTTGAGGATAGATGGAGTTTGAGGAAGAGGCCATTGTTTTGAAATGTGCACATAAATAAAGATGATTAGTCAAAGATAAAAAAGAAATGTCCAATTTCTTGTTTTTATATTGATTTAGGACTTAGATGTTTGAGATTTATTCTTATGAAAAAATTTCAAAGTCCTGGGGTTTAATATGTAGCATGCGGTTTTTGTTTGAATATGTGCGGGATAATATGGTTTTTGAGATTGTTGTCTATGTTTTTGGATAAAATTTGTTTGGAAAGTTTTCTATGTAGTTTTCGCCATCTATATATGCAATCGTTTTCGTGGTCATAAGTTTTCGAGGTGTTTTAGTGCGAAAACGGATGTTTGAGTTTTAGAAGTTGGAAAATATTTCCTAAGTATCTGTTGCGAAAACAGGTTTCGAAAAAGTGGTTTTCGTGATCAGAGCCAAAACGAGATTTCTCGAAGTTTAAGTATTTGTTGCGAAAACTAGGTTTGCGCGGTGAGCGCGAAACGACGTTTTCGAAGTTGGAAAAATTTTCTAAGTTTTCTTTGCGAAAACGAGTTCGAAATCTAGGTTTGCGCAGTGAGTGCGAAAACAATGTTTATGAAGTTGGAAAAATTTTCTTAGTTTTTCTTACAATAACGACTTGCGAAAGCGAGGTTTTCGCAGTGACTTGCTAAAACGGGGTTTTTACATTGACTTTGCAAAAACCGAGTTAATCTCTCTCATCATACTCATCTCGAAGTTAGTCTTCATGAGGTCCCCAAATTGCTCGCACAGCCTTGAATTTGTAGACCTGAAGATGAATATCATCAACATAGACTTGAACTAAGGAAACATCTGTCCCTTTACGTCGAATGAAGAGAGTGTTGTCTATATTGCCTTTTGCGAAGCCTGACTTGACCAAAAAGTTAGGTAGGACATCATACCAATCTCAAGGAGCTTGTTTTAGTCCGTAGAGTCCCTTGTCTAGGTAGTAGACATAGTCACAGTGAGATTCACTCACGAACCCTTCAGGCTGAGCCACGTTGACTTCTTCTTTCAACACTCCGTTGAGGAAGGTTGTCTTGATATACATTTGATAAACGGTGTTTTGTGGGCAACATAGGTGATGAAGAGTCTTATGGCTTCGAGTCTGGCAACATGGGCAAAGGTCTCGTCGTAGTAGATGCCTTCTTGTTGGTTGTAACCATTGGCCACTAATCGAGCCTTATTCATGACGATGATACCCCCTTCGTCCTTCTTATTTTTGAAGACCCATTTGGTACCGATAATGGTCTTCCCTCTTGGTCTTGGGACTAATGTCCAAACTTTTAGTCTGTCGAACTTTTTGATTTCCTCTTGCATTGTCGTTATCCAGTCGGGATCGCCCAATGCCTCGACTACTTTCCTTGGTTCGTTCCGACTTAGAAAACATGTAAATATACCGTCATGGGTTTTTGAAGATCGTGTGCTTACTCCTTGGTTTGGATCTCCGATGATCTGAGTTGTCGGATGATCTCAAGTCCACTTTCTCTCATAGAAAGAGGTTGTAGGACATTGTCTTTATTTTGTGGATCTACGAACTCCATCTCATTCGAAGTGGAGATCTGTATCGGGAATTTTCTGATTCTTCCTCATTATTTTCGTTCACTTCATTCCCAATGTATATTTCATTTTCGGCATTTGCAGTGACGCTTGGTTCTTGAGTTGCAGGAGTTTTATCGGCCACGGTTAATTGTTCTACTTGTGGTGCCGATGCATCACTGCAAGGAATGGTTTGTGGAGGGACTGTACGTTGGCGAGGAGAGATGTAGAAGTGTTCGAATAGCATGTCCAGATCCTCGTGTCTCACTATCTCTGATGTGGATGTCCCTTCCACGGGTTTAGAACTGTGTTGATCTTCTGTCAACACTATGATAAATCTGGGTTCCTGGTGATTGTACAAAAGTCATTGTTGGCGTTTCATCGAAAGTGACTTTGGTGCTCTCCATGACAATTATTTTATTTTGAGGTAGACTATGTACACTTTAGATGTTCTGGAATACCCTATGAATACTGCTTCGTGTGCTTTAGGGTCGAATTTGCTTCGGTGTTCTCTATCATTTGCAACGAAGTACTTGCATCTGAAGACCCGAAGCTAACCTATGCTTGGTATTCATTTATTGATCAATTCGTAAGGATTCTTCCCAAATCTTCTGCGAATGCTTGTCTTGTTTTGGTGTAGCAGGCTGTGTTGACTGCTTCGGCCCAAAGGAAGTGGGGAAGTTTTGCGTAGATCAACATCGTGCAAGCTGGTTCCACTAAAGTTATATTCCTTCTTTCCACTACTACATTTTATTCAGGAGTCATAACAACTGAGAATTGTTGGGAAATCCCGAGTTTTTGGTAGAATTCACTGAGCATCTTATTCTTGAACTCAGTGTCGTTGTCTGTGCGGATCACTCGGATGTTGCAACCCAACAGATTCTGCATCGTCTTCACAAAAGCTATGATGAAATCGGGTGTCTTGGACTTCGTGCATAGGAATCTTTTCCACGTATAGTGTGAGAAGTCATCCACGATCACGAGGACATACTTACGTCTACTAATGCTCTCAATTCTCATTAGTCCACATATATCCATGTGTAGTGGTTCTAATGGCCGAGAGGGTGAGGCGACCAGTTTTTGTTTGTGGGATGACTTCTTCATCTTCTCCATTTCACACGCAGAACATAGATGCTCCTTGTGATACTTCAACGCTGGTAGTCTTGTGACTAACTTGTATGAGTGTAGTTGATTAGCGTTTTGAGGTTGAGGTGGGACAACTCTTGATGCCAAAGGTTGCTCTGAAGTAGAGAAGCATTTGATAACAGGCACATTGCAGTCGAAGGTCGAACGGTCCTCAGGTTGGTAGTGTAGAGATTGGACGCTCGTGATCCGGTGACAAGCTCCTTTCCGTTCTCATCACTATTACTACATCCTTCAGCATGAAAATCGACTTTTGGTCTTTTATCGAGGAATTGCCCAGTGCTCAAAAGGTTGTGGGTTAGACCATCATCGTAGGAGACATATTTGATTATGAGATTGTCATGGATGAGATCGTCGTGCCATATAATGGGTGCGGAGTGACTACTCTCGAGATGCACTTGTCCACCAAAACAATCGGTGTTGTTGCTCAGCGGCTCTCGTCTTCATTCATGTGTGTCGATCAACCAGAGTCAAGGTACCACACATGATGGATCTGCAAAATAGATTCAGGAGACTAAGTCAGTTTTTGGCGATTTGGGTACTAAGTCAGTTTCAGAAGGTGCTTTGCACGCACTTTTTGGCGATTTGGGTACTAAGTCAGTTTCAGATGTATTGTTTGTCTTAATTTCGGACTTAGGAACTCATATCTTTTTTATTCCTAGGGGATAACAAAGCTTAGTGCTTGAAGTAAGATCTTTTTCGGTCACCCAAAATTGTTTAGTGTCTAAAACTTTGGCTTTGACCTTATTTTTACTGTGCTTTGACACTTTAGAAGTATGATCTCCCTTTCTGTCAAGTTTTGGATTTGACTTAGTAGGAGACGATACTTTAGTCCTGTTTTTCTCAAGAGATGTATTCATATGGCTAGAATTATTAACACTTGAATCAAAACATCGATCATAGGAATTAACGTGCTTAACAGTCTTTACATGCCAAAATTTAGAAAATAACGAAGAGAAAGTAGCAACATGATCTGAAATACATGAAGAGGTCTTTCTACATGATTTCGAGATAGATGTAAAAACAGGAACACTATAAAGGTAGCTTCTTTTTAGAAAAGAGATTAGCATCCTCCTTTTGAGTCATTGTGGCTTCCCTCTCCCCCTTCTTACTTAGGTTCTTGCGGGGGCATACGTAAACATGGGTTGGTCAAGTCGCTTTTGCAAGTCGTAACTTTGTTTTCTGGCTGTCTAGCTTGAGTGGGGGATTCATTTCTAGTTTTAGCTAGAGAAGCGGAGTGCGAGGGCAAAGCTTCATTTTTGTCGAGAGACTTTTCAAGCGATGAGATTCTACTAAGTAGTTTTTCCTTTTCTGCTTGAAAGTCCTTTCGCCCTGACTCCAGGGTTGAGCGCAAATCCGTTATTTCTTGGATTATCGCTGGAATGTAGACACTTGTGGTGCTAGGTTTTCCCGTGTCAGAATTCTCTTCAACAGACGTATCTTCGGTAGAGGATGAGCAGATTGGTAGATAGTCCAAAGACAATGGAATTCCATTGTTTTGTAACTATCATTCAATCTAGTATAATCAAACGGAGTTTCAGCCCTTACTTTAGCTTCACGCTTTTCCTTTTCTTCCTCGAGAGCATCTACATCTGAGGCTCTCTTGAAAGGCATTAGATTAGGTATGTTTAAGCGTAAGTATTTAATGCCGAATAGAGGTTAGGGCTTCTTCTCAAGCAATTGGTTGGATTGTTTAAAGCCTAGGTCTTCGCGTGGATTATAAATTCTCGTGTCTTTAGGCTTGTTCAGGAAAATGGTTTGGTCCGTTTCTCCTCTTTTCGTAAGAATATCCTCTAAGCTTATAATCTTAGAGTATAATTTCTCACGTTCCTCATTTGCAAGGTTGTACTCGCTAGTTTTGGATTTTTCCTGGCTTTCACAAGTTTTCAAAGTAGTGGTAAGTTCGAGAACTTGAGCTTTGAGCTTCTCTATTTGTCTATCACGACTTGATACTCTTTCTTGTCAATCTTCTACCTGACAACTACGAGTGTGTTTCTCTTTTAAGTTTCTGAGCAAGCTTTAGTGATTGTTTTCTAATCTTGCTTCTAGTTTATCTATAGCCTTTTCGTGATATATAGAGTTATTCTTAACTTGCTCAAATTCGTTGACCTGTTTGGTCAAAGCACAAACCGTAGCCTCAGATTTAGCTAACCTATCTTCTAAGGCATTGACCTTTTCTTGAGCAGTAGCTAATGTGGTTTCACTGTTACCTAACCTGCTCTCTAATAATTAACGAATTTATGTTCTTTAAGGAACACTTTATATTTCTTTTTAATATCTAAAAATACGCTAAGGCAATAGATTTTGCCTCGTTCCCAGCGGATGATCCCTCTTCGTTATCCGAGGCTTCGAGCTCCTGTCGTCCGTTTCCTGCTCAGCTTCCTCAACGAACGCCATCAGGGCTACATTCTCGGGCTTACTGTCTGAGGTATCTTCGAGCTAGTGGTCATGCTCAGCCATCAGGACTAGGCCAACCTTCTTATGCCTCACTAGTTGTAGCTTTTTGGCGGAGTAGTCCCCATACGTCTTCTTAGGGAAGTAGCAATCTCTTACCCAATGCCCTAACTTGCGACAATTGTAGCACTTTGTGGGTTCAGTGGCATTATTCGGCTCGCTGTGTTGAGGAGCTACTTGTGGTTGTCTTGAATTTGAGGAGGTCCTTTGTTTGTTTCCAGATGATGACGAGTTCTTTTGCAAGAATTTCTTTTTCATAAGCTTCGTCATGAAGGCCATCTGCTTCTCAAAGTCTCTGAATTCAAGATTATAGTAAGAGTCGTACCCATCGTCATCCGAGGAGCTAGGGAGCTTCACCGACTTGCCTTCGGAGGATCTCGTGCTCCTCTTCGTTCTGTTGTCGGTTACTAAGGCAAGTGGGTCTGCCACTTCCTTTGCTTCATGCTGCTCTTGATTTCGCTGATGTCGTTAGCATGTTGTGAGAGACTCTTGTAGACGTAGTGGATATCAAGCACGTGGATCTCCTTGTTCTGCCGGATCAAGGTAGCAATCCTCTTCCACTCGGGGAGCAGGGATGTGAGGAATCAGATGTTTACTTCCATGTTTGATCTTTGAACGTTTATTTTCTTCAATTCGTTCACTTGAGTGACGAACCTCCAATACGGGTCTCTGAGCTCTTTCTCGGGCTTAGCCTTGAACGTGTCATACGCTGCGAGAGTGTTTGACATCTTTGTCAATGCTCCAACCTCCGTGCCTTGCATCATCTTGTGGATCTCATCCCACATCTCTTTCCCGGTGGAAAGAGCATCAAACGGAGAGTAGATGTCGTTAGGGATGTCTTGCAGAAGATAGTTCACAGCATGGCGATCTGCTTTTGCTCTCTGCTCCTCAACATATGTGTACTCTGAGGGTGTCTTCAGCACTCGGTTTAGAAGTACTGGAGGGTCGAAGGTAGCATAATCCGGAATGATCGTCCAGAACTGAACGGGTCCTTTCTTGACCGAGGCAAGAATGTCTTCCCCGAGATCCTTTGACTGGATGAAGTTTAGGAATCTATTTCGCCAAAGGGATAATTCACAGTGTCTAAATACGGGTGGCCTAAGGTCGCTACTCATAGCTATGATGTCCATCTTGTCGAGAGATAGGTTGTGATCGTGTAAACATGAAGTGATTGAAACAAGAGTGGTTGGAATGAGAAGAGTTTGGATTTTTGGAAGTTTGAGAGTTTATTAAGAGTTTGATTTCGAAAGACTTATAGTGCGAAAATCATTTTTGTGAAAATCGGGTTGCGAAAATCACTTATGCGAAAATCGGAGTTTTCATAATGTGTTTGCGAAAATGTGTTACGAAAAGACTTTTGCGCAACGTGTTACGAAAAGTCTGTTGCGAAAATATGTTCCGAAAACAGTGCAGAAACTATAGAAATGCCGATGACTATTTACGTTGTTGGTCGTAGGGTTTTTAGTGAGGTGTGAAAACTAAGGTTTTCGGAACGTGAGTTACTGTTGGTGTGAAAATCGATGTTCGCAGTTGTTAGGGATATGCGTCCTCGAATGCTATACGAGGATTGGATATGTATAGGGCATTAGCTTATTTATCATTCGATTGTCAATGTAATCAAACATTGTTTTGCGTATTAATAAAGGCATTATTCGTTTATTGGTTATATGAGTTCTTTACTTAGCATCGGGTAAAGCAATAAATGAATAAATCCAAATGTGTCGAGTTGAGTCACTGTTCTCGATGGGTACGAGAGAGGAAGGCACCAGTGGACTCTTAACCTCGAACATAAAATGTCCATAAGCCTTAGGTTTCAGTTGGGTGCTGGAAAACCAATCATGGCTTATTTGTAGATGACTTATCGTGTGCCGATATACCGCTTGGAAGCGGAAGTCATGACTTATGATACGAGTCGAATCAAGGGATTGAATCGTTTCATGGACACTGACTCGCAGGTCATACGATCAAACATGGCTTATTACTCAAGGAGTGTCAATGATCGACGACAAAAACTATAGTAGTCTGCTTGAACCTTAGACCGAAAAGGCTTTGACGGAGTTGACTTTGAAGTCTTGACTATCACTGGTTTCGCTAGATCCGATTTGCTATTGCATGGGTCAGCGGGACAGATGCGGTCTTGATGGATATTTGTGA